>JACVRA010000420.1:0-112976 GCA_019828545.1 Paracamarosporium sp. OC-R06-R3 | reverse complement strand
CCATAACGCGCGAACATGTACAAAGAAGACCTAAAATACTTCTTAATATAGGGTAGCAATTATATTTAATTATAATATTACGTTGTTGAGCTGGGTCGCTATAAAGGCGCGTAAAGTTGGTAGGGGTGCCCACTCGCTTATACTGCCCGCTCGCTTATAAAGTACGTTACAGTCTATTAACTGTATCATAATTTACCTTGTAAGACTATTTAGATATACTACTTTACTAAATTAAATACTACTAGTAGTAACAAAGTCCATGTCTAAGTGTAGTTATTACTTTATCAACTAGTATAGCAAAATCTTCCTTTGGCCTACGAAAAGTTTCGCTGACTAGATAGTTTTCCTCGTCCGTTAAGACAATCCTCTCCCTGCTTGCGACGGCGAAGACCGAGGACCTAACGTTAGACTACTTGCAGCACGTGTGGCGGCACGCACGCCACCATTTCACACAAAGGCACTCGCCCGAGGTTAGTTTAGGGTTAAGAAGCTTATCGGTAAGCTCAAGGTAGGATCGCGAAGGAACAGAGGACTTACAAATGCGGTTAGTAGGGACTCTCAGCACTTCGTACATCTAGCAGAGCGTGATATATATCGATCACTTGCGAAGTGCTAAAGCACAGGAACCAAGATCATTTGGAGAAATAATTTGGCTATGTAGCAGTGCTACTTATTTCAATCACATGGGAAGCTAATTTTGGTGGGCGATTTAACGCGCAAGATCCGTGCGCTCTGATTTAGCTTGGTCTGCGCGAAGTTCCTCGAAGCGAAAGTAGAATAATTATAGTGGAATGAGTCGATTTTGAAATGCGACGAGCTGAGGTGACGAGACTGTCAAGGCTCACATAATATATTAGCTCATTAATAACGCTCAATGAACGGAGGAAAGGGCATTCGCCCGTCAGAGTTTGAAATTAGCCATGAAGATATACTAGAAAGAGCGAGAGGACTTTCCATGTCCGCGAGCTTCTTGTCTCAAGATAGCGGACTGGATAGATCAGATCCGAATCTTAGATCATGTGCCAGATATCGCATGGCCCTGTGATAAAGATTAGCGCGGAACGTGGCACCTGCGCAAGCTGGAACATGTGTAGACTGCATCATCAAATGACCGCAACCTCGAACAGACTTCGTCGCCGCAGCAGGGCGGGGTGCAGTCTATGGCAATTATTAAAAAGGTTCCTGGGTTCCGGGCCCATGGATTCTGGCTGGCTAGTGGTTCTGGTTTTTGGTCCTCGGCTTGAGGACGAGGCCCTGCCGTTAACGGATTGAGAGGGCAGCCCTAAAATTCCAGGTCGCTCTTGACTTGACTAGAGAATTTGCCATCGGGGTGGGACTACCTTATCTCCCAAAGGGGTTAGCGCCGGGGCTTCGCCTCAATCACCGAAAATAGCAGTGTCATCCCTGGCCCCATGCCGAAACACCTGGCACATTATATCGTCGTCTTCTCTCCACCCGCATCTTCATCGATCTTTTCAACATGGCCTCTTTCCATGACTGTCCCAGAGAGCTCACAGACTCTATCCTCGAACAGGTCTCGACCTGTGACCTCGCCGCCCTGAGCCTCACGAGCAAGAAGTTACGTGCAGCGGCAACTCCATTGCTCTATTCGCGAATCCATTTTAGCATCAATCGAAACAACCCACGCCCTCTAATACACCTTTGTCGAAGCATTTTTCAGAACCCTAAGCTGGCAATATATATTAAGTCAGTGCGTCTGCGCGATGGTGAACCCGAAATTCAGAGGCTTTTCCGAGAACCCTATCATCATCAGCACCGAACACCCAAGGCATCTCCACCACAGCCGACAGACGAAGACGGCTTACCTAAATTTATCTCATTTATCGTAGGTTCTGGCCTCTCGTATGCTAGTCTATGGATAGAGAAATTGCGCGTAGGCGATTTAAACGCCTATGTTGCGTTACTACTTTCTCAACTGCCTAACCTTATAACCTTTCGCGTTGGATATGCAGTTGTCTTGGCGGATTTTACTGGTCTCAAAGATGACGCAAAGCCACCAGAGACCGCAGGCGAGAACCAGTTCCTTGGCAAGATATTCCAATCTGCCGCCTTTGATACATTGAACCACGGGATTTCTCGCTTCCAACACCTCCAGGATGTCTTTTATCCTGGCCCAATAGAGGCTAACCCTGGGTGCAACCCAGAATTTTCTAACCCGAGGGATGTAATGGCACTTCTCAGTCTTCCGTCAATACGTAGCCTTTCAGGCTGGTGTCTGAACCCTAGCTCGTTCCCGTTTACCTGGCCAGGGCCAGCAGGCCCGCCCAATCTATCTCATCTCACCTCACTGTCTATGTCATTCATCCACGTCGACTTCTTGGCACAAATCATAGAACAAACCACAAACCTCAAGAAGCTAAGCTGGGAGTGGAAATATATAGCTGAAGTCGACCCGCTAAATACCGACACAATCGACCTCGACAGGTTCGTTGAAGCTATAAAACCTTGCCAGGATACACTTGAGGATCTTACCATCGATTGCATCAATACTGTCGCCTGGTATGACTTCGAACGTAGGGAAATCAATGTTCGAGGAAATCTGCACGGCTTGGACCAATTCGTCAGCATCAAGCGATTTAAGTCCCCTTTCACACTCCTCCTTCCAGATTGGGATGACGAACCAAAGGAATCGACACGACTGGAAGACAACATGCCTCCTAATGTTGAGATTGTGACGATTACCGACGAAGACTGGGTCCCTGACTATCCTTACGATTCGGAAAGCGAAATGGCGAAGCTGCGGTCTTGGGTTACCGAGGCGGCCGCGACGAGGACACCAAAGCTTGTTGAAATCTGCTTCTATCTGACTTGGGCGTCGGATTATGACAGGCTTGAAAAATATGAGGACTTTCATCGGGTTTTTGAGGGATCACCGTTGAGGCATAGGATCATCAGGACGAGGGATGAGGAGCCCTGGAAAGACGTGTGATGGGAGGCAGTGAACGTGGTGGCGAGCTGTTTTATATATAGTGCGACTATACAATATATGTATTACCAAACAGTTGGTTTATCATGAACCCTGGAGAAATGGCGTGTAGATACGATGTATATGGCAGTGAAATGTATTCATTACCCTCTGCCTTCTTCCAAGATACTCCTCGCTTACCTATACGGTCTTTGATCAAACACCGCTAGATGACACTATAAAGATGTGATTACTAGTATATTTTTACCTCACCTTGTGGCGATCTAGTACGTGAAGTTCGCCATTGAACATCTTGGGTAGGAGTAAGGACAGGTGAAGCAGCTTTTGTTGATAACGCGTGCTTTAGGCAAAAGCCCTACAGCTGTGCGCTTAAAACCCTTGTTCGTGCATGATACGTGGCGCCTTGGTGTTACTCAAGGCTGTATGCACTAACCAAACGGCTCTTTTTTAACAAACAAAAGCTAGGATAGAACAATGCATAGCGGGTGACCTTCCACCAACAGAAAGAAGAAAGCAAAAAGTGCGGGGTGGTGAAACAGATAAGGCAATGATTTCTTTTCTATAGAACTATAAGCTGGTTTGGTGACACTCAAGGATGATTGCGTTGATCGGATAATTAGAATATGATAGATCCCAGATAACAATTGAGTAAGCAAATCAGACGTTATGCGTAAGCTTAAAATCGCTTTCTGTGCATTGAGAGCTATAGCCTGATGCTACTACATACTTAATCCAAACAAGGATTTTGGCATAGGAACGACGCACACCAATCAACTCAACATCATTCCTTAACTCCTTACCCATGGTCCTCAGTAATCTGAATCGATTACTCAAAACCCCGCACCCCATCTATATAACCCTGATCGTACATGCTCCTAAATACCCAATGCACGATACCAATATCATTTGACCACCCAAATACCTAGGCATGGACTACTTGAGCCGAAGGTAAAACGAAGGATATTAGGGGAGTATCGCTCTGAGTCCAGCGGCTGGTGGAGTAGGGAGCCGGCGCGGTGCCTACCGGGACCTCCCTGCGAATGACCTTGCCAGGACCGATAATTCGGTCGCAGCCATTACCCTATTCATTGCGTGAGTTACACTAGCATAGGAGTTCATGTGTGGAGACTTACCGCAGGATGAGAGCATGGTGCTTTGATTCCATTCGCAAGGAGCGTCTCCATTGTGGTACCCGTAGGGTTGCTTTCGTCGCCTTGAACCGTAACGCTAACGATAGCCTTCGAACTAATAGCAGTATTCGGATACAGATGCACGAAGAGCTGGGCGGCGCTCATCTCTCCGCACTTGGCTTGCGCGGACTTTTCCAGATTTGGTGCGATACACTGCTGGACGAGCTCAAGAATATGTTGGTTGCGTGTGTACGTGAGCGGGAGACCTTTACTTTGCGAGCTGGTGATGATAATTTCGTTCTCCCAGTGGAAGACCGTTATCACGCCGGGGAGAGCTTTCTTGCTGGTTCCGACCTGGTTACCATAATTCGCTGGCTTAACGCCTTCGATCATGTCCATGTAGCCGTCCATGGCAATTTGTACGAGCTGTCCATCTGTGAGCGGGGCGTCGACCCGCCAGTGGGCCATGAAGATGACACGGTTCCCGGTATTTTTTGCGCTGATTTCTGGTGCGCCAGCAAGATACGGCTCACCACCAGCGTTGAAGAGATCTCGATCGAGCTCTACGCCAACTTTGAGGTTACTTGGCTTTATGCGTTTTTTAATAGTGACGGCCTCTGCTCCATTGCTGCACCACAACAAGATCTGGAGGAAGGCGAACGTGAAAAATTGATAGAAGGAATGCATGTTTGCCAAAACAAGAAAAAATGGAAAAAAGGAACGAATGGAAGGTATACAGTCGCAGACTGATACCGAAGGAACGAATGTGAAGATGGATAGGAAGATGGTTGTTGTTTTGGCTCAACCTGAGAGGACTCACACGCATATCTTATAACCCATACGAGCTCTACATGCTGCGACCTCTAAATTCGTATTTGCAAAGTGGACCCCTGCTGCAATGCCCGATGTCCGCTCTAACATGGCCTTCACTATCTCGTACGAGTTCGCCCCTGAAGTTACGCCAGCATAGACGCCGAGTAAATTGAACTAGCTCCTTTTGTGACTTGGCTACCATTTATGCCTTGAATGGGCCCAAGGGTGCCAAGTCTGAGTAAGCGAAGGATCTTACTCGTACAGTCTTGTCTAAATCTTAGCCGAAGCTAGCGATTCGTCTCTCATACAATCGTATACGTATCGTCTCAGCCTACACTGTCTATCATATGCTGCCTGTGACCTGCATAGTCATAACAGCACCTGTCTAGACCGGGGATTTTGACAAGCTTTGTGTATACACCCTAGGGCCCACCCTAGACCGTAGCTCCCGTAGACATATTGATAGCTTAATTTGTCCGCAGCGAAAATTTTAACCTGCCACGGCTTAAGCTAACTTTCGCAGTTTTTGTTCCAGTCTGAAAAGTCCGATGTCCGAATTGAAGTTCGGCAGCTGTCTACACAGCCATTAAAAGCGGGTTGACCCTCCGCCCTGCTGACCCCGGCTTAGCCCCCAACCCGACACTAGTCCTGAATGAAACTAGGTGCAGGGATCTGGCAGTGCTGCCATAATCAGACCCACAGAAAACCTCTCGTATTCCTAACTTCGGCCGTAAAATTGTGAATTTGTCAAGTATGTACTAGTGATTCTACGGTGGTAATTCCCGTTTGTAGTGAGTTTGATGCGTCGGACAATGTCCTTGGCAGGCAGATGGGCTATGTGGACTACGCGACGGGTTTCTAAAATCATCGCGGCTGGTAGGACTGAAGACCGCAAGTATGCAATTTCGTAGATATATTTCAGGGGCCCAGCGCTGTGGATGAGGCTCTTCAGCCAGTCACTTCGGCGCAAGACGTTCTTTTTACATTTACCTTCGTTCCGCATCGCTTTTACTTTCGCTTCGAAATATACACTCGTTTGATTTTATCTTCATTCGCTCCTTTACTTCACTCTTCTCAAACCTTCACTTTTCGATATCGTGAATCAGGGGCCGGACCCATCGCCACCATGCTTATCAAAAACATTCTCTTTTTGGGTCTTGCAGCCCTCGCGGCTGCGAACCCCCTTCTCGAAGACAGGGCCACTTCCAAAGCCGTTGCCGGCGGTAAGACCGGCAAGACCGGCAAGAAGGGCGCGGTTGATAAGTGCGACAACACCAGCGCCCTTACCACTGGCGTGACTTGCCCCCGTGTAAAGTTCACCGCGGCCAAAATTCAGGCCGCTGTGAAGCAGGCCAAGGCCATGAAACTCAAGGGCAAGAAGGGCAAGGGCATTCACTTCCCAGCCAAGTACACACATGACAAGGAGGTGAAGATCAAGGTCAAGGGCGGAGCCAAAGCCAAGGGGACTAAGAGTAAGGGGGTGAAGAGAGATCTGGAGGATAGGGAGGAGCATGAAGACGAGGAGGAGGAGGACGACGACGACGACGAAGATGGTGAGTATGAAAATGATGAGGATGATGATGATGAGGATGATGATGATGAGGGAGAGGAGGACGAGGAGGACGAGGAGGATGAGGACGTGGATGATGAGGAAGACGACGAGCATCTCCATGTTGGGACTCCAGAGGACCACGACCACGAAGGTCAGTCTCTGGTGACCCGCGCCCTCGAAGCCCGTGCCCGTGGAGGCGGACGCTCCCGAGCAAGGCCTAAGACGACCAGGCCTAAGACGACCAGGCCTAAGAAGACCAAGCCAAAGACAACCAAACCAAAGACAACCAAGCCAAAGACAACCAAGCCAAAGACGACCAAGCCAAAGACGACCAAGCCTAAGAAGACCAAGTCCAAATGCAACAAGGCGGCTAAGGTCAAGGTCGGTGCGGCCGCTTGGATGTTCCCCATCCTTAAGACGGGCGTCTGGAAGAGTAAGTTCCCTTCTCTCCCTCACTACACCTCTCGCCTACCGTATCCCATATGCTAACCCTCACTCCAGCCGGTATGATGCCCGAGCTTCAATACGTTGTCCTAGACCGCAAGTACAACTACATTAAGACGGTTGAGCGCGAGCCTGGTTCTGGCGAGGAGTTTGATATCTGTGTCGAAAATCCTAAGAAGGGCGGCACAGCCGCCAAGGGTGGTAAGAAATCGAAGGGCAAGATTGCCTAGACGTTGGGTACTAAGGAGCGCCGCTGGGTATGGAGTTGGGAGTTTTGGTCTGGTTGGTCTTAAGTCATATAGCCTCTAGTAGTGTTACCGACAGCACTTCGGCGTTATATGTAGTACTAGTACTATTATATCAGTATAATAGTAGGCTTCAAAATATGATGTAAGAGACTCTCATGAAGTATAAAAAGATGCGATGGGGCTATGTTGGCACTGACACGTAGCAGTTGATGGTCCGAGATCGCGCTGGCATATTCTAGTGCTACTAGCAGGACACATGGATCTACCACCTCTAGCTATGTGTCACCAGAGGGGTATGCCGCCAACTAATGTTCAAGTTCATCTGCCCACGGAATAGCATCTTGCGCCCCGACCTGTTGTATCGTCTTCGCAGCTGCTCGACAACCTAACTCGACAGCCTTTTTGATATCCCACTCCCCGCGATGCCGTTGCCTCACGTAATCCATGGCATAGTACCCGGCGAACGTGTCTCTAAGGGCCAAATATTAGCTTTTCTTCCTTGTTATAAACTGCGTTAGACTTGCCCTGCTCCTGTTGTGTCTTTGATGTCTACATTTGGCACCGCTGGCACAATGCCGTCGCACGTCGCTGTGGCAAAGAATGCACCCTCCACGCCAACTGTGATCACAACATTCTTTTCTCCTTGGCCCAGGAAATACTTAGCAGCTCTCCTCCGTTCTTCGATAGTCTTCAGCTTCTTTTGATCTCCAGGAGCTAGCTCCGCTGCCTCTAGCTCGTTCAGAATTAGATGTGTTATGCACTTATAACGTTCGGTGAGTATGTGCATCACCGGCGACGGGTTCAGCAGCGTCTCAACACCATGCCTAGCAGCGGTGGCTAGGGCCGTTTCAATTGTTTCTTGTCTCGTCTCCAGATGGCAGACGATGAGATCTGGCGTTTGTGGCTCCTTCCCCGTAAGACATGTTACCGAGTCGGGCTCGCGAGGTGTCCAACTCGTATTGGCGCCCGGGTACCCGATATCGCAAGACTCTTTCGTGAATGGATTGACAAAAACCACGCAGGTGCCACTGCTTTGGCCCGAAAACGTGCGGACTCCATGTGTATCAATGCCGTTTTGCTTTAAGCTTCTTGTCAAATCCTTCCCAAATTGATCATTTCCCACGGCAGTGTTGAGATACACTACAGCACCACGTCGTCGCTTGTCTGAATTTGTATTGCTGTCAGGTCCGGTGCTGATGTCCGATACGTGTAGCGGCTCGATTGGCTCTGGTTTGGCCCCGTCGACGGGTTTCTTGTACTGAGACCGATAAATAGCTATCGATGTGTTGGAACCTTTCCCACCGGGTTTGTAGACTAGACTATCCGCATCCAATGACTCATCGTTTTTAGGCATCCGCTCGGCTTCAAAAACTAGATCCATAGTCGTTCCGCCCACAACGGACACGACGAAATTTTTCACATCTGCGCTCAACGCGGTGGAACGGGTTGTTGGCATTGTCGAGGTTCTGAGGTCTTTCGAAGTGGGGTGCGCGCTGTGGCAGTGGCTCACAACCAGTTAGGAGACACGCGTTGTCTTATATACTCCTGCGGTCGAGGTATTTGTGTTTGTTGCATTCACAGACACGAGACTGTGAATCATTAGATCACAAATGAGCCGTACCCTTGCAACACCTCATCATGTGAATGACGATCTTGTCCAAGACCTTCCAAATAGTTCGTTCGCCATACTTCATTCACCAATAGCCCGTGCAAGCATCTATCTCTTATTCAGAACTATTAAGATTATGATTAATAGCTTTCTGAAGCAACTTATTTGATTAGATCAAACTAAATGAATGATTAATGACTAGTAACTATAGAAAGGCGGTACGTAGAAGACGGCGAAGAGAAAGGAAATGTAAAAAACCTATTAAGGATCTAGGATTACAGGGAGGATCTAACAGCAGATATTCTACTACTTATATGGCGCTACGGAATATAGTAAGGTTTAGTACGTAACTCTCTTGCTAACTTTGCTTAGATATCAAACTCTCCAACTACTGGAAGAATACATTTGCTATAATAGCACATCTTTACCGTCTTATCAGGCGACTGAGAATATTTCTCGCTCTGACGCGCAGTTCTTCGGGATTGTTAAGGGGTTGCGGTTCCTCGAAGTTCCATCTACCAGTAAGTGGAACGTCTCTTGCCTGGCCATGATAGGGAACCCGCTCAAACACTGGATCGCGACCAAGCCAACCACTCCGAAGCCATGCGTTTGTGGGTTCTCCTAATCTTGACCATGGATTAGAGTTCAAACGCTCAAGGGCGTCCTGCATACTATTCAAAATGGTCCGGTACTGTCGTGCTTGATCCCTATTCCTTGCTGAATTTTCCATATCTTGCAACCGTGACTTCAGCGCTAACAGAAGGCTTTTATTCGACTCCTCAATACCCATTCGCACTAATTTATGTTCACAGCGCCTCCTTATATGCTTGGCCTTGCGTTCCTGTGCTTCATACACTTTATCGGTGGAAAATTCGGTGAGTTCTTCTGATGATCCTGCATCAACCTCTTCGACTGCAGATGAAGTCGAGTTCTCTTGAGTAAACAAATTCTCCATCAACGTGAGGCATTGACATGCTGATGAACTATGTGATAGCAAGTATGTCATTACGTCAGTGCGTTTTGTTTTGAAAGCCATATCCCATGCGAATTCACCCTTGTGGTTGCGTGCAGTGACAGAAGCCCCAGATTCTACCAAAGTTCTACACACTTCCAAGGTATCACCGGGAAAGCTACTGCAAATAGCATTCAAGAGAGGAGTGTCGGAATTCTCATCACGTGCGTCAATGTTGACCCTCCATGTCATCAACCACAAAATCAAGGGAGTGTTTTTAACCATAGCAGCATAATGGATTACGGTTCGTTGGTGTCGGTCTCGTTTTTCAACGTCGCATTTATTCAGCCGTAATAACATTGTCTGCATTGCCTCGAAATATGAGCGTTCTGCGCATATACAGAGCGGTGAGCGCGGTATTCCTGTACGGACATCGTCTTCCGTTCCAGCATCTAACAATATGTGTTCTGGCATGTACTCTGAAAATAATTCGACAGCAGCCAGGTTGTTCCATGCAGCAGCGATGTGCAATGGATATTGGCCTACGTTGTTTCTAACGGAGATATTTGCATTCTTGTCAAGCAGTAATTGCAGCTCGTATCGGGAGGACCGTCGAGCTGCAATGTGAAGTGGCGTGTTTCCAGCGGTGTTCCTGAGGTTGACTTGAGCTCCGTATGCGATAAGGCAGGTCACTATCTCGAATTTTGAATGCATTATCGCCATGTGCAGAGGGTTCCAGGGTGATCTCATGGGCGCGTCAGTGACGGCATGCAACCTGCAAAGTCCGTCCACGACCTTGCTCGAACCTTTACTGGCAGCATAGAAAATGGGGGACCTTCCCTGCTTGTCGGTTGCATCTAAGTGTGCCCCTAAAGATGCGAGATGCTCGAGGACCGTGTTTGACTCGCAATAGTGTATGGGCGATGCGCCTTGGTTGTCTTTTGCATGGAGTAAAGAAATGTCTCGTTCAGCAATGAATTTTATAACATGAGAAGATAATCCAGTTGCCGCTACATGAAGACATGTTCGGCCTGAGCTATCCACCCGGGAAAGCCCATGTGGGTCATGCTTCAAGACAAGTTCCACAGCCGCCAGTGCATTTGGATCGTCTCTTTGGGAGGCCATTTGAATCGCATGATGGATGGGGTAGCTGGAGATTGAGGTGCCTCTAGAGTAGAGGACATAAAGTGATCTGGCATGGTTCGAATTTAGATCAAGTAGTGCCTCGCTGACCATAAGGTCATCAATGTCTAACGACAATACGAGGGATGATAGATCTGATTGGGCTGTGGAAATTAAAGAACTTTGTTCTGCTGTTCCAGGACCATCCGTAGTATTATCTATTTCTGGTCGTTCGAACATCCGGATGACGCGGTGTAAATTTCTCGTGCCATTCCGACCGTGCATCGCAAATCGTTCAAAAACCGTAGCTGAGGACAAGGCCGTCAGGTAGTCTAAATTTATGAATACAGCGCGTTCCGTAAGTGTTCCATTGAGCAGACTCAATATATCTGCATCGTGATACTCAACAGCGGTGTGCATAGCTGTCCAATGTCTTTCACTACGTATGTCATTCTCGGTGCGACTTGTAGTTAAGGGATCTGCTCCAAGTTTCAGTAACGCAGCGACTGTGTTTCTGCTTCCGGTAGCAATGGCATGCATTAGAGGTGTACCATATAGTCGTAGAGGCCACTGAGGATGAACGCTCATGGTCCGAAATGCGGACTGGTTGAGAGTTCTCGAACGGACCTTTCCATGTTGCTTTAAGAAAATTTCTGCGAAGGTCATTGCGTCGTCATCGATCATAAAGAGCCAGTGGAACATATTGCGGCCGCTCTCATCGGTTTTGTCTGGGGAAAGACCCCAGTACAACAATGCCCACACAGCCCTCAGGTTTCCGGTGCGCAAGGCTTGAGTAATAGGTGGCTCCTTATAGTCAAGCTTGAGCCATGAATGGGATGCAGACATATCTTCGATAGCCTTGGCGTATCCTTTCCGTACAGCCTCATCAACCATCGGTGAGGTCTTGCTAAGCGGCTGGCTAGTAACGGTCTGTATTGAGATGATATCCTGACGCTGATCGAACATCATGCCTACAGGAACTTCGTCCAGAGAGAGCATTCGCTGAATAGTGGCACGATATGTCTTGCCCTCGTGTCCGAAACCTTGGTTAAGTAGCATTGGGCCGAAATTCTGCGCAACCTTGCTTCCCAATTTAACCGCTTGCTCAAAATATTCATCGGCCTTTCTCCACTCCTTCGGTACCCCGAATCCAGTAGCGTAACAACAACCAAGCTGCCATGCAGCTGATCCTTCTACAATTTCGTCACCACTTTGGCTTTCGAAAGCAGATTTGAAGTTTTCCGCGATGTGTGATTTATGGATCCAAAAAATTTCACGGTCGTTGTCGTGGCGAAAAATCTGCACACGATTTAGTATTGATACCTAAAAATCTATCTACCGCATCTCGACTCACCTCATAAGACCATTCAGATGTACCGCTATGCAGAGCCAATTGGGCTTCGAGATTTGTTGTGCCTGTAGTCCTGGAATAGTGTCAGCGAGAAGAAGAAGATTGCCCATCTTTACTTCCAACGACCAATTTGTTTTGCGCAGGCTGTCAAAGAAGGCACAAACCCATTCTGTACGCCGCTGTACTTACCTCCATTTCTTCATAATGAGCAGAGAGTCGAGCTGATTAATACGCATGTGAGGCTCGTACTGTAATGTACCCTTCAAGACGTCTTTGAAAATGGCTCTTTGAATTGGGTCATAACTGATATGTGTTGATGTGACGGCGCTTGAAAGGAGCTGTCGATCCTCGCCGGGTTTGGTCTCGATTTCCATGATGTCAATCGCTAATTTATCGGTGTATGACGCACCATCAAGGAGGATCTCCCAAGCTAGAAGTCCGAACGCCCAAATATCGCACTTTTTTAGCTCCATCTGGTCAAAAGGTTTTGCCTTCTGCTGTATGATCTCTGGCGCATGGTAACTTTCAAATAACTTAGCGAGATACCACTCCACGTAAAGTCTAGCACCTACCGGATTGTTCCTCTGTATGTACCAGAACTTCCGTTTTCCCTTTCTGGTCCTTTGACGATTGAATGCCCAAAGTCACAGACTCTGGCAGTAGGACAACGACGACGTTCGTCGAAATCAGACACTAGCACGTTTTCGAGCTTAACATCTCCGTGTATAATGCCTGTGGTGTGGAGAGCTTGAATTCCGGCAGCTATATCTGCCATGAAAAGTTCTTTGTGTCGTATAGCCTCTCGTTCTGGGCCATAAGATGCAGTGTATCCCTTACTGGATCTGCTCTTTACGAGATATTGGCGCAGGTTTCCTCCTGAACAGTAATCCACAAGGATGTATGGAAGAACACTGGCACCTGAAGTATTCCAGCCCCAGCCTAGTAAAGTGAGAATGTTGGGATGATTTCTGAGTGGTCCATGATGCATAATCTGTAGTTCAAGGAGAAGTGATTGAATCCGGCGGATGAACTCTTCTCGCGAGTTGCTGGATATCTTTAAACGTTTGATGGCCATCACTTTCCCTTTAGTTTTGGCTTTTTCAACCCAAAAGGTCTCGCCTTCTCCGATTGAATCACCACGTTCAATTTCATTATGCGGGTAGAATTCGAGATTCAAGTTTTGGATAGTCTCAATGATGTCTTGTAGTCCTTGAGCCTGAGGCTTTGTAGTAGCGCTCAAGCTGAATCGTGACGATTGAAGGCTATCTACCGTTCGTCGCGTGGATGGAATTGAGGCTGAGTACATGCTCTAATACGGTCCTGTCAGCGGAGCCTTGTTCAACCAGGATTGAGACCTCACGGCAGAAACTTCGACATCCCTGGTCACTAGCATGATTCTGTGCAGATTAAGGGTCGAGTTCTAGAGAAAACTCGGTCCTTCAGGTGCTTCGGGTGGACACGAGGCTGAGGGCGGGGTATGTGGCTGGCCGCCTACGATCAATCAATCTCGGACCCCACGGCTGACACTATCGACAGCGGTTACATGAGGCTACATCAAGTTCGCGTCTTTAATGTCCAGCGCCCCGTTCGTTCTATTTCGTCATTCGTCAGCCCATCATCACCAATCTAGCCTTCCTGAGAGACAATTATTCGGCCACTTTCTCGCATCTCCTGGTGCAACACGTCAAAAGGAGCTTAAGAAGGATTCGTACCTCGTCTATACTCCCTTCCGCAAGGTTTCACTCGGCAGAATTGTGCGCTGTCCGAGATGGACACCGCTGGGGTAGCAGTTGGTGTCTTCGATCTCGTATGCAAGGTCGCAAAGAAGGCTTCCGAGGTCATTGGTGATTACAGAAACTTTGATGAGGTAGGTCGGGCCCACTACTCTCAACACGCACGCTTAGCCTTTCATAGCTGACTATTGAGTTGAAACGCTTGTAGGAAAGTGAAGAGTTGGCACGCCAGGTGATAGAGGAGCATGATCGTACTAGGACACTCAAATGCTTACTGTTTGAGCCTGCTATTGCATACAATGGCCGATGCCTATTTATGCAGTTTCACTATGACGTGCAGTGTCAAATTGTGTTCCAACAGAAGAAGGTTCTTAAGATTATTGAAGAGGCTGTGGAGTTACTTGAGGAACATCAATATGGAAGTTCAGCAGATCTTACGTTGAGTGCGGCTCGCGTCGAATTGACTCCCCCCACAGGAATGATGATCAAGAGAAAAAGCAGCCCCCGGATACGTCTGAAATGGGCACTCTGGGAAAAGAAAAAGCTACAATCCATCATCAACAACTTTACTAAATCGAATGATAAGGTCTACATCCAAGTGCAGCTTCTGTGTCACGCAAGTAGCGTAGGCGTAAACTTGAAACACCTTGACCGTCTTGCGCACGACGAGAATTCGAAGAAGCTCGGTTACAACTTGCCAGCACAGCTCCACCTGACAACGACCGGGTTACAAGCCGTCTCGACGAGCCTCGAAATCAAGAATGAGATTTTGTTCAGAAAATTGGCAGCTTTGAATTCTGCCGTTGGGGGACTTGCAATGGTCGAGCTGCCAGGATCGGCCTCGCTCGTTGAATTTCGAAGCTATGCGCCCGAACGGACGGAGCCTGTACCGCTGCAAGAACGTACACGCAACCGCATAGAGCTACTCGCTCATCTATTGGGTCAGCAGAAAGACGTGGCATTTCGTACCTTGAGCTGCAAAGGATGGAACCTGGATCCACGGTTCAACAGAGTGGCCTTCCTCTTCGAAATCCCAGATGGCATGGAAGGAGTGCCATACAGTCTTCTCCAACTCTACGACTCGAAGAAGATTCGACCGACGTTGGGCGAGCGACTTCGATTGGCAAAGCATTTGGCCAGTTCAATAAGTGGACTTCAACTTGTAGAATGGGTACACGAGAGCTTCCGGAGTGAGAACATCGTGTTCTTTCCACGGTGCTTGAAATATGGGGAGACCTTGGACACGGAAGAGAGATTGTCGATTGCTCAACCATGGGTAATGGGTTTCGAATTCAGCAGGCCTGAGCTCGACTTCTCCTCTGGACGACAGGACATTAATCCTGCCCGTAACGTCTATCGCCACCCCGAACGGCAAAATCGGCCACAGAAACGCTTCCAGAAAGTCCATGATATCTATGGTCTGGGTGTCGTACTTCTGGAAATTGGATTATGGCGGCCTGTGCTGTCGCTCGAACGAGCTGGGTTTAAGAACGTGACTGACCCTTGGACGATCCAAGACTACTTGGTCAAGAAGGCAAACAAAGCTTTGCCACGAGAAGTTGGAGAGAAATACACGCAGCTCGTCGTCCGTTGTTTGACGGGAGATTTTGATGTCGACGATGACAACAAGAATGGCCTAAGATTGCAGCAAGCATTTCGCGAGCAAGTTGTCGACGTTTTAGAGTGTGCTGCAGACAGCATCGGATGAGCATCGAGAATAGGTAGAGCCAGGTGGAATGGTACAGATCTTTCTCGTACGCAACGAAGATCCGCATTTTCGGTCACCACCGCTCCCATCGACCACATAAATACAGCCATAACCCCAATATTAGCAACGTCTGACCCTCAACTCTTCATACGAGGTTCAGTGAATACATCGTACTTTAGATGAAGCACGATATTGGCTAAGAATGAAAACCAAGGAGGGAATTACTGTTGTCGTAAGCTTTACAGCGCAGCTGACTATCTGATGACTTGTATTTATCGTATCGCTGTATGTCCCCACTAAACACTAGGTCAAATACCCTTTCAACAGTCATCGCTTTTCTCAAGATGCGTAACGACTCAATACTCCCTTCATTGGGCAGTTCTAGTATCTTTCGTGCAATGAACCGGTCGCAAGTCGATTGAAAATACCATATTCCATCGCGATGTTTCGGATACAGACATACGGAATGCTCTCCACACCAGTCCGAAGCTGCAATCAACAATGGAGGTTGTTGTGGCGGCTGTGTAGCCACTGGTGGTGCTTCAGATTATGTCATGAATCATTACATAAGACTGCTGCCTCGAGATATAGAGCCCGAAACGAACAATGAAGATTACTGGGGTCGTCCTGCATGGGGCTGTGTGCGGGCCTTGGCGGCTGACCAGAAGGCTGAATTATGCGCTTACGCATATATCCTTCACGTTTCTTCGATCTGTATCTACAGTATCACGGCGACATAATCCGTCGAATCTTTAGCCTTTGCATTATTTGGACATCGCTTCAAGCGCAGCGCAAACGCATTCGACTTCAAACAGCGCCTCGAGTTGTACAGTCATGGAAGGTTTGTTGAGTCACATGACGGTGCTCTTTCTCCCACGATTCGACTGACCATGAATAGATGAAGATACTCAAGTGCCATGGCAGAGCATATTTTGGGCCCTGGTTGCCATCCAGTTGAGCGTTATGACACAGCCGTCTGGCCGCATACTTAGTTTGCCGATCCGTCTGCGTACTTATGCGCGGAGCTCACCCGTCATGTGCGCCTGCAATGTCGTACAACTATTCGCTGACTTCATCGTGATATCGGTGGTGCAGATGCGCGAGCAAGGCTGGACGGTGCACGAATGGAATGTCCGGAACTGTCTGTATGAGTGTGTCGAAAGAGCATATAAACACGGCGAAGAGGAAAGGCTTGGCCTGCAAAAGATGGAAAACATGGGATTCTTCCGCATCCTTGTGCCGCTCTTGGGCTTGTTGCCGCAGGTAGTTAAGATCATGAGCTGCAGGGGCATACCCTGGACCCAGGCGTGGATAGTCATGTTCGCCGTTTGCTACATTGTCACAGAGATAACGAACTTCGTGTGGAAACGCGCTAAAGAGCGCACGCCATCCGGACGCGCTCGTTCGTGGGGAGATCGCCCCATCGCACACGTAGACCACCGGCTTCCAGCTGGATCTCCGGCCACGGAGCGGCTTCTGGATAGGATATCTTGGTGGCTTAGAAATTTTGCTCTATATTCACAGGGTGTATTTTGTTCATTCGGCTGTATCGAAATCATCGACTACATTATCCCGGACCGTGACTCCCACGGCGACATCACTCTTTCTCATACCATGAAGACGCTCTATGCCAAAGTTCTTGTAGTAATGGGATTATTGGGTGCATTCATGATGGCATCTCGCTTCCTTATGAGATACGACATTGTCCGCCGAAACGTTTTTCTCCAAACATCCATCTGGCTGGGCAGGACAGATGAAGAAATTGGTGGGACTACGCGGAACTCTATATGCGCCTGGACCATGTTCGTTGCTATTTTCCTACTGTCTGTGCTCTGGTACGCACTTTGTTACGATCCTAGGGGAACATACAAGCCGGCGTGGACAAACAAACTAGGCTAGCAAGCGTCTAGGCAGCGTATGTAGAGCATCCAACGTTTAAGAGTGGAAGCCTCTGATTTTCCCAGAGTGCACGCCACTCTCAAACTATTATCTGTTTTTAAGTAGCGAACACGGCCTGTGGAATGGTTCAACGTTTATCCTATAGGTGCGACTTCCCGCATGACGGGCCTTGGAAACCGCACGCTAAACACCACGACAGGCCACGGTACTCACATACCGTAGATTTTTGTTGATACCGTTTGAACCGAGCCCCAGTCACTACCTGTATATCGTCACGATGACCCGATCTGCGCTCTTTTCCGCTCTCCTCCAACTCTCAGCCTCCCCTGGTCAAACGGTGTCAGCAAAAGTTTACAGTACATTCGCATATACCCGCACCCAGCCCATCAATCTCTCATATATCCAAGCCCAGCTCCCCTCCGCCCACCCTCCCTTCCAACCCAACCCCTATCCAACCCACCCTCGCGTCACCACTGCCCTCCTTCCAAACTCTCCATGGCCCTCTTAACCATCTACCCACATCAAAAACCCTCTTCCCAAATACCATCCCCTCATACTCCACCCACAGCACCTCCCACCGCCATGTCTGCCTGACCTCACCCAATCCAATCCAATCCACTCTACCCCACAAAACCTACACCAACAGCCTTATATAGACAGAAAGGAGATTATAATATAGTATACACGCGTCTAGTCTAGACGTAAGCAATACATTCGTACGACCCCTTTCCTTTCTCCCTTCCCTCCTCCCTTTCTCCCTTCCTTCCTCCATATTCGTTTCGTTGGGGAGTAGACTAGACCATCCCTACGAAATCCAGACTGGACTACGTAGACTGCGTAGATTGCGTGAGTGCGTAAAGTGAGTACATGCGACTCAAAGTAACTCAAAGTACGTGCCAGGAAGTGATGAGACGAGACGAGATGAGATTATATAGCGTGAAGAATGAGATAAGAAGAAAGAAAGAAAGAAAGAAAGGAATAAGGGTGTGATGAGATGAGACGGGATGAGCGGCAGCACACACGATTCCGGGTTGGAACACCGGCAGAAGGACAAGACAAGGCAGTAGACGACGCATATTTTGATTTTCCTACGCTCGCTGAATAGGTCGCTGGTATATCTCCCCTCCCTCCAACCTTCCATCTCTTCTCTTCTCATATGCAACACGCTACTTCGCTCCGCCCACCCTAAGCCTTCGGCCTCTCGGGAATCCCCTTCTCATCCTTCGCAGGCTTCCACTCCTTAACAAACGGCAGAAACTCCGGCTGGCCGGGGATATATTTCCTGAGGACCTGGGGCACGTTGAAGCCGTCGGGCGTCTGGAAGTTTTCGAGGAGGCAGCAGAGGGTGCGCTCGGTGGCGCAGAGGGTGCCGTTGAGGGCGTGGACGTATTCTTTGCGGGTCGAGGTTTGTTTTTTTACGCCTGTTGTTGGGGTTAGAGTGAGATGGATGGGAGGGGAAAGGGGAAAGGAGGGGACAAGGGAGACAAACCGAATCGGATTTCTAGCTCGCGCGTCTGGTAGTCTGTGCAGTTGGAGCACGAGACGAGCTCCTTGTACTCGCCGCCGCCGGTGACGGGGAACCACGCCTCGAGATCGCGCTTCATAGAGGCAGCGTTGTCTATCACGCATCAGTCAGCAACTTCGTCCCATCCCACAACCGCATTTGAACGTACTCAGCGCGCCGCTCACAATGCCCACAACCTGGTACGACAAGCCCAGGCTCTGGTAAAACTCCTCGGACGTCTCAAGCATCTGCTCAAACGCCTCCCAGCTCTTCTCCGGGTTGGTGATGAGAAACTGCTCGACCTTCTCGAACTGGTGGATGCGGAAGATGCCCCAGGCATCCTTGCCGTGCGAGCCGGCCTCCTTGCGGAAGTTGGTCGAGTACCCCGCGTACTTGATGGGGAGGTCCGCGGTGCCGAGCCACTCCTCCGAGTGCAGCGCGGAAATGGGCTGCTCCGACGTCGCGATGAGGTACTTGTCTGTCTCGGGCTTGTCCTTGCTCTCGGTGACCTTGTAGAGCTCCTCGTCGAAGTCGGAGAGCTGCGCCGTCTTGGCCATCTGGTCGCGCAGCATGAAGAAGGGCGGTTGGTTGGGCGTGTAGCCCTTGTTGAAGAGGAACTCGAGGCCGTAGTTGATGAGGGCCATGTTGAGGAAGAGGCCGTATCCTGTGAGGCAGTAGCCGCGGTGGCCGACAATCTTGACGCCGCGCTCTGGGTCGTAGCCGTTCAGTCGGGTGAGCACGCCGTGATGCGGGATGCCGTCCTTGTTGAACTCGGGCTTCTTGCCCTCGGGCGACCACGTCTTCAGTATCGCGTTGTTGTCCTCGTTGTCCGACACGGGCACGTCTGGGTGCACGTAGTTGCCGACAGTCTTGACCTTGATGGTCAACTTGGCGAGCTTCTCAGCTGCCTCGTCCTCCTTTGCGGCCTTTTGCTTCTTGAGGTCGGCCATCTCCTTGAGCAGGTCGTCTGCGTTCTCCTTGGCCTTCTTCTTCTGTCCCACCTGCTTCTGGAGGCCATTGATGGTGCTGCCGATCTGCGTCGCCGCATACTGCGCTGTTCAAGCCACTGTTAGCCATGTGCCCTTTTCAATGCCAGCCACGGTGGTGGTCGTGTGCGACGGTGAATACAGGTCGGCGGGCGCTCGTACTCTGCCTGTGGTCCTCGAAATCCTTTATGATGTCATCGACAATCTCGACATTGGCGTGTCTCTTGCGCTGCGACTCTCGGATCTTCTCAGGGTTGCCGCCGCGCTCGGCGATGAAGTCGTTACTGTTTACCCCTCCATGTCAGTTCGTCCCCTCGCAGTCGTTCTGAGCGGCTAAAAAAGGGCATTGCGTAAGACACTGAAGCACTCACACGTCCAACATGTTGCAGGATTCGGGCTAGCTCGAGCTGGCAAGAGGTTTGGGCGCGTCTACTTTGGACCCTCTCCACGTCTCAAAAGTTCGATGAGTGCGGTGTTGTGGCATGAGTCAGGGGCCACATTCTGCGGGGCAAGTGTGGCGTCAGCTGTGGCGTCAGCTGTGGCGGTGCGCAGCGAACACGAGCGGACCGGGTGAATGAAACTCCGCGCAGTCTGTCCTGCGATGCGTTCTGCAACTTTCCACGTTCGGCAGGTCGACCGCGATCATGTGAAAGCGTGGATTGCGGTGGGTCGGTCGTCATAGCTTCAGAGCTGCCTATTCGAGGACTCCTCCACCCAAGGCCCAGCAGGTGGTGTGAGAACAACACCAGACAGGCCCCCCACGTGCGACCCGGACCCCGAATTGCATCGGTCAAAATCTGTGTTCGTCGGAGTGCGGGTCGAGAGCGGCACAATTGGCCTCTGCGGAGCACATCTTGGGGTAACACGGTGTAGCATACCAATGTACGAGTGTCTGATTCCTAGTCCAAAAACGCCCATTACACCTCCGCTCTGAACGCCATTACGCCTCTACCAGAGACCAAGAACATGCCCAGCCGTCTAGCCGTCTAAAAATGAACCCCCTCCCCCCCAACGTATAATATAGCATACCCTGCGGCCCCTCACGAAGGTCTGCAGCTGTCCTTGACCTTGTTCCACCGCTGCTGTAGAGGCGGCTGGCTGCCCCGCTCTTTCTGTATCGCCAACTCCTCACCTGCAAGGGACGCATGTCAGTCACCAGCATTACATTACATGACATGACATTTGCTCCCGCCTGCGGGTTCACCAGGATTCTGACTCTTCTCGATCTCTCCAATCATGAGCTCAAATGCCTTCTGCACGTTCTCGTTGTAGCGCGCGCTGGCCTCGGTCCAGCCGCAGTTGAGCTCGGTGGAAAGGGCCTTGCCCTCCTCAGCCGTGACCTGGCGTTGCTCGGGTCGCAGATCTGACTTGTTTCCTACAATGACGAGCGGGACGTATTCGGCGGCCTGCGGGACAATGTGTTAGTTGCCTCGGACCAGCGCATGCGCGCAGATCAGGGATGTACATATGGATTGAGGTCGACGCGGTCGCCGTGGGTGTGACTGACCAGGTGGTTGAGGATCTTGTCGCGTATTATACGGGCCATTTCGAAGCTCTGCTTGTTGGCGACCGAGTAGACGATCATGTAGCCGTGGATGCCGATGAAGTGCTTCGAGTTAAGAATGCTGTACTCATCCTAAAAGACGGCATCGCTGTCAGCAGTGCTACGTCGGGGAGACACAATGGCAGCGTCCCACGTTGACGGGGGTTGCAGCCCATGTGCTGGATGCGGGGTGCAGAGGGCGGGGGACAATGGCGCGGGCTGCGTACCTGGCCGGCGGTATCGATGATCTCTGTGGCATAGTCCTGGTTCTTGTAGCGGATGACCTTGCTGAACGTGTTCTCGATGGTCGGGTAGTAGCTCTCGACGAAATGGCCGTCGACGAACTGGACCGTCAAGCTCGATTTGCCTGTGCCGTCAGCGGGTGCAGAGGGCGCGGTGGAGCACAGGGCGCTCACCGACGGCTCTGCTGCCAACAATGGCGATCTTGCGCTGCTTGGGGCCGGCCATGGTGGCGTGCAGGTGTCGAGAGGGTGCAAGGGGCCAGCAGGAGTGTGATGGCCCTGGGGTGAGGTGGAAAGCGCTGACGGGCGGAGGGAGCGCTCGAGGGAACCGTGGGTAGTGCCGATGCCTCGTTCAGCTAGGTCGGGAACTACGCCGGCGAGATGCAGAGCTGCTGGATGCAAGCAGAAAATCGCGGGAGCGGGCGGGCAAAGAAGGAAGCCCGATGGTCTCGTCGACGCTCGATTCTCTCAGGCGCGTCGTCCTCATGCCGTCATGCCTGGCAGCGCGTTGGGCACCACCAGAATTGCATCACGTAAACCCAAGGCCCGTAATTCGTCGCATCCGCCAGTGGGGCCGCCCATGGACCGCCAGGCACCGCGCAGCACCACACGCAAAACGGCCGCGAGAGCAAAGCGGAACAGCGTCGCAAAAAAAAAAATAAAAAGAGGCGACAGGCATGCGTACGGCGCGGCACCGGACCAATTGGCCAGCTTCCCTACATGGCTACCCGATTCATGTCCAATCGCTCCCACGCCCAATCCCGCACGCCTGCATCCAAGCATGGAAGCACGCCAGAAGCCTGCTCCCATATTGCTTTCCCCATCTCTTCCGTCCTATCCCATCCTGTCCCGAGCCGTACCGACTCCGGAAATTTGTGTCTCCTTGCAGATCGACTCACGCATGCCATGCCGCACCGGTATTGCCACGCTCCGGCTCTTGAATTTAGATTTAGGCATTTGCCGTGGAAAAAATGTCCAGCGTCGACACGGCGAGCGGCTTTCTTTCCGGGGCTTTGTTTTAATCTGGGTGCTGGGACTCGGGTGTTACTGAATGCTGCGTGTAGACGTACGTGTTCTAATCCTGCACTACCATGACCAAGACCAAGCCCAACCACCAATTACCCACACACCCATGCATCCCAAACATCCTCCCTCAAGCCTAAATAGACGCACGCAGATACGATGATGTCAACCAAAGCGTCCAAAGAAGAAGAAAGAGAGAAAGAGAGAAAAGACAATTGGCCAGCGCACGCGTTGGACTACCCGATCCATGTCCGATCGCTCCCACATCGGCCCACCCTGTCTGCATGGAAGCGCTCCAGAAACATTTCAAATTGCTTTTCCCGTTTTGTCCGTCTTATCCTGTCCTATCCTGCCCCATCTTGTCCCGGAACAACCGTTGCACGCCAAAGTCACGCGCCCGGGAATGCGGGTCCTTGCATATCCAACCGTGTATACCGTACCGCTACTATCAGGATACGATCAACCGTGTCCTTCCACCAGTTCGGCTGTCCACCCGGATTGTTGCATGGTAGTACTATCTTGCGACGTTGGGTACAGCCTTCCCGTCCATCGACTGCACGGTGTTCCTGCAGCAGGTCAGCCGTCGTCCTCTCATGAACAGCCTGCCTCATGGTGGTCTTGTCGTACCTCTGCATCAGCGGCGCGGCAGGTTGAGTCACGCCCTCCATGGCACCAGTATCACCTTGAATCACTGCTGGCATGGCAGCTACTACGGCCACTGCCTGCTCCAGCTCTTTGACCTCCTCCGGGTATCTCTCCGTCACCATCTGTATCACCTCGGTCATGTCGTCGTCTCTCAACGAGTGGCGGTCTAGCAGAGTGTTGATGGCGGTGTTCATCTTCTGGATGGTGATCTCCCTGGACCTGAACGATTCCAGGATGCCATCCAACTTGGCTATCATGCTCGCGTGAACCTGACGGTTGGCCAAGTTGTCGGACGCGCCCTTGTTCGGGTCTGGATACGACGTATCGGTCTTTTGACGAGTAAGCTGATAACCCTTGGACAAACCCTCTGAGACCTTGCAACTGCAGCAGAGTAGGACTTACAAACCTCTCTCTGAGAGACTCCTTCTGGCAGTTGGCCGAGTTGTCGGATGCGCCCCTGTTCGTGCCCTAGCTATTGTTATTATTTCAGACGAAGATTGATCTGATTGTGTCCGCATTGGCAAGAGAATAGATACATGATGGACTACCAAGCAAGGAAACGTCCCAAGGTATAGATTGGCATACTTGTATGCCTAGATACGGCACATCGGTCTTTCGACGAACAAGCTAACAAACCCTGGACAAGCCCTTTGGCACCTTGCAACTCCGTCCACCTAGAACTTCCGAGCCTCTCTAGGATTCCTTCCAATCCGCATCATTTGCCCAAATCGGCACGTATTCCTCGTAGCCAACGCTCATCCCCAACACGGTCTTTCCCAGCCAATAGTTGAACCCAGAGATAGCCCTCGACTTGACGACACGCACGCGTTTCTCGAACGGATCGACCCAGTGTGGAGGCGACCAAGGATTGATCATTCTAAAGATGGTGATGGTGCCGTGGTCCTCAAGAAAGTCATGCACATGCAGCGTTGCCCTAGTCTGCACCCAGAGAAGCCGACGTACCAACTTTTCCCTCAGCCTAGGTGCCAACCGCGTGACCGCGTACAGGGCTCTAATCCAGATAGGCGTGGTGCAAAGGTAAAAGTAGACTTCAGCATCCTGGACCAAGCTGCAGAGGAGGTGGTCCAGAACCCTGGATGCAACCGTGCCACTGAGCCTCGCGGTAGCGATAGTTGCAACATCGTCAGCGTACAATTTCCCTAACGAGCCCCATCTTCCAGGATACTCGGGTGGCGCGGGGCCAGGGGTGTGCCAGAACCCGCCGTCGCCGACAGACCAGCGGCCCGAAAGGGTGGTGATGTCGCTGCAGCTGTCTAACTGTGTGTGGGTATGTTTCAGGGTGCGCCACCCACTCTTTGGCGGTATCTCGATTACGAGCGAGCCGTTGCGTCCTTCAGAGAGGTCGAATGTGACAATATCGGACTCGTTTGGAGGACGAACAACTGATGGATTAGGGACCCAGAAGTGATGCAGGCGCTCAAACCGTGACTGGTATGAGGTGTTGGTGCGATGGGTGCAGGTCATCCACAGCAATCTGTGGACGCGGTGCCAGCGCGCAAGTCGTTCGCCAAGAGTAGCAAGTATGAGCGTCGCGACAACGACGGTGAGGCTGAGTCCCATGGTGTCCTTGAAAGAGGTGGAGCACTAGCGAGGTGGTTGATGTGGATTGAAGAGAGTTCTAGACGTTGAATGAGTTATGGAGGTTGCCTGATATAACCCTCGGGGTAGTGATTGTTCCGCGAATCTGCCTATTTAGGAAAGGGCACCGTCCACTACGAGTAAAATGCATTTCTTACCTCTTACCTCTTACCAATATTACCCTATTAGCGGGTATGGTGCAGTTACTCACATGTGCGTAGCGCTCTCACGGCATAGAACTTCTGCAGGGCATCACGCTTGTCAAGCTCGCTCGTCAATCGCCCCTCTACACGCATGGGCCCCCTGCTAGTAGTTCCGGATATCAACAAGATGTCACAGTATCTATGTACAGCTATACAGCCGGACAAGCTTCACATACTGTAGAGTTTTGCACAAGCCCGGTGACCAGGGGAGGCTGAGGGCTATCAGGAAACAGAATAGTGCGTCAAAGTAGGCATTAATGACGATAGATGGGTAGTGGATATCTAACTTCGCTGGACAACTATGAGCATACATTTAAAAGGTTTGCGTTTGACCTCAGTAGCTGTTCCATCGTCGAGATTGAGAAGTCTACTTTCATCTCACTAGAGCTTCTTTCCGTAAGGCAGATTGTCCTAGTGCCTCCTTGCTATCGTTACAAGCAAGACGCGTTGACCACTGCTTTCGATATTGCTCTCCAGCCTTAACCTCTTGGTTTCAGGTTTTTCGGGCTCAGAGCCAGTGGATGGTCTCACTAATCTAGACAGTATAAAGTTCCACTCTATCCAAGCCAAAGTGAACTGGATTATGTCAAGCAGGCTCATGCCGAAGCGGTCCAGGCCACAGCTAAGTACGAACCTCCACGCAAAATCGTCAGCAGCCATTACCTCAATGTGACCCAGCATGAGCTGTCTGCGGCCCAGAAGCTTGTGGACAAGGCAGCAGAGGATCAATCTACTTATAACGAGTGGATCATCAACAACCCGCGCAAAAACAATTATCGTGAGTGACGAATCTTGTCACCCAGCGCTAACAGATGTAGGGCTTATCACTTCCCTCTAAACCTGCAGAAACAGATTCAAGTAGAGTAAGGCTTACTTATAGTAGATCATAAGCTTCCCGGAGAGCAATCCCTCAAGCGTAGGGGAGCTCCGTCTCGACCAGTGTTCGACCAAGCCACACTTGATGCCATTGAGCTCGTCGGTACTGTTGATGCTCGAAACATGATCGACAACGGAGCCTTCCCGGATTATAAGAACGATCCCAAGATTGCGACCCTGGAACCGCCAGCCATATGCAAGCGCATCAACATCATTAGATATGACAAACATGTTCAAGTCACCGTCTACCACCGGCGGACCACCATCGCAACATATAGCCCGAGTCACGAGGACATTGATATCGCCACACCTGTATATCCCGTCTAGGAAGGTTAGGCGGCCTTTGGCGACTCTTATGTAGCTAGAAGCGGGGCTGGTAAGCCCCCTGGATGACAACAACATTTGCAAGCGCGGTACGGGTAGTTAAATAGCCATCCTCGAGGAGATTGTTCGTTTCCCTCACGACAGCCGGCCCGATTAGCAAGCTTGGGCTTGTAGCGGCGATACAACCCAACAGTTCCTCGATGGCGAGAAGGGAGAACATATTAAAGAGTAGATCCCACAACCTCCGACCTAGCTCTCTGCTCCTTCGCCGGGAACGACCTCGTTTTCTCGACACTGTAGGCCATTGCATTACGGGTTATCCCCTAGGCAGTAAATCTAAGTGCCAGAGCGACATTAGCAACGCGAAAGACATTCTTCCACGATCCGGTACATGAGGTCCCGGACCGGATCCATGCGAAAGCTTACAAGCAGCATTCCATCGTCTATTGGACCTCGTATCCCAACTCTTTTGAGGTGGCAGATACGATCTGCGATGGCGGCTACTTTCAGGACGCCTTCTGTGCAGGCGAGTACCCCACGACGACGTTGCGGAACCAGACCGTTGAAATTACCTCACCATCCCATCTACTCTCAACGTCATCCCACTGTTTCCTGGAACTACCACTCGTTAACAAGAGGCAGGTATCTTCCAGCTTCTACGACAGTACGATCCTAGTTATTCTATGTACATCATGGTTTAATGCTTTGACGTGCTACCACCTATTTTGAAGATGATACGACCGCGGGAGAGCTAGGGAGGGTAGTTTGAAATGGTTCCAAGGACCGAAGAGGATGAGAGCCAGCTGGTCGCCTAGACCCACACCGCCGCAGCATTCCCATCAGAGGACCAACCACAATCCCCCACATCCGTGCCCGTCCACTCCCCATCCACCAAAACCCAATCTCACACAGACAACGGCATCAACGCACCAGCATCAGGGTAAATCCACATTAACATTCCATTCCATTGCACTCATATCCTCGCAAGCAAGCAGTCCGTACATCAGGGGTATCTCACCATAGCCTCCGTTCCATCGTCCATGCACAAGATCGTCGCCCAGTAACCCAACAAGCCAACTCCGGATATATCCAAAGCACGTCCTAGCCTAGTCCCAGTCCAAGCCTCGACCTAAAAGTCCAAGCACCCAACCAACCAACCAACCAATCCTAGAACAAAAAGAAAAGAAGGGGTGTGAGGGAGTGAAGACAAGACAAGACTCGCCAAGACAAGCGCCCACCCCTCTCTAAACCTCGGCACCAACAACCCACGACAGCAAACCCCCCGTTTAACCACCTACACCTTCCCCTCCAACCTCTCCACAACAAGCATAAGCCTGACGGTGAAATTCCTCAACGTGCGCCTGCCCTCGGCGCCCTCGAACTCCGCCTGATCGACCCGCTGGTTATACCTCACGAACTCGCCGATCTTCTGCACGAGCAGCGCGATGTCGTGTCCTGGGAGCAAGGCGGCGACTTTGCGGCGGACCTGGGCGTTTAGGCAGAGGTTGCCGAGGAGGATGGTGAGGTAGCCGATGGGGACGAGGGCGTGGGATTCTTCGACGGAGTCGGCCTGGAGGGTGTTAGTTAGATTGTCTGTGTGCGGATGGATGGATGTTTGGGGATGAGGAACGGGGTAACGTACGCGATCGGCTCGCTCTGAGCCCTCGAGGAAGATGCGGACGAGGTCGCTGAGCGTCTCATCACCTCCCGTGATCACGCACAGGCGGGCTTGGTCGCTGAACTCTGCGAGGTTCATCATAGCGCCCAGGCCGAGGATGAGGTCGTCTCGGACGCGCGTCGACTGCTGCTGGCTCGTGTTATCTCCAAGCAGCTTGAAGCATTCCACGATGAAACGGGTGAGGCGGGTAACGAAGGTGTGGTCTGCGAAGATTTCACAGGCTTGAGGCCGGCTGTTGGCTAGGTTCATGCAGAGTCGGATGACGAGCCTGATTGGCGATGAACGTGTGGTGTCGAAGAAAGCAGACATCATGCCAGCCAGTCGTCGGAGGACCTCGTCTGGCCAGGTGGCTTGGCCGTCCTTGGATATCGACAGTGACTCAAGTGCGGAAAATGCTGTCTCTATAATCAAGTCATCTTGTGCGGTTGCCTTCCCTGACCGCAGGTTCTGTACAGGGCTAGCCGCTACATCGAGAACTTTGCTGATCATGTCCTCATCGATGATGGACTCTGTGTTACCAGGGTTCCGGAGCCCTATAACTAGCTCTTCTAGGACCTTGATAGCCAAGAGTTGCGGCGACAGCTTACTCACGTCTTCCGCAGGCCAGTCAAGAGTCTTCAAGATAAGCGTTCGAAACTCTGCCACTGTCTCTCGGGCACTGGCAGCCATGTTCGTCTTTCTGTCCTTTGAGATGCGGTATATATCGAAGCTCGACATGGGCGACGACAGAAGCTTCTGCAAGGTCGACAGAATATCAGACTGGTAGATGTGTTCTACTACGGCGTAGCTCGGTTTTGTTCTGAGCATGAACAGTATAGCAACAGCTGCTGCGAAGTCAAAAATCATATCTCCAGTAGCGGAGATGGCTCGGAGTAACGAGGAGGTCATTGCTGACTCTAGCAGCTGGTTGACATAGCTCTCGTCGGCCATCTGCGAAGCGAACTCTATCATTGCACTACGCCGTGCCGAAATGTTCGTGTTGCTTTTCCCAGATATGTCCTCGATAATGGCCTGGGTCTCTGCTTCGAATTTGTAAAGCTGTCCCTTGCGACGAAGTTCGGGAAGTCCAGTCACTTGTTGCGAGTCATCTTCGCTGCCAGTGACGGAGCCCTGCCTATCAGTCAGGTCAATGTCAATGTCCTCATCCCAATTCAACAGCCCATCTTCGAGGTTAGACTCTTCAAGATAAGATCTCTGCTGGGCGTAGGTCCGAGAACCCTCCATTATGGGAACAGGCGCCCGCGAAGTCTGTGAGCTTGCCTGAGTATCCGGATCAATATCCATCGCCTCCACTACCTCTTGAGAAGCAACATGGTGAACGGCCACGGGCCGAGGCACGGCTGGCACGGCCGGCACGGTTGCACTCTCTGTGCTATCCTCCGATTCTCCGTCGCTTTCGCTCTCTTCGATGGAGCTTGGAGCAGCCCGCTTGAGCATATCAATGAGCCTCCCCTTTCGCGTATGTGCAGACTGAGGGATATCGGACGACGACCTTGTCAACGCAGCAATAGCAGAGCCCGGTTTTCGATCGGTGAGTCGAAGCTTTGATATGCTTGGCATTGGCGTTGTCAAATCCGAACCGTCCTCCAATAAATTACTGAACAGATCTCGCTGACGTGGTGTCACAGAACCTGGCATGCCCGCCTTCACGCCCCGCGCAAGAGGCGTCGCCTCCTCTGGGATGTCGTACATAGTTTCGTCCTCGGCAATTGGTGCTTCAGGATTTTTTCGTATAGTTGTCCATTTTGTCGCTGAGTGCTCATCAAGCATATTGTGAAGCTTGACTGGCGAGGATTGTGCTTTCGCGATCGTAGGTCTTGAGATGACTGGGACAGTACGTGCGTTTGTGCGCTTCGGCTTGTTGATTGGAGGGTCATGGATCACGGCCACAAGGGTTGACTGCGGACGCTCATTCGCACCATGGCCTGGCGATACGCTATCCTCGGTCCTCTGATACTTCCTGCCCCGCTGGGGTGCGGTCGCTTCCCTCTTCTTCTGTGTAGGATCCAACTTCTTCACCGTCACGGATGACGATGCAGAGACATCTCGTTTGCGCTTGTGGGAAGCATTGGACGTATCGGATTCGGCCGAAGGTTCTGGTGAGAGTGGCGTCCGTGATGTGGACGGTTTTGATGGTACCTTTGCGTGTGCAATCGGTGCGTTACGCGGTTTTACGGGGGTCTGCGTCGGCATCTCATCATCAGAAGAGGGGACATCGAATACGCCAAAATCCGAGCTTGGTTCAGTCGGTGGTGTTGGTACTGACTTCGTGACCACAGGAGCTGGAGTAGGTTTTGCTTTCTTTTGCTTGATTGCAGCTGGCGGAGCAGGTGCTGCCGGTCGTGAGGTGGCTTTGGATGGCGGGGCATTTTGCTTCACCGCTTTTGCTGGCACGGTGGACGTGGGCTTCGCAACAGCCAGAGGAGTCTTCGCTCGTACCCGTACCGCCGAGGTTGCTGTGGTGTGGGAATCGCCCGAAGGCACTGCTGCAACCTGCTTTTTTTCTGCCGCCTTTACATGTTGCGCAGGCACTTTGGTTCGCGTCGCATTGGCCTTTCGCAGCGATTGAGCTGCCTTCTCTCTCCCATGATTTGTTGTTGTTCGTTCGTCGCCGGAAGAAGGCACATCGAAGACGTCGAAATCGTCTACAGGCTTCGGTGGAGGCTTATGCAGCGACTTCTTGGTCGGGGCAGCGCGAGGCGTGGGCTCGTTATCGGACGGTACGTCGAACTCGTCGAGAGGTGCCGGCGACTGCTGGCGACGCGTGGTTGAAGCATCGGACGCGTCCTTGGCCCCTGAGGCTGCTCCGGGCTTTTGCGACGCCCCGGGGAGTCTCCCCGCCTGCTTGCGCGGACGCTCAGGCGACGGCGGGTCTTCTGTGAATACTGGGGCGGCGCTGGGTCGTGTCGCTCGCCCGTAGGTCACGACCTTCTTGCGGCGCTCGGGCCCAGTAAACACTGAGGACATGGGCATGGCCATGGCGTGCGGACGTTGGGCGGGGAGGTCGAGTTAGGCGCGCATGGTGGAGGACGAGAGGGTGTTGAGCGGTTTGCGCGTCGACAGCAAACTGGGAGCCGCAGAGCAGGCGTCGGGGCGGACTCGTGCGGCAGAAAGGCGCGTGGGCGGGTGATGTCTCCGGCTGGCTGGCGCAGGCGTTGTTGTCGTGAAACCGGTTGCTTGCTTGCGTCAACGGCGACACGAAGCGGCAGGCATGCGTGATTCGGCAGCGCTGTGGCTGGTGGTGTGAACGAGGCGCACCACCCAACCCAGGGTCCACCAACGGGACTAGCCTCAAAATTGCGGGCGCCCAGGTGGTGGAGGTCGCCGACGGTCACGAGCCTGGGCTCCTCGAGCGAGGCTCTTGCAGCTGCTTGTTGTCTCTCCTCTCTCCAATTCCCTCCTCCTCTCCGTTGCGTTCCAAGTCCCGTTGTCCCTTGGTCGAGCATTTGCATCTCCCACTTTGCGGGCCTCTCCACTTTCGCTTGCACCCTTCACTCTTATCAGCATCCGAAAATGGCCTCCGAGTCGCAGCCTCCCTCGCAGCCTCTTGGGCCTGGCTACCGCGACGAGGCCCAGAAGCCCACCGCGACCGTCTCCAAGCCAATTCCCCACGACAATGTCTTCATCCTGCCCCAGTCGCCGCAGCTGATAGCGCTGCTAACGTAAGAGCACGTGCGCATACCAATGGACGCTATACTTACTCCATGTGCCAGGATGATTCGAGACAAGAACACGGGGCGAGCAGACTTCATCTTCTATTCCAACCGCATCATTCGACTGCTCGTCGAGGAGGGCCTGAACCATCTACCGGTCATAGGCCATGAAATCAGCACCCCAGTAGGAAGGCACTATGTAGGCGTCAAGTTCGAGGGCAAGATCTGTGGTGTCTCCATCATGCGTGCTGGTGAATCCATGGAGCAGGGTCTGCGGGACTGCTGTCGGTCTGTGAGGATCGGCAAGATTCTCATCCAGCGAGACGAAGAGACGGCCAAGCCGAAGCTGTATTACGACAAGCTCCCTGAAGACATTGCGAGCCGCTGGGTCCTCTTGTTAGATCCGATGCTGGCTACCGGTAAACTCCGCTAGTTGTGAAGATCGGTGTTTATGGTAGTGCTAATGGCTGACAGGTGGTTCGGCTCTTATGGCCATTGAAGTACTCAAGTCTCGAGGCGTGCCCGAGGACCACATACTCTTCCTCAACCTCATCGCCAGCCCGGAAGGTATCAAGAAATTTGCTGACGAGTACCCTAAAGTGAGGGTAGTGACAGCCTTCGTCGACCAAGGACTGGATGAGAAGAAGTACGTATCTGCAGCCACATTTCATTCAGAGACTGACTGGTCTGTAGCTATATCGTTCCAGGGCTTGGTGACTTCGGTGATCGCTTCTACACCATGTAAGAGATACCGTTGCGTGTTGTGGTAGAAACATGAAAACAAAAACAAAATACGAAGAAAAAGAAAAGGTGTGCAACCATCGATGACGAATGAGAACATGTATGGAGTGCATATGACAAATTATGAACAGGGGAGCGAGGCATCGGCCAACTACTACTTTTTCAAGTTATTTTGAATAAACCGCCATGAAAGTTGATGTCAATCCTTTTGATACTATGCTCCATACAAATACGTTTTAACTTATATCCAATATCACAAGCACGATAGTAACGCGCTACATAGATAGAAAACGCCACCCCGTAAAACCCTGGTATACCTCGAACGCCGTACATGCCGCTAGTCATTCCTTTGACTACATGCAGTTGAACCTGGGGGTGTTGTACATGCAACGTACAGTTGCCTGGTCGTGTCCAGGCGCTCAATAATCGTCGTATTCGCCTTCAGCGTCGGCGTCGTCCTGGACGACGAAGTCCTCTGTTTCCTCCTCCACGCGAGACCTGCCTCCGCGGTGCAGAGGTTTGTGTGTCGCTGTGTTGGCCGCGGCTGCTTCCTTCGCTACCGCATCGCACGCATCAACCCAGTCCGCATAGACATCGACGGGTGCAGAGAGATCTGTTTGACAGTCAGCACGTGCTCTAATATGTCTATTACCGCACCAAGGTAATAATAATGCGGACGCGGTCTGGCGTGTGCGCGAAAACAACGCCGGCCTGTCTGGATCCTTGTCCCAAACCCGCGCAAAAGACATGCTCGCCACGTACAGTTGGTGTTGGTCTGGAAAGTCTGTCCGCACACCTTGCACTGAAGGTTGCCAACGCCCGACTTCTTCTCGATGGAGACAGAGACAGAGTTCTCGTGGTTGCAGAAAAGGCACTGGAAGGTCGTAGGAAGCTTCTCCTTCTGCAAAACTGGTCAGCGTGCCTCTTGCAGCCTGCGCGACCACGGATACATGCCTTCCTTGGGCCCTGGGGTTTCTTTGCTGACTTGCGTTTACCCTGCACGCTGTTAGGACCAACGCGCGTACGGCTGAGCGCGTCTACTTGCCATTGCGCTACGGCTGAAAAATGTATTTAAGTTGTAATGGAGATCCCAATATAAAAAAAGCAAATGTGGAAGTACGAAGACTGGGAGTGGCGCGTCGTGGTCGTGTTGCGCGTTCGCGGCCAAAAGCTCGTCAAAGTTCTATGAGGTGTGAATGCATGGTGGGGAGCTCCGACAATTAGCGCCAAGATAACGTTAGGAGGTCACCGCTCCCCGGCTTGTTGCCCAATGCGTCGATAAGCTTCACCAATCAGATAAAGGCACGCGCCCTGTCATCCACCGTTCCAAGTTCCCCCGCCACTCTCCCTCGCTCCCTTTCTCTTTCTCTCTCTTTCTCTCTCTTTTCTACTTCTGCTATTCAGAGCTCGAGGATAGAAAGCAGGTGCTCCCTTTTTGGTTGATACCAGCATTCCCATTCCTCATCTCAATCAAACCATCACCCGCGCCTATCTGCTCGTCCTCGGTAACTAGCGGTTCATTGTCTACAGGTGGCCAGTTCATACGGAGGGTTTACATTTGCCTCGTTCCACTTTCTTGTTCACCCAGAGGATTCTTTGTGTTTGCATGAAAGCATTGCAGAGTCACCATGTCCGTCGAAAGCTCAAGTGATGTCCTCCTCAAGGAGATCCTGGAGGGACTCAATTCCTTGCGCAAGGAAAACTCCCAGCTTGCGTCAGCCGTAGATGCTATCAATGGCCGTGTGAACATGTTGTCCGAGATCAAGCAAATCAAGGACGAGGCTAAGGACCAACCGTCCAAGGGCCTTCTTGAGAAAGCCAAGGATGCTGTTGTGTCTGTAACGGAGAAGACCGCAGAGGCTGTTAGCAAGCAGTATGAAGAATCTGCACCTGTTGCTGATGCTTCTTCTCGTCGAGCCAGCGTTTCCAAGACGTCCAAGATTATTTTGACCTCGTATCCTGGTCAGGCTGGTGTTGACCCTTTGCCCATGGATTGGGGTCATAAAGACCCAGCTGTCCGTGGTCCCGTTGTTGTGTCTCGCCATGCAAACACCATTCGTAGGCGCAACGGTAGGTTTTCTATTTCACATGGAAGCTGTTCACTTTGCTAACATACGATAGCTATTGGTGCTCACGGTGGCTCGTACTCGATCTACCACGCACTCGCCGTAGCAAGCGGAAATCTCGATATTGAACACAAGCCCGACTTTACCAACACTGAGCCAGCCGCAACAATCGGACCATTCCCGCAATGGAGCGATAAGAAGAAGATTGTAGCTATGGATCCTCTTGGACATCTGGCTCCATGGCTGTATAAGGAGATCTTAGACAAAGAGAATGTTGAAATCAGGCCTTCTATTGCCATTACAAAAGCCCACATGAAGCTTCCTGAACTGGAAGACAGTGTCCGAAAAGGACGTCTCGTACCTGATGGCAAGATCTGTCTGAACGAGAGTGGTGAATTGGCTGTCACCAAGGTCGCCGTTGAGCCTGTCTGGTACTTACCAGGAGTTGCCGAGCGGTTCGGTATCGGTCAGTTACATCAGCCTTCCCTCATTGCATATGCTGACAACTTGACTAGATGAGGGTACTCTCCGCCGTACATTGTTTGAAGAGACTGGAGGATCCTACCCCGAGCTGATTACGCGACACGACATCAAGCTCTTCTTGCCACCCATTGGCGGTCTAACTGTATATATCTTCGGCGATCCAGCAAAGATGTCGGACCCTAACGTTCGCCTCGCACTTCGTGTCCACGACGAGTGCAATGGTAGCGACGTGTTCGGCTCAGACATCTGCACATGCCGTCCATACCTCATCTTCGGTGTTGAGGAGGCCGTCAAAGAAGCCCAAAAGGGTGGCAGTGGTGTCGTCATCTACTTCCGCAAGGAAGGACGAGCTCTCGGCGAGGTGACTAAGTATCTTGTGTACAACGCGCGAAAGCGCGGAGAAGACCGAGCGAGCGAATACTTCAAGCGGACCGAGAACATTGCTGGTGTCAAGGATATGCGCTTCCAAGCACTCATGCCTGACGTGAGTCATCCTGCATTGCACAAAAGTTCCACAGCATTCAGCCACTGACCAATATGTACAACAGATCCTGCACTGGCTCGGCATTACGAAGATTGACAGGATGCTCAGCATGTCCAAGTATGTTTCCGACACTTCCCAGCATCCCGACACAGCGTCAGCACGTCAGAGCTAACATAGCTTCAGTATGAAACACGACGCGATCGTCGAACAGGGCATCCCGATTCATGAGCGTGTTCCGATCCCCGAGGAGATGATACCGGCGGATAGCCGTGTCGAGATCGATGCGAAGATTCAAGCTGGCTACTGTAAGTTTTATGCATAGCGACACGCGATCACCAACATGGCTTTTGAAGGGCTGGATCCATTCTCCGTGATTGCGACAGGAATACCTTCAACCTTACACAGGAATCCCGCTAATATACAATTCTCTAGTCACCACTGGTCATGTCATGTCGATGGACGAGCTCGCGAACGTAAAGGGCCGCGGCTGGGAGGACATAGACGTAAGTCTCACGGACCCCTTGATACTTGAATGAATAAAGAACTGACTATAATCACAGCACTAAATGCACATAACCTCTTTCGATATAGCTCGCTAGTTACTTGTACATGGAAAAAATCCTGAATGCATCCCATGTCTTGTCGAATTCTCGCGATTGGCTTCATGTTGACTCATTGTATCGACGATTCCCAACACATAACAAGATTTATCATCGCTTAGATTGCCCGTGCAATGTTTCACTCGCTGTAAGGCGTGGGTTGCACTTCGCTCTGCGGATCCGAACGAACAGCGAGAGCTCACGCGATAACGGCAAGTAAGCAAAAAACAAACATCCCGAGCTCAACGAATGAAGCCTCGCCCTCACGATGTCTTACAAGATCCTCTTAGCAATTGGTCCGGCCTCGCAGATGCTCAACATCACACGCCGCTGACGCTGCGCATGGCTGACTGTTCACTTCTCACGTCGGCGATGTCGGTTTGCCATCGAAAGGCAGACACGTTGTAGCACCCAGAGCGAGCACTGAAAGCGAAAAAACACCCCGAGACTCGCCTTCTCACCAAGTGATGCGCAGTCAGATCGGCTGCTATAGCATCTCTAGTTCTAATCACGAGCTGTGCGACTCTGACCTGACACCAAACCCTTCTGCCTACACCCCGTCTCCACTTCACTCCCCAATCCCCTCTTGCACCTACGCTCCCCGCACATGCACCACCACCCACAAAACCTCACGTGCCCAGCCCTGCAGACTCAGCCCTCAGCAGCAGCAGTAGCAACAGCAGCAAGCCCCTTTCCCGAATCTTACCCAAAGCCAAATCAAGCACCCTCATTCACATGGACCCCCACCTGCCAGCCCAGCCCTACCTCCCCGCTCCCCGTCCCAAAACCCGCCCTACGCGCTCGCACGTCCTAACCGCCGGACATCCGAGCGAGCGAACGAGCGCCCGCCGCATGACTGCCTGCCTTGCTCTGCCTTGTTTACCTGCCTACCTATCTCTTCTCCATAGCGCGGCTCGGCAACGCACACAACGCAAGAAGGGTAGAAAACTACCGGGGCGGCCCGCTTTTGGGCTCGACCGCTGTCTCGCCTTGCCGCGCCTTTGCTCCGAGTAGATAGATAGGTGTGGGCGTGCTAGACAACAATGGGCGGCGGAAATGGCATGGATGGCGTCTCGGCCGGGAATATATGTACCGAGTGTTTTGAGGATGGGTGGGTGGGTATGGGGGGTATGTGTGGGTTGGGTCACCGCGAATGGGATGACATGGTGGGACTGGGAGGCGGCAAAGGGAAGGACGAGAAAAGCATGCTGGGATGGCGACGGTCGATAACTCGGGGTTTGCTTGTTGTGTTTCGGGGGGGTGCGTCGAGAAGCCGGTATTGGCTCTCGTGGCAACTAACTGGACTGTAGGCGCGTTCTAGAGTAACGGGGGCAACGCAGTGGACTGAGACGGTGAGTGGAGTGGCGGGTATACCGCACCGCGACTATGCCGGTATACGCAGCGACACGTGTGGAAGGGACGAGACTAGCAGGCAATACATTGCATGCGTAGGCGAGGCCATGCGTGGTGTTGGGGCCGGAAAAGATCGGCATGCAGAGCATTGGGATGCGCATTCTAGATTTGCTTCTGTGGGGAGTTGAGCGCGAGCTTTGGACGGATGCGGCAGCGCTACTTCGGGAGGCACCGAGCAGAGAGGTGAGGGTGATCTGAGGAGGAGGGGTGGCCAAGGTGTGTAGCACTGCATGCTGCATTGCACATCTCCCAGGCGGCAGTGCGAGTGCATATTCGGCGCAGATTTTCGCAGCGTTTGCCGCGATGCGAGAGATGGTCTGCGCGGGGGTCGTGGTGACTGTCTTCTGTCCTGAGAATCCCCCGAGAGGCGAAGCGGTCCGCCACACGTCTCGGAAGGATAACTCAGATTGCATCGCGTCGCCGATTCATAAGCATATCAGTGTACATTACCTGGAATAGCGATTGCGTATCTCGTGCATACTACTTCCTAAAGCAACAGCACCTACAGAAGCGTTGAGACGGGTATAAGGGGTGCGCGAGGGGGTGTCACAAGATAACCTTAACCGTGGCAGTGGGGCGGGCGCAAGGTACCGACAGCGTCTCATGTGCGGTATCGTGAGCTAGCAGGCGCTTTCATAACGGACTGGGCAGCATGGCATATGGCAGATGTTTGGCGTGCTCGGCGGTGTGGGCACGCTTGTGCTTGTGAACAAACGAGGCTCGTAGATGGAAAAAGAGAATACCATCCATCGCTAGTAGCGGTCCAGTGCAAAGCTACCGGTGGCGATCATCGTCAGTCAAATCAAGAAGTGCCACATCGAAGACTACGAGTAAGCCACGGTGTGAAGTCAAGGGGGTAAAGGAGTCGTGTGGTCCAGCACGTCGATGCGATCGGTCGCCAGACAGCAGACGCGAAGTGCACCGCGACATAATAAACTCTTGTTGAGCGGTCAATCAGAATGGGGTCAATGCTCATTATGACTCCTCCGCACTGCACAGGAGGAAGAGCATTTCCACCGGCGATTATGGGCAAATTTTCCGGCAGTCGTAGCCGCTCGCGAGCGTCATGCAGCGCAGCTGAGGTTTAGTACAAAGAAGATGCGAGTCTGGACGCCTGCCCGCCCCGCTCTGGAGAGAAGAGTGGATCGCGATGTTATGCCACGAGCTGAACTGTCAGAACTTCCGACACTTTGAGAGTCGCCCGAAGTTTCTTCCGTAATGGATTTCGCAGTGTTACATCGAGGCACCTGACGCTCAGCGCAGAGTGTCTTGAAGCACTCGCCCTCGCTATTGATAGCCCGGTTGACGGGATGTATGGCGAGACACAGAACGAGTGGACTGTTCGACTGGTGGATTGGCGGGAGGGAGCGGCCGGCAGTACGTGGCCGCCGCTTAATCGATCCCGTCGGACGTGCAGATAATAGCCAAGTATCGGTGCCAGAAGAACAAATAAATAAACAGCGATGCGTCATAGAGGAGGTGAGATGACGGGTGAGCATAGCTTGAAAGGATGGAATGCAGGTGCAGTGCGTGGGATTCTGTTGGATGTTGGCTCGTGTTGTGTGCTTCTTTGTGCGAGCCATGTCATTGCGCGGGGAATCGGGCAAAAGCAAGCTGGCTCCGAGTCTCTGACACCACCTCATACGTCGTCGTGACATAGGCAGACGCGAAGCGTTCATTGTGAGGCGGTTGCACGGTCTTTCCATCCCATAGCTGGCCGCACACACCACGGCGCGGTCCTGGGCAAGGAGAAGGTCTCGCAAGGCATCCGCCAGGAACCTCGCACCAACCGATGCGTACCTTGCCGACCCTGAGTTTGTGGCTGTCCGGCAGTCGTCTCTCCACCACACGCATCCATGACGGAAGCGTCTGTTGAAGGCGCATCCATGCCCCGATTCGAGACCCCGCCGCCTTGGAACCCGCGCTCCCGGAGCAGGATGCGGATGCCAATCAGGCACGAGTGGCTTCAATACAGCCAACGTCAGCAATCCCGCTAGAACCAGCGGCCGCTTCCAGGGCTAGGGAGCGACTAAACGGATATAGGCGGTGGCCAACGCACACGTTGAGATGAAGTGTGATCGTGTGTCGGCTGGGGGACGAGTCAGGACGTATGAACGCATGACAGCGCAGCCGCCTTGTCGCCAGCCGTCCTAACGGTCCACGTTTTTACGAGGCGTGCATCGTGCATAGCGGACCAGGGCCGAGAAAGTCAATGATGGGGGCCCGGCTGATGATGCAGCTGGCGTTGCAGGGGTGCCCTGCACTTGCAGAGGCGTTGTAGTCTGGGTGAATGGCGTCTCGGCGCGGGCGCTCACCATTATTACCACTACGTCTTCCAACTGTTCTGCTCTGTCATTCCAACCTTCCCATCCGTAAATCAGAGTCGAACGGTCGAACAAATCCACATCAGCCTCGAAATGGCGAACGACAACAGATACTACTACTCGCTCCCCACGCAAGCACCGCAGCAGCCACGGTCAACATCAGGCAGCCGTCGGCCACCACTGACGCCTTCAACCGTCTCCTCGCCATGTCTCACAACGCAATCGACTATTGCAAGCCGGAGAGATTCAGGATCGGGGAGTCCGACCAAAGCATCAGCCCTACTCGCCAAGGTTGCCTCGCACCCATCGACGCCCAGGGCCGAGACGCCATCTACTACTCCGCTGCCATCCCCGGACGTCAGGATGCACTCCAGTCCAATGTACAGCCCAGATCGGCCCGCCATGTGGAGGAGCGAGAGTGCTCGTTACGTTCATCAGTATCGGCAACAAGGTAAGCATATCTAGCCTTGGATGTCAGCCTAGTAGCTAACCTGTCTCAGATGGTTACATCAGCTTCCCAGACTTTGAGAAGTTTTGTCAGACTGAGAACCCATATCAAAGTCAGCGGAGGGAGCACAATGCAGTACACACGTGACTTGACTGTGTTACCCAAACGATGCAATTCAACAAGAACGTGATCAAGAACATGATCACAATGGCCATTGAGGATTACCCCAGAATGCCGCCACTCCTTTATCGAGGAAAGAAAAGCCAGTAGAGGAACCAGTCCCCAACGGACAGAGAACCGAGCCATTTACTGGCAATTGAAGGACCATGTAACTGCTTCAACGCCAGCGAAGGCCACGAAAAGCGTGTCAAATCCTGCTGAAAGATGACGAGGAGGAACTAGATGACTTGAGCTCAAAGCAGTCGGGCGGACACCGACAGACGAGAGAGGGTCGAAGGAAAAGCCACGGATTACAGCGTGCAGTCGCTTCGATAGTTTGATGCCGATCGGCATTCCGGATTGACTGCCACGTCACTCAGTAATTAGAAGTTTCGGTGTGCGACAGAGAGGCGTGCAAGGCTGGTGGTCTGTGGGAGGATTGAAGTAGCGAGGCGAGAAGCGAGACTAGCGGTGGGAACCAGGAGAGTAGCGGGACAGGGCTCCAACATGAATGAGTCGCGAGGAAAGAGACATAGCTTATGCAGCTAGAAATGAAAAGATAACATAAAGCTCAATACTTGGCCGAAAGTGTGTGAATCCGCAGCTTCCTCGAAGAATGGTGTCTCAGTAGTGGTCCTATGTTGACTCAGTAGGGTAGTTCAGTACGATACCATTAACAACATCTACCCGAGTACGCCGCGATTTTACTTCGGACTAGTCGGTCGCTGTGGGATATGCTTCTCAACATGTCGCTAAGTGCTCTAGTATGTTGAATGGCCGTTCTGGAGCCGCATTCTGTGTTCGCCATGCTAGCTCTTCCAAGTGGTGCTACAAGCTACTTCAAAGAGTCTGACACGAGTATGGCCTGGCCACAATGGCTAAGGACATGTGCATAGGATGGTAAGCATCAAAGCAACGACACCCAACCACACCGTTGTGGCGAAACTGCGATTAGATTTTGCGGTGCGGGGAAGGACACCCTCCGGTCTGGTGGTGGCAATCCAATGAATGGAGATGTTGACTGCAGTAGATGAATAGGTAACATAGCATAAGCAATGGGCAGATTCGAGTGTGCCGTTGGAAAAATATGCAATCAGTTGCGATGTTCGTTGCTGAAGACCCGGAATTGCTTGGCGCACGTGATGCGGTCCGTGCGCGCACACCACTCGCTTAGCAGATTTTCGAAGGTCGCACTTTCTTGTTAAACGACACAACCAGAACAGCCCTTCCACCCCATCGCAACCATGGCTGTCGGCAAGAACAAGCGTCTTTCAAAGGGCAAGAAGGGTCTCAAGAAGAAGACCGATACCTTCGCGAAGAAGGACTGGTACAACGTCAAGGCTCCTGGCACTTTCCAGGTCCGAGAGTAAGACTCCCCGCCACGACATTACCCGCCTGCGCACATTTCAATGGACAGCATACTGAGTTTTTTTCCTCCTACAGCGTCGGCAAGACCCTCGTCAACCGTACCTCCGGTCTCAAGAACGCCAACGATGCGCTGAAGGGCCGGATATTCGAGGTCTCCCTCGCGGACCTCCAGAAGGATGAGGACCACTCGTTCCGCAAGGTCAAGCTCCGCGTCGACGAGGTCCAGGGCAGGAACTGCCTGACCAACTTCCACGGCCTCGACTTCACCTCCGACAAGCTCCGCTCCCTCGTCCGCAAGTGGCAATCCCTCATCGAGGCCAACGTCGTCGTCAAGACCACCGATGACTACCTCGTCCGTCTTTTCGCCATCGCCTTCACCAAGCGACGACCCAACCAGATCAAGAAGACTACCTACGCTGCTTCGTCGCAGATCAGGCAGATCCGCAAGAAGATGACTGAGATCATGACCCGTGAGGCCAGCTCTTGCTCCCTTGCTCAGCTCACCCAAAAGCTCATCCCCGAGGTCATTGGCCGCGAGATTGAGAAGGCCACCCAGGGCATCTACCCCCTCCAGAACGTACGTGATGATCTGAAAGCGCATGTCCAGAGACTAGGGCTAACACAACCTAGATCCACGTCCGCAAGCTCAAGCTTCTCAAGCAGCCCAAGTTCGATTTGGGCGCTCTCCTCGGTCTCCACGGCGAGTCAAGCCAGGATGACTCCGGCCAGAAGGTACGGAAACCTATATCTATCAATCTTGAACAGTGGAGCTAATATAACACAGGTTGAGCGGGAGTTCAAGGAGACGGTGCTTACGGAGGTGTAAGGGACATGGTTGAATAGGCTGGGGTCTCTTACGGTTTTTTCGACATGAATATGGGCATCACATGGTGTTATGTTTACAAATGAAAGGTTAAACATGACCCTATTGAGTGCTTGGTGGCAGTGACGGCGTGCATGGCTACAAACGATTCATACCATGGTGTTAAGTGGCGGTGCAGGAAAAGTCCAAGACAATGACATTTTGGCATTGACAACTTCACCTTTGTTCCCTCTCCGCAAGTTCCCTAGCTACAGGCCTGTCGAAATGTCAGATCACGATTCATGTCTTTGCTGGTCTGGTGCGCAGCATGCGGTATTAACCTCTGATCAGACCGTGTCGATCGCTGCAGCACCTTGCACCCACATATCGCACGCGAGGTCTACTCCGGATCCGCGTTCAACGATACTCGCGGAAGTTTATCTCGCACCATCCTCTACCCTGTCTCCGGTGTCCCCGTGCTCATGCTTAGCATACACATACCTGTTCATGACCTTGTCTCCACCCCAGCTCCTCTCCCAAGAGAAGGTTTGATCGGCACTTACATACATCGTCTGCGGGAGGCCTTGCCGCACCCGCGTTCGTGACCATACTCTTGGAGACTCGGACCGGCAAAAGTTTGTATAGTTGCCACGCAAGCTTGTTCCTGGTATATTGCTGGCTGGTGGTGAAACTGCTCCGGTGAGATATTACATCATTACGCATGCAGCCTGCACTCCAGACCTTGAGAAAAGGATTCAATTCAGGAATGTACTCTTTCTAAAAATCACCCGGTATGAGTTGAAGGTGAAGTCGAGCGCTGTTGTGCTGTCCGAGCGAGCCTCGAAACGGTTATATGATTGGTCGCATATTATATCCTCCCAGTCTTCGCAATTACTTATGCTGTACGCTGCTCCGGCGCGATCCGGACCCATACTACACGCTCGATTAACCAGTCCTCATGAACGAAGCCTCCATCCACAAGCTCCAAAGCGCACCGGCACATCCCAACCAAACCCTCAGCCCGCACATCTCACACCAGCATCTAGCCCCACAATTACACTTGCATTGTTATCGCAATCTTGACATACATCGCACTACGTGTAAGCTCATCTACTAGTCAGCCATCGCGCCGGCTACAGTACAATGCGTTATGTCGATCCGAGGACCAGTTGTCGAGCGCGTGCGCGTGGTTGTTGGTGGGGTGTTGGTTAGTGTTGCTGGATTGGGAATGGGGGTTTTTGATACACCGCTATTTTGACGTGAGGGGATGCCGGCTGGTGAGGAGATAGGGCTAGGCTGGGGAAGCGGGTTGTGGGGTTGGTGTAGGATGGATGGGTTATTGTAGCGTGGTGTAGTGTGAACTTTGGGGGATCGCGATGGGAGGATGGATGACGAAGGATTGCTTGGCTACCGGGACTGTGGATGGTGTCTGGGTTGGGATGCGAGTAATGGGTTTGGAGTATGATGCTGTTCAGTGAGGCGCACTGACGCTGGTTGGAGAGCGAAATTGGTGGCTTCGGGAAATTAGGTTCTCCCCATATTGCTGTATGTTTAGATGCTTATAGAAATATAATTTCATCGATGAAGAATAACTAATGGCTCAAAGGAATGGGATGACGGCGAAAGGTGAGTGCGTACGTCGGTTGTATGATTTAGACGTATTACCAAAAAATAACTAATACGATGTTCTAATTTTTGATCAGTACTAATTCACCGCGAGGGGCACATGTGCTCACCCTTTACCATCATCAACCTCCTAGGTCACGCTCCACATGACCACCTTTATTTAATAAGAAAGAAACCTGAATTTACGAACGTCTGCTATGTGAGAGTTACATGACTCCACAATTGTTTTCTGATGCCTGCGATTCTTGCTCCGCCCATTCTCGAATCAATATAGCAGCTCGAACATTGCCAAAGACGTGTTTAAGTATGAAGGATGCTTCCATGCGTTCCGTGCTATTGTATCCAGTCGAATAGTCACGACCACCAACAGACAGACAATCTGATCGTGCACCAGCGCGGATGAGGTTTTTGCAGGTATCATACCACGCTTCATTGAGGCTCTGATAGGTCATGCTACCATTCTTGGTTTCCCGATCATGAGTCTCGTTAATAGATAACAGGAACAAGGCCCAGACTGAGCGATCTCCGTTGAGACGGACAGGTTGATTTGGGTCGGCTCTTATATCTGAAGACAGCAGCATCTTCACCATGTCGGTGCTAACGCTCGGGTCATCTCTGATGTGGTGATATGGCATAGATATCGGCGTTACCCTTCGCGGTCGAAGTGCGTAGTCCAGTAACGGTCTTCCCGGTTTACTTGCAGCATTCGGGTTTTCCTGTAGCTTTGCGCGTACGTATTTGACTAGGCGAGCTTGCACAGTCAGAGCGAGGAAATTACATTTTCCGCCTTCTCTATAATTGTCAAATCCCCGGGGTTTTGGAGAATCTCTTGCATGCGTCCAGTGATTGTTGATATTACGCGCGTGGTGAGTGTTGACGTTCTCCAGCTCGTCCAACATTGAGATCAGCGACGTGTATACCTCGTCCTTGCATCTCATCTCGGCCTCTCGAGCATAATAAAGCAGCTCATCGGTCACTCCGATGATCTTGTTTATAGTTTGAACATCCCGAAAGTTTTGAACAGGCAACGCCTTGAGTAAGCCAAGGCAAATTTTACTCAGAGACACTAGAGGGTCAAACGATTTATCTTTCAAATGCTCTCTTAGTTGTTTGTCGTAATCCCGAAGAAAGTCACGAACAGTTCGATGAAGAAAATCGACTGAGTGTTCCAGAAACACTGGATGCGGTTCATCGTCTACAACAAGGAGGTCGCTACAGCGGTTCCGGATGCGATTTTTCAGAGCAGGATATTCCAGCTCGACATCTGCCTTGTTGATTGGTTCAATGGGCACATTTATAGCGTAATTGCTATCTTCCTTCTCTTTTTCAAGCAATGCGAAAGCATACAGTGGTAGAGGTTGTACTTCTTCTACTGCGATAAGAAAGATGCGTGCCATGTCTTCACGATGATGCTTCGGGATCTTCCTGATCATGAGCTTGAAGTAATCTTCCAGATCTTCTGGTATCTGAGCGAGGATTTCACGCAGTGTTTCAACCTTTTCATTTTTGTCGGCTTCTTTGACAATGTCGCTTGTGACGAGAGAAACCCATAACCAAACTCCGTTCGCTCGGGCAGAGATCTCTTCGATAATTTCTTGACAGCTGACAGGGCTCGAAGCGACCAGATCATTCCAGTTTACACTTTCTTCCAGACTCTTGTTAATATGCCAACGCATGTCATCTCGAGTGAAGTGGGCAATGTCGAAAGATCGACGGTATCGTTGTAAGAAAGCTTCATATTGTCGCCCCGGTCGACTCGACACACATATCTTGATACGCCCAGATATCGATAAAGATTTCAGGAGCTGATTAATATCTTTCTCCTCGCCATCGTATTCATCGAGGCCGTCAATGAAGAAGCAGAATTTAGCACCCAACTGGGTTTCTTTCTCGATGCGTTTAAACGTCTCGTGTAGCTCTTCTATTGTCCAAGACTCGTAATGCAGGCGGCGTGAACAGACAGATTGGATGAGATCTGGAGAGGATCGGAGAATCTGGTATAACAGGGACTGGAAAAGTCCAACTCCGCTTTTCTGCATGTCGGTCCCCTGGTTCCAGAAGTAGAAGCTTGCTTGGTGTAGCGTCGAATCTCCGGCCCAACCCTTCAAGCTCTGGGTTGTATCTGGGTGCTCAAATATGGATTTCATTAATGTGGATTTACCGCTTCCGGCCTTGTTTGTGCGTTGATTAGCAAGGTGGCTCACGCGCAAGCTCGAGAAGAACATACTTTACCAGTAATATAATAGAGACCGTCGTTGGGCTCTGTGCTTTCTAGCCAAGACAGGAACGTGGTTGCTTGACGGTTGTATACCCACTGATTAGATCGCTGGTCTGCTTTCTTGATCTGGTACCAACGTCGACGAATCTCTGGAAAGTGAAGGCTCTTGAGCACTTCGATCTGATAAGTACACAAAGCTTGTTCTCTCTGTAGCATCTCGAACTTTATTCTTAAGCCGGTAAGGCGGGCTTCTTGAGCTAGATCCCACGTCAGAAAGTCTTGCTGGCTCTGTTTGGCAAGGTCGAGAATGTCTTCCCGGATTCGCGTCAGATGTGATATATCACGAATTTTTTCGGCCTCTTGCGAGGCTTGAAGCTGATTGAGTTTGGCCATTATTGATGAGTTTGATTTACTGTAAAGGTTTAGATGATGAAAAACTTCTAATTCTGGCTGAGGTAAATAGTTTGGGTCTCCACTATCCCTACTAAAACGCTCCGAGACCGCAAATTCACCACGAGATCTGGGCCGGCGCTGTAGGGTCTATATTTAGAACGTAACACGGAACATTTACAATTGCAATGCGTGCTCAACACTCTCACGGGCTTGTCCGACTAAATTTCGGAGCCTCAGCTGTAGCGATTGAATATCGTCATGTTTCCGTCTTCTTCGAATAGCCACTCTCGCAGTTTCCAATATGGTTCCATCCTGAATCTTCAAAGTTACGACGAGTGTTCTAAGCTCCTTAGCTAACTGTTCACACTGCTGTACCAGATTGATAATTCGATTATCATCTTGCGAGATGTTTAAGCCAGAAGCTTGCTCTTTGACCACTTTTGCGTTCCAATTGCGAACATCTTCTATGTAGGAATCAAGCTCGTCGATCTCGTCTGACTTTCCATTGGTCGTCGAGTTTCGTAGTTTATCAATGCCTGACACACCTTTAAACCAAAGTCCACAAATGTTAATATGCCAGAGACCAGGCTGATTATTAAGATAGGTTCGGCCATAGGGCTATCTTGGGCTCTAAGAGGTTGGGTGCAGGTATTTTCACTAAAGGAGATTTCGTCTTACCAACGGCGGACGTGTGCACGGGGAGATGTGAGAAACTGCGATGCGGCTCTGTCCAAGACACGCGGTGCATGGTGATTTTTACATAAGCAAGGCTGAAAAAGCTCGTTGGGGGCGAAATTTCGAGTTATCTACGGATGCCTGAACCTGTAAGCTTGATCATTCTACTTCGCGAAAACCACCATGCGGATGTACCCATAGAATACCGTTAAATCTTTTGCATAGCACACTCACCACGTCTCAGATCTATATTGATCACTTGTTACCTGCAATAGACACCTCGAATCTCTAATTTGCTTGATTCGAAGCCACCTGTACACTGTTCTGTCTTCTGCACATGGTTCGACTCTCCACTCCGGCGGGACTTTTGTCTCGTTCCCCGTGAGTCGTATCTGATTTTGATCTAACAAGCTCCTCTGACGCACACCTGACAGTCCTGAGGAGGAACTCTTGATAGGAGGTCTACAGAACGTAGAATACAATGTAGAAGAAGGCTTGGTTGGCAACGACCTCGATAGTCTAACCCCTGCATGGGAAAGCGACAATGCATGGGTGCGGATCCCAGCGCGGGTTCTTCGTTGGATTCGGCTCATGATAACAACTCATCACCTTGGGACTTATGGTCTTAGTGTTACGGCTTTGTACGTGGTATATCTTTACTTGGTTTATATTAGTATACAGAAAGATCGAGCAGCGCTCGTTTATGTATTTGGGAGTATCTACATTGTATTCGTTTATTTAATGAGCATATACTTTCTTTATAGGTGAGACAACTATAGGAAAGTCCAGCCTACCGAGCACTGTTTGATTTATTGCTATATAGTAGAGATAAGATGAGCTTAGCCTATTAAATAGGTAATTAGGATCTAAAACTATACTAGATATAAAAGGAGAAATCATGTAATTTTAGAGCTGTAATTACGTGTTTATTTCTGCGACACGTTATAATTCCCTCCCTCTGATAGTCTCATTATAGTGTTGTGTAGTTGGACTGCGTCGATCATGTATCAGGAGAAATCTGCGTTAAGTAGGGATTGATCCTATCGAAAGCCTATCGTACAATTGTTATTCTACGCATTCTATTTTCCGTTGGTGTTGTTCTATGTTCCTATTATCCTCCTAGCTTAGGAGATCCCCTGAGGCTCCTTCGGAGTAACCCCGACTTCCCCTTTTCATCCTGCTATCTAGCCTAGGAATAGCTCATGTCCTAAGCCTATCCTATCCCCGATTGCCTCTCAGCCAACTTATTACACAGCAATAGGCGAGTAATTATCGTAGCTAGGAGAGGAAAAGAGGAAGAGGAAGATAGTTCCTTGGGGTACCTATAGCAGCCATATAAGAGGATAGTGCGCGTGGAGTACCCGTCATAACGTTTTATGGTGCAATTTCCATCTCGCAATTGTGATTAATGGTCTGTAGACAACAGTCGCATACGAGGTTGAGTGTGACTCAGAAGTCCTTTCTTATTTGAAAAGTAGAATAGCACTCTTGCTAACACGGTCCGAAATTTGAATAGAAGGGACACGACTGTTCATCCTCTCCTGGTATTAGCGTTTAGGGTGCATCCTCTTCCTCGTTCCTCGACAACTTGAGGTCATAGAGATAGCCCTACAACACTATGTAGCACGACTTTCATTGTGTACAGTACCACAATAAAACCCCATGGGATGGTTTTTCGTGAGCACGCTTCAGTGGAAAATAAGGTGTTGGATTGGGCAGTGCATTGGGCCGGATGACCGACACAGTTAGGTGAACCCAGGACAATAAATTCGCTACCAAAATTTTCTAAAAAGGTATATATTATGAGAACAAGCGCGCTTTACTTGCAATTGAACGAATATTCTGTCGTGAACGGCAAGGGACGACTATTCCTTAAACAGACTAGATTAGCGAAGTGCGATAAGCGTTGCAAGGTTCATCCGACATCGTCATCGCTGCACAGACGCAGGTACGGCACGTCTGGGCATCCCAGTTCTTCCTCCAACCGACAATGCCCTGAATTCGTCGCGTGTATATCCCAGCGTCGACACCATGGACGCCAATCGGAGCCCCGAGAGGCGCCGCAGGAGGTCACTGTACCGGTCTGGCTCCAATGTCAGCAAGTATGCTTTTTCGCATCACTCGTCGCGTGGTAGGCGATGCTAATGACAGGCACAGCGCGGCCAGCTTCATGGAGGACGTGGAGATGGCGCAGGACGAGGTAGAGCTCCGCCCTTTGAACGCGCCCCGCACATCGAAACAGCAGCTGACGACCACAATCAAGATGTTCGCGGGCCCCATGTCGGAGAGCGTTCCCACGAGCATTTCCTCGTTTGCCCACCGCCGCGCCCGCGCAGACTCCACCACGAGCTTCACCTACTACGACGAGGACCGCGACTCAGACGAGGGTATCGAGGAAGAGGCCATTGCAGAGGAGTATGGCGACATTGAGTATGATGGGTACACCGTGGAAGAGCTGGACGAGCTGGAGAATGGGCGTTCACCTGCACCGTCGCAGAGGCGCCGCAAGTCCTCTGGCTACTCTAGGAGGAGCTCGGTAGATCGGCCTTTGCTGCGCAGGCAGTCCTCCGTGTCTAGCGCCGGTTCGGGTGATGGTGCAAGAGGGCGGCGAACGAACCAAAAGCTCTACATCCTGACTGAAGATTTGACCATTGTCGTGGCTGGTTTCAACACGTCAACAGTCGGATTTGGCATATATGCAATGCTCTGTATCATCACGGTTGGGCTCGCATGGCTCGTCCTTCAGTGGTTACCACGGTGGAAAGTGGCTCTGATAGGACGACCTGCGCCGCTCAAGGAATGTTCGTGGTTGGTCATCGAAAACCAATGGGGCGAATTTGCCGTGCAGCAGATTGAAGAGCAGGAATATGGCCGCTCGCTGTCGACGGTCTTTGGTGATCCTGAAAAGCATCACCATCGAGATTACGACGAGGACTTTGATCCTGTTATGAAGCAGCTACGCAGCCTCGACTATCGCTACATTCGTTTCTGCTACCACCCGCTTAAGGACAAATTCATCCTGGCCAACACTTGGAAAGATCCTCTATGGACGAATGTCTCGGCGCTTCGCGAAGGTCTCGATACCGAAGAACGCGAGTATCGCGAGTTGGTCTTCGGCAAAAACCTCATTGACCTCGCCGAAAGGCCTCTCGGTCAACTGCTGGTCGAGGAAGTCATCAATCCGTTCTACGTTTTCCAAATCGCAAGTTTATTCCTTTGGTCTGTCGATGAGTATTACTACTATGCTGCGTGCATTTTTATCATTTCTGTGGTCAGCATAACCGCCACAGTGATCGAAACGAAAGCTACGATGAAACGATTGCGAGAAGTATCGCGTTTTGAATGCGAGGTGCGTGTATTACGAAACGGTTTCTGGCGCACCGTCGACTCGGCAGAGTTGGTGCCAGGCGATGTCTATGAGGTCACAGACCCATCCCTAACCCAGCTTCCTTGCGATAGCCTGCTACTCTCGGGAGACTGCATCGTCAACGAGAGCATGCTTACTGGCGAATCAGTACCTGTGTCTAAAATTCCTATGACGGACGAAGCATTGGACGTTCTCGACCTTAGCGCTTCTACGATTCACCCGGAAATTGCAAGGCATATGCTGTTTTCTGGAACGAAGATTATTCGCGCTCGAAGACCTCATGAAGACGACAGCGATGAAGAAGCTGCGGCTTTAGCTATGGTAGTACGAACCGGTTTCAACACGACAAAGGGCGCATTGGTACGATCGATGCTCTTCCCCAAGCCTTCTGGCTTCAAGTTCTACCGCGACTCTTTCCGATACATATCAGTCATGGCAGGTATCGCTATGATAGGATTCGTCGCTTCGTTCATCAACTTCATCCACTTCGGCCTCGCTTGGCATTTGATCGTGGTCCGCGCGCTTGATCTGATCACGATCGTTGTCCCACCCGCGCTTCCTGCGACGCTTACTATTGGCACTAATTTTGCCCTATCGCGACTCAAGCAGAAGCAAATCTTCTGTATCTCGCCTCAGCGAGTGAATGTCGGCGGTAAACTTGATGTGGTCTGCTTTGACAAGACGGGAACTCTGACCGAAGAGGGGTTGGACGTGCTTGGAGTGCGCGTTGTCGAACGGCCGGCGAACCGGTTCAGTGAGATCCTTACCGAGAATGTCGACGTGCTTCCAAATTCGAGATACGATCGGGACCCCACAGTCGATTATGCAAAACACAAGGCCATACTGTATACCATGGCCACTTGCCATTCCTTACGACTGATCGACGATGAGCTTCTTGGTGATCCGCTGGATGTCAAGATGTTCAACTTCACTGGATGGAGCTTCACTGAGGGAGAGCAAGGGGCTGGCGCCGGGGATGATGAGCAGGATAAGCTCCGACCTTCTGTTGCTAGGCCACCCCCTGGCCGCGAGTACGATATCGATGATGAAGAGGACGATGAGAACAGGAAACCCATCGAGCTTGGTGTGCTCAAGTCTTTTGAATTTGTGTCCCAGTTGAGGAGAGCAAGCGTCATCGTGCGCCAATTCGGTTCGAAGACCGGGCAGGTTTATGTCAAAGGAGCACCGGAATGTATGAAAGACATCTGCCGCGCTGACAGTTTCCCTACGGATTATGAGGAGCTCTTGTCTTTCTACACACACAAAGGCTTCCGTGTCATTGCGTGCGCCACAAAAACTCTCAAAGTCAACTGGCTCAAGATGCAGAAAATGAAGCGAGAGGAAGCCGAGAAGAATCTGGAGTTTGTAGGCTTCATCATCTTCGAGAACAAGCTGAAGCCGACCTCAACTCCTGTTATCGAGGAGTTGGAAAGGGCCAACATCAGGACCGTCATGTGCACTGGAGACAATATCCTGACGGCTATTAGCGTTGCTAGGGAGTGTGGTCTCGTCAACAGAACTGCCCATTGTTTCATCCCACATTTCGTCGAGGGAGATTCTAGGACTGCACTCGCGAGCCTTAGTTGGGAGAGCGTCGACGACCCTATGTTCAAGCTGGACGAAAATACCCTGAAACCTCTACCTCCACCAGCCGAAGCCGATGTATCGCTCCCTTACGATATTTCTAATCTCCGAAACTACTCTTTGGCTGTTAGTGGAGACGTCTTCCGCTGGATCATCGACTTCGCGCCGGAGAAGGTCTTGCGCGAGATGCTGGTATGTGGGCAAGTCTTCGCGCGTATGTCGCCCGACGAAAAACACGAACTGGTTGAGAAACTGCAAAGCATTGATTACTGTGCCGGCTTCTGTGGCGACGGCGCAAACGACTGTGGTGCTCTCAAAGCCGCCGACGTAGGCATCTCGCTCTCGGAAGCGGAAGCCTCAGTCGCAGCGCCGTTCACCAGCCGCGTCTTCGATATCTCGTGCGTACCGCAAGTCATCAAAGAAGGACGTGCCGCCCTCGTCACCAGTTTCAGCTGCTTCAAGTACATGAGCTTGTACTCGGCCATCCAGTTCACCTCCGTTAGCTTCCTCTACGCATCCGCGTCTAATCTTGGTGACTTCCAATTCCTATTCATCGACCTTCTGCTTATCCTGCCAATCGCTATCTTCATGGGTTGGTCCGGCGCTTTTCCACAGCTGAGCCGCAAACGACCTACGGCTAGTTTGGTGTCGCGCAAGGTACTAACGCCGCTGCTGGGACAAATAGTACTCTGCATCCTCACGCAAGCTATCGCCTACGACTACGTGCAGAAGCAGCCCTGGTACCAGCCCCCGGTCGTAGACAAGGACCACTCCAACTCTCTCAACTCGCAGAACACAGCCCTCTTCCTCGTCTCCTGCTTCCAGTACACGCTCTCCGCGGTGGTGCTCTCAGTCGGAAAGCCCTTCCGGCAGCCCATGTCGCAGAACCTGCCCTTCGTCGTCACCATCCTCTTCGCACTCGTCGTCACATGCTACATGCTTTTCGACCCTGCGCAGTGGCTCAGCAAGTTCATGGAACTGACGGCCATGAGCGTAAGCTTCAAGGTGTTCCTGCTTGTGCTGGGCCTCGGCAACTTCGTCGTCGCGTACGCGGGCGAGAAGTATGTGCTGCCTGTTCTGGCGAAGTGGATTGGGCTGGCGAAGGTCAGGATGAATCCGAAGTGGAGGAAGAAGAGGAAGGAGTATAAGCTTATTGCGGAGAATATGAAGATGTGAGGTTATGTAGCATAGACGAGGTTTGCGTGCAGTTGGTGTGGGGAAGGATGGGTGGCTTGGTTGTGTATAGATAGATAGATGGGGGAGAAGCTTAGGCGTGTGTTGTCGCGTTTTAGCGATAGATGAATAGAGGATCTACGCGTGTATATATAGTATTTACACATCATGTTAGGTTTAAAGTGTACCTTGTATATATGAAGGTCTTACCACGAGTATCCCACATCGATTAATCACTATCAGAAAGTTCGTTTCACGTCAGCTTGCTCAAGAATTTGGACCAAACATGTGTTGCACCGACACGAAAAGCTACCAATACGATTAGCCCCGGTAAAGTCGAATCAAGGTATAAGACAAGATCCAATCCGCATGTGAAGAATATTGACAATTTCGAGAAGGGCCACGCGTTAGATTAAAACGCGAGAAGCGCCAAGCAATTTCCATAGCAATGAGATGATACTTTCGTTGGACGGAAAGAAAGATTGAAATGGATCGGCCTTCGGCTTTCTGAAAATAGTCCACCACATGTAGCCCTCGTGGGTTGAGATTGCATTACGTATCGTAGTCTTTTCGAGTCAGTACCTTTGATATGGTTTATGACGATGGTAGTAAAACCGCTAGCAGTTCTGTTGAAGGACGGCAGTACGACTTGTCGCCACGGTAGCTGAGAAACGGGATCCAGAACGACATTAGGGTTCGTTGCGTGTGCTTCAATTAGAGACCTGGTGAGTTCGTATCTTCCGTATCTAAGTTATGTCTGTGAAGAGATCGTAAGGCCCTACAGCCTAAACAGTTCAATATTCGCCTACTATATTACCTATTTGGGGTGATGGTTTGACCAAAATTCGGCGTACGCCTTGAGACAAAAAGTGATACAAAAAATATGATTCCCCTGCGAATCAGCACAAAAAAGAGCGTAGCTATATTACCTATTAAGACATGAACCCTTACCATTCTTACTAAACTATATGTCTACAATAACTACTAAAACTCCACTTGTCAATAGTCCTTGGCTCCTATAGGCTTGGTAGCTTAGTAAAGGTACAACATTCGGTGCGCAATTCCGCTGTGGAGCCAACTCGCTAGGGTCACATACTTGGCGCAAACTCCACTCGCTATGACTCATCTCTATCTGGTTTTCTACACCAGCCGCATCGTCGTCAAAACATATCCAGTGGCAATGCCGCTACTTCGTCCCTTAAATGATAAACACAATTATTCTGTTTATCAGGATCCATAAACGGTGAAACACTGGGTGAATGAAAAGATAATTCTGACTACATGGTTTTCTTCTGGCGCCGAGGATGCGATTCAGCTCTGCCTTGGACTGGATCAGCTCTGCATGCAGCCCTTGAATAACGCATTTGACAAATTTCCGCAGGGCTTTTTCACACCTTCTGAGGTTTGAATGAACGCGTTGAGCATTTGTATGCGACGTCTTGCTCTCCAAGAATGTTTGATGATTTCGATGTGCAGCAGGGTAAGTCAACAACAGGAAAAGTATGATCTCACTTTGTGTGCCGATCATCCGGACAATGTGACCGCGTCGTAATCTTCGGAGCTCTCGTAACAGTGTTTTGAGGCGCAAAAGATACCTGCCTTTTTGGAAGGATATCTTGGCGAAAAGGTATGGACCGCGGTGCGTATATACGATCTTTGTCACAAGGGAATTGTTGCCCAGGCCAATGATATCAAGTTGACGAACAGTCGGCGAGTTATATTTATTGACCTCGGCATGTGCTCCTTTCCCTGACCGATCAATGCCTGTTAAGGTGTTCATGCGATTCAGGACAGACACCTGAATGGAAAGCACCGATTTCTCGGTAGAGGGCCCTGTTACCATAGGGACCAAGTGTGTATCCATCGTTACGGAAGAATTCATATCACTCAGATGGCCCGGATGGCGAGGGTCTAATTTTACCAGTCGTTTTAAGCTTGATGGTTCCGCGTATTCCTCTAATGGCACATTACAGCATGGTCCGCTTGGAAAAAATCTTACCAACCCTATACTAGTTGGACGATCAAGGGGTGCTACTGTGATCATTCTGGCGATCAAATCGATAAGTTGTGTCCACCATACAGAGTCCCAAAGCGGGAGCTGTCGGAAGGGTGCATTCAGTCGCAAATCTTCCAGCCACGTTTCGCATGCTTTCAAGTTGCTCCCAAACGCAACTGTAGTTGATCCATCTTCTCGATGGCAGCGTCGGTGATTTGCAAAATCCAACAAGGTCTTACCGCCGAGTACTGAGATCATCTCCGTAAATACGCAGCCAAGGGAGAATACGTCAGCAGGGCGTCCGAATGATTTATGTTGAGATATTTCTGGCGCAGCGTAGATAGGACTTGTGTACAGCGTATCATAATCTTGACTAGTAGTGTCGGGTTGAAAGCTTCGAGAAACCCCAAAATCGGTCAGTAGAACTGTCAGTCGATGAGGTGCATATCTTCTCACAATGATGTTTTCTGGTTTAATGTCAAGATGTTTTATGTGAGGTGTTGTCTCGTTGTGGAGATGTGCCAATGCACCAGCAAGGCATTTGAAAAATGTTCCGAGGCTGCAAAGCTCAGGGTACACCTTATGACTTGCGTCAAAGTCCTGTAAATCTTCGAGGAATTGTCTCAGATTCCACTGGCCAACCGGGAAGAGTAGTATGTGCAAGTCCCGTTTTAACGCGTACGTGCCAACAAGTTGTATGAGATGACGATGCCTGAGCTTTTGTATATGCTTCACCTCTGCCATGATTGACTCCAAGCCTTTACGGTAGTTCCGAATGATTTTTTGAGCTAAAGGTGCATGACTTCCAGCTACGTGGATGACCTTTTGCACAACTGCATAACCGCCAGACCCGAGCACCTCGTGAAGTGCGAGCGGTATATCTTCCCTCCGTTTGAATTCAACATGACTTCCTTGGCCTGACCAGTTTATCGCTGCATCGGTGTTGAGATCCCATCGTCTAACGAATGTAGTATAGGGGCTTTCCTGGGATTTCGCGGTAATGCTCATGTTGGGAATACGGACGGTCAGGCAGAATGAAAATGATTGACAGTTCGAGTAATTTTATCTTAAAATGTACTTAGTATCGACTCTAACAATGGCAGAGTTATCTACAAGACTAACCGCTGGTAGCGCATGATACGCTTGACGCAAACACTGGGGTAGCTGACAGCAACGATGGACGGAAGAGAAGATGGATAGTGCTTATCCTCATATCCTGTTCGTAGCTGACAGTGATATATGATAACGCTGTGTAGTTCCCGAATCAGGATCGATAGGTAGAACCAGAATCGGCGTGGTCTCAATGCAATGTGGGTGCGGCTGGTCTCCTTGCTTAGGCACGAGGTGGGGCTATAACGTGCCAAGATATCATCAAGCTAGCCCTAAATAAGCCAAACTTAGCTATAATTGAGGTTGGGCGACGAACTACCATGAGCTCGAGTCATGCTCTCAAGTGCATCGGCTTACCGTGATATCCATTAAAAAGAAGATGTATCCGACATATTGAAGGACAAGCTTGTCTACATATACCACGTATCGAACTGTTCTTCTACGCATCAACGACGAATCTTGCGCAAGGCCACAGAGCTAAATGCATCGTTACAAGTCGAAATCTGCCTTTAAGATGAGGCAATCCCTCTGCGGGAACGACAGCCAATCGCAAAGCATCTTCGAGCCCAGACTTAACCACGTTGGTCAGGTTCTTAAAATGTTCATCAGAGTTAAAGTATAATATCTAGCTTCTGCGAAGTTATATCCGAGCTAACTAGTAGGGCCGTGCGAAGGGTTCATTTTCTAAAAGTAGGAAAACACGGCTCGAGCTCGGCCTGGATCCACTTTGCGCCAAATTGCTAGAGTACGTGCTTACAGTGGAAGTAATAGGCCCTGAAACAGCACATTTCTACAAATACATCCCCCAATCAGGCATACCTGCCTCTGCACAATATCTGAAAAGGAGCTTTGATAAGTGGTGTGTAGAGGAAGTGGATCCGCAGCCAAAATGGCCGCAGCTCCCATCAAAGACGCCCTGAATCAGAAAGTAGTCCAAACAAAGAATGTAGTAAGTTTCAGCCCTTACACGATCGAGTGCGGTGCCTGCAGCCTTCTCTTCCTAGACACGCCCCCTATCCTCCCAATCCTCCCACACATACCCACGCGCTCTCTTCGGACTCGAACACATTACCCACCACATGAAAATTGCCATAGAAATCGTATACCCCGCAAACATCAACCCGATCTTCGCAATATTCGGTAGTCCCAAAGCCCAAGTCCACGCCAGGATGCACGTAAGCCCAACAACGGCAAAGATAATAATGAGTACCGCATACACGAATCTTGCCACCTCGTAGACTTGAAGTCGGGGTGGTCCAATAGAGAATATGCCGAAGCGGTCTGGTACGCTGAGGTTTTGCGATTGGATGCGGTATGCGGTGGCTGCGAGAGAGAGGTGGATAGGGTTGAGACGACGGAGGTTGGAGAGGACTTGGCCTGCTCGAAAGTGTTTGACGGTTGCGAGGGTGTTGTTGAGCATGGTCAATCTGGGGTGGGTAGAATACACTGGGGAAGGCCTGGTAGGAATTAGATGGGTGTCTATGTAGAGAGGGTTATTTTTCGAATACTCTTGTGCGCGTCTGGTTGGGAACGAAGGGACGGCTTCTTAGTATGTGTCGAGCAAGGCTTGTGCAATGCAACTCACCTTAGGTCAGCGATGTGTCGTCTCGTTGCGTCGCCGCGTTTGTGTCTGCAGTCGGTTGGTGTGAGAATGAGGAGAAGGCGACCCTTCACGAGGCAAGGTGACTTTATGCACCTGTTTGAGGACACGTTGGTGTTTGGTAATGCGAATTGTTGATTTGTAGAACCATGCTTCTTTCCATGAACGATCCAAAGCCATCAATCGATTAACAAGAATTCGCAGGTACATTCGTTAGAAGATAAACATACTGCAACCTCTAGTGACCAACATGTCTATAAGACGTTAGTCGGTTTTAAGACCGAATTAAATTAACTACCCAGTGTATCGTCTATGATACCTCAACACTATCCACCTGTTTCCACGACATGTTGAGTTGCCCGAAATACTAAAATAGATTATGCGGATGCACTCCAATTATGTTCAGCGCGCGCTTAGAAAGGCGCCTACCAAATGTGTCATAACGCTTTACGGGAGCAGCATGTGTAGCTTAGAGAGTGGCGATATCACGAGCTGTGCTAACTTACATAGACCTCTCCCTCCTGCTATCTATGCAGTGCAAATCATCTATAAAGCCACAGCTAGTGCTAGTCGAATGTCCTCTCAACAGGTCATAACAAACGCATGAAATGAAAGTAGGATGCTCGAGGTCGCACATAAATGCATGTGATGACGTGGAGCGGGGCTGAACCAGCGTTCCATGAGTACGCCCACTTCTTCAGATAGATATTCGTGCGCACCCTCACCGTTCACTTTATCTTTGTTTCTATATAAGAAAATAAGCATATTACACTTTTGGTCTTCATAATTAGTCAGGCCTGCCTTCTACTTGAGTGATTTATTCAATATTGGGTCAAGTCCCAAGGCTGAGGATGAATCAGAACACAAAAGCCCAATATCACCATTACATCCCACGGTTTCTGCTCCGCAATTTCTCATTCAAAAACCAGAAACGGAGGAAAACAAAATCACAAGGGCGACTGTATCCAGGAGAGCCGATGCTCTACGCTGTTAATCTTGATACAGTTCCTCCGGGACTAGTTGAAGTCCCTGTAAAGCAGACATTTGGCAACCTGGACATGTACAAGGACGACTCCAAATTCACTCGCGAGCAACAGTTTGATATAGAGAACAAGCTGGGTCGCCTCGAATCGGCGACAAGCCTTATCATCCAGCGGATCCTCAAGGCGCACAAGCATAGCAAAAAGGAAATTTCAATGTCTCGAACAGAGAAAGACACTTTGCGAAAATTCTTGTTCGTGATGAAGTATCGAAGCCCAATTTTCTTCAGACGCTTCAACCACCAGAATGAAGAAGGCTACGAGGCGAACGACAAGACCGAATTTCTCGAGTATATGCGCAGGAAGAACTTTCAACGACCGTTAGACGTCTGGTTCGATAATCTAAGCGTAATCATCGAGATGAATATCGACCCAGAGGGAGAATGGGTCACGGATCTGCTTGAACGCATATATCCTGGAGACGCTGAGTGGGTGATCATAGCCATTCGACAAATGTACCTTGCGCTATGTACGCCATCGAATCCAAGCGAAGAGTTTATCCTTACGGAAAACGCTTTCAGCATATATGAAGGACCTGTTAGCTACTCTGTTCACCCCATAACAGGAGAACGTACTACGACGGCGTATACAGAGTTTCACATCCTGGGTGTTATTTCGCCAACCCTCATAATGGTTTTGCGAAGCACCCTGCTTCCGGAACCTCTTGAAGATAGGGATGAAGATGTTCAAAGGAATAGGGTCGGGTTGCTGGCAGCATACATGCATAGACACAGCGACCCTGAAAACGCCAGATGTTCAGATGCTTAATTCGGTCATGTTAGATCAAGCCTGCAAGTTACCTTTGATTGTGTATCGGTCGCAGTCAGCGTTGAAAAGCGCTCTCGAGTTTTACTTAGGCATGCCCACACAAGCCAATGGTATTTACAGCATGAAAACCATTACAGAACGACCGGACGACCCCACCAAGCTGTTCTTGGAAAAATTGGAACATGTCGTGCGAGGCCTGGGTTCCCACGTTAAAGCTCGATACCATGTTGATCCCTTGGGCGAAGGAGACAGTCACACCAGTTTCGAAGACGCTGTCGACGAAGCGTTGAAACAAGTTTCGCCAGCCTTGGACAACAACATTCGTATCTGCATGGAAGTTCTGGTGGGGACGACACAAAAGCTAGGAATGAACATCAGGGCTCTACACGCTTTGGACTTGATTCTGGAGCCCGACCGTCAGCCCGACTTTCCAGACAGGATCTACAGACACATACAAGGAGCCAGCCAAGCCCTACCTATCCCGTCACCTCAAGATTTTGCCCTCATCCCGAGCTCTCTGTGGCGATTGTCGTGGGAGGCGTTATGCTCCGCGGCAATTGAGAAGTCGGACCGAGATACGTCTTCTGACATTGAGAGTATGAAGAAGAAGCTCGCGGAACTAGATTGGTCAGAGCAAGATGGTGAATTCCCCCAACCTCCGAACCAACTTCCACATAAACCTCGACCCAGTCCACAGATCAGCCATGAAGTCCGCGACAGGGAATCAGGCGACACGTCCCTTCAGATAAGCATGGGCTTTTCGAAAAACGGACTCCGCAACGCGTTTGAAAAGATTGGACGCGACCTTTCGGAAGAAAAGAGCTCGGCTTCGCGGACCGTGAAGACTACAAGCCAGGTTCAGCAACCAGCGTCATCCAACAGCAGCAATCCAGAGAAACAAAAGACTCAACCCCAAGTCCACACCAACCCGGGACACGACCACGCAGCCACGAAAAACGAGCCCATCCAACCCCAACCATCAGACTCCACTCTCTCCAAACAAGAACGGGACACTCTTATAAAACCAACTATGATCGTCGGAGGAACTTGCGTGATAATAATCTGCGCGGTATTCCTCCTCATCCGAATCCTCCTCCGGGCTTTCTTATCTCTCTTCTCTCCTCTCTTTTCCTTTTCCTTTTTGACGAACGCGTAGCCCCAATAGAGCACAAGTCCAAGCCCCAAAAAAACATAAATAGTAAAAATGACATTCCCTTCAAACCAGCACACAACCGCGTACTTACAAAAAGCAGGATTTCGCAATCAAGAGTGTTGCTTTTGACTAAGATGTCACACACCTTCCCCGTAACCATACTACCCTCCCACACGCACCCATCACATCACAAGCAGATTATTTCCCGCTACAGCGTCACGCGAATAAGGTAAACCACAGAAGCCATTTAAACCAGTTAGATTCGTAAAACCCTTCTAAGCGATCCATCGATTTACAACCAAGTCGGAAAATGGGGGATATACAGCGATGCAACGCAAAGATGCCAAGTATTCATTAGTCCGTCACTTTTTCTTCTCCTCTCCATCCCACCTCACCTCCCCACGAAAACACACCACCATCACCATCATGATCGTCATCAATCATAACCATCATCATCGTCATCGTACATATCGTACACACCCCTCTCCTCCTTCCTACTCTTCCCCTCCTACCCCCTTCTATCCGCCTCCTCCCCTATCCATCTTCCCCACTCTTAGGCACCAACTTCCTGATCCTCCCCACCAAGTCCTCGACTTTGAACGGCTTCGAGATCACCGCGTCCATGCCGGCTTCCAACATGCTCTTCGTCTGCGCCTCGCGAACGTTGGCGGATACACCAAGGATGGGTGACCGGCCGGCTTTACCCGTTTCTTGAAGGTCGCGGATCTCGACGGTGGCGGCGTTGCCGTCTTTGATGGGCATTTCCTAAAGCTGGAATTAGATACCGAGGGAGGAGCGGGATTCAGATCGTATTCCGGGGGTTTGACGGAAAGGGGAGGCTCACCTGGTCCATTAGGATGCAGTCGAAATAATTTCTGGGCCCGCCCTCGTCGGGCTCGAGCTGGCCGCGTTCGGCGACGGCGTCGATGGCTTCTTGGCCGTTGTTTGCTACGAATACCTGTTGGGCTCAGCAGTGTATTCAGACGAAGTGGATATTTGACTCACCTCGAACCCCTTGCCTTGCAGTTGCCTTCTAAGCACCTTCTGGTTGATAAGGTTATCTTCAACCAAGAGGAGGGTGCTACGTGTGTCAGATGGTTCTTGCCTATCTGACTCGGAGCGGTCCAGAGAACGTGATTCTTGCCTTTTCGTCTCCCCGCGTTGCAGGTCGGGGAGGCGGTCTTCAATCCCTTCCGTCAAGGAAGAGCGTCGCTCTTCAACTTTGCTCGCAATGCCTTCGGTCTCCTCGTAACGACTGTCTCGCTTGGATTCAGGGTGCGCTTCAGGACGATATTCAGTGGGAGGGTTCCTCAGGGACTCGTTCATGTCCATTTCCTCAGCGTCGATCCCAGCATTACTAGTGAGGGGTTTTATAGGCGGTCTTTCGGGAGGCTGGTCGCCATTCTTGTTGGTCTCGTCCTCATCCTTGTGGGTCTTGCCCTGATCATTCTTGGCCTTGACTTTATCCTTATTGGTCTTGTCCGAACCGTCGTATTTATTGTGTCTGTCCGAATTGCCTTGTTCGTGTTCCAGTTCTTTGATACGTTTGAGGTTGGAATTTGCACGACTGTACGATGGCCTCGGTGTTTGTGATCGTTGGGGTGCGCTCGACGATTCTGATGAACGCGTACTCATGGGTGGTCGACTTTCTCCCGGACTGCCTGTCAAGCGGCGGACCTTGAAGTAGAAACCAAAAGTAGAGCCTTCACCACTTTTACTCGACACTCCAATATCTCCACCGTGCAACTGGCATACTACGAAAGTTAGTCTAGTGGCTCAAAGGGGCAGGTTGTTATCCGTACATTTACGGGAAATGAAGAGTCCCAAACCGGAACCTCCGTACTTTTCTTGCGTTTTCGGTGTAGCTTGCCTAGGCGATGTTTTAGTGTTTGCATGCAAAACGGGCGAGAAGCAACAGTCATACCTAAATCGTTCGAAAAGCTTGGCCTGTCCCTCTTGGCTGATACCAATGCCACTATCTTTGACAGCTACCATGAGGTACATGACAGGCCCGCTGCCCCATTCGGCACTCATGGTAGAATCAATGTGAAAAGCGGTTTCATCCTTGCTGAAAAATATTACGTTGGGTGGATAAGAAGTTGGCTGCTCAACTGAAGCGCCCATGGAGACGGATATATGGCGATTACCGTCCTTCTTAGCCGTGAATTTGATCGCATTCGTAATCAGATTGACCAGGACCTGTTTCATCCGATTGCAATCGGCGATGACAGTGTCGACTTCTATCTCATCGTATGAATAGTCCATAGCGTAGTTGAACTTGATACCCTTGGCTTTGAACTCCGAGTTGAACACTTTTAGCGCTTTTGAAAACTCCCACTTTGGTCGGACCTCTGTGCTGCGGTTAGGTGACGTCTGTCATGGTCGATGTAAGTTACTCACCCCTAGGAACCAGCGAGAGCATCATGGAATCAAGTTTCGAAAACGATAGAATGTCGTCAACTAGTGTATTTTGATGCGACACACAGAGAAGAATGGTATCGGCAGCGTCTAGGATGTCATCGATCTGGCATTTGGCGTCCTTGTAGCTGTTGCCGAGGTCGCGTGCTACCTCTTTGACCTCTTCGGCGAGATGCAGAACGGCGCTCAAGGGATTTCTTATTTCGTGCGACACCATGTCGATGAAGCGCTCCTGTTGCTCCTTCCGCTCCTGAGCTTCGATAGCGGCCTTTTCCTGCGTAATCTGAGCCTGCTTGATTTCGGTGATGTCGACAACGGCACATATGAAGCCAGCCTCGGGATCATCACTCAACGGACGGAACAAGAACAGTCTCCACTCGCCCTCCTCGCCCTGTGCGTCTGCGGCGCATCGAAATTCGATACGGAGCTCCTCACGAGAGGAGAAGGCCCGTCGGTACGCATCCATGACGCGCTCGTAGTCCTCAGGGTGGATGCTCTCTGGCCATGCACGAAACTCGTTCTGACCCTTGTTCGTGGTAAGTTTAAAGAAGCCGTCATTGACGAAGATAGCCTCGGCGTCCTTGTCTAGAATGGCAAGTCCATTAGGGAGGAGCTCGGCGAATTTTGAAAAAAGCTGCGTCTGCTGTGCGTCTGCCTGACGTTGCGAGCCGGATTGCTGCGAGCCCGAGTCCTTTGTTTGCTTTGCGGTCTTGGTCTTCAAGTTCTCGACTGCCGAGCGTTTTTTCTCCATGGCTCTCTTGGAAGTCATGTCGTCGACGTTTGAGAAATTCAAGTATTTGTCGGCAGATTCATCTCCCAGCGACTGCGCGAGCACGCCCTGACGGTCTCCATTTTCGTCTATTATGGTACTGACGAGGATTTGAGCGTCTTGGCGATGGTCGGGGGTATGCTTGAGGAAGAACCTGGAGGCTGGGCAGCGTCAGAAGACGGCACCTGGCAACGGGTCGCGACACTGCTTACCTACCTTGCACGTACGCCCTCGCACCGCGGCGCGCAGGGCAGAGAGGGCCTCGGTCGAGTACGTCTCCTCGGCACGGGTGCCCTGGCCGTCCAGGTCGCCGCGGGCCTTACCCCACGCAAGGTTGTGGACGATGGAGAGGCTGTCGCCCCAGAAGATGGCGGCGCAGTGGGGGATGGGGAGGATGCATGAGTTGACGAGGACCTTGAGGGGCGTCGGCCAAGCGTCACGCTTACCGAGGGCAGTTTTTGTCCTGCACAAACATACATTGTAAGCCGGTGCGTGTGAGGGCGCTGACGGGGAGCTTACCAGTCCTTGCGGTCGAGATTTTCCAGATTCAGGTCGTAGACGGGCAGGCCGGCGGCGGTAAGCTTGTCGAGGTTCTCCATGGGCGCGGGGCAGGGCGCCGTGGAGGCTAGAGAGGATGCTCAGCAGGCAGCGGGAGGGGGTCGTGGGGCATGGCTGGAGTGGCCCGCCGATTGTTTTGTAGCGACGGCTTGCCATCGTCGATGGCCATGTGACGTAATGGCGAACAGGGCCCGCTTTCTGCCTGCCCGCTGCCAGAGTCTGCCTGTGTACGGCGTGCCTGGCAGCCTCTGGGGGTCTGGCCGCTGCGATCGCCGCGGTTAGGCTCCATGGAGAAGTGTCTGTGGGGCCGTGGCCGACGCAATCCCTAAAGCTGTGTCGTCGCGATCTCTGTGCGCGTGACGCTGCGTCCGAATCAGGAACCAGGCGTTGGCGTCAGCATCAGTATACTATATGCTGTGTACCGTGTACTGTGTACTGCGTGCACAGTATAGCCACCCAGATATTCCCTCGATGCGGCGTTAGCGGCCTTTATTGGTCCCGCTTCCGAGCTTACATACAACACACCTGCCGGGGTATATCAGCACCACGCCTTCACTGCTCTCCCGCCCACCACCAAAAATGCCAGCCCCGGAAAGCATCGTCGAGCTGGCCCCCGAGCTGCTCGAGCTGGTCCTGTCGTTCCTCAGGCCCCAGGAGCTCACCCGCTTCGGCGCCACGTGCCGCCGCGCACACGACTTCGTCCGTCCCACCAACCAGCTGCTGTGGAAGCAGACGTTTCTCCAGCTGTTCGACCACCCGAAACATGTCTGGGACGCCCTGGTCCCCACCGCCCGCGCACACAACATGCCCCGCGAGGCCCTCTGGGACTGGCATCGCGAGCTGCTGCGCCGCGTGAAGGCCTTCAATCTCGTCCTGGACTTCGACCGCCAGGCCCTCGGCCCCCAAATCGATTCCCTCATCCCCACTCTGCTCGACATCCAACAGACGGCCTCTCGCACGAGCACCGACTGGGCTGATTTGCCCGTGTCGTTGAACATCACGTTCCTGAAAACCCTACGCCATCGCACCCGGGACTTCGACTGCTTGATCCACGACTTCAGCGGACACCATGCGTCGCTGGCAGTTCCACGAGACTCCGGGACGGACCTACGTGGATCCATCACCCGGTCCATGCTGAGACGTGGAGCCGTCGTCCCTGAGTGGGCCAGCCGCTTCCACGTGCGTAGCTCCCTTCGCAACTTCACCTTACCTAACCAGTCATCAGATAATTTGCGGCCCCACCCAGAGAGAAGAGGATTCGCTTCCTTCAAAGGCCGCCGCCAGAGCCATCGTCTACGACTGGAGTGTGACGAGCGAAGAAGCTGAATATGGCCCTTTCCGTAAAGACGGCTCGGGAGCAGTGAATTGGCAAGCAGTCGAGGCTGTCAGCTCCTTGATGCACCGAATCTTTGACTCGGCACTAAAAGGATACAACTTGCACCCCACCGGCTTTGACATCCACATGCCCCGCAAGCAACCAGTCAATCCCGCCGTTCCACACGACTGGGCAGGCGTTACGGGTACCTGGGCGGGCACTTACGCTTTTCTGGACTACCGTGCACTCGTTCACTACAACTTTGCTCACAACTTGGAACATCCTTTGGACCTTGGAAATTACGAAGAAGCTTGTGGCGATTTAATGCGTCTGGAGCTCGAAATAAAGGATTCGGAAGAGCTAAGACAGGACAAACGGCTCCAATCTAACTTGCCATACTGCGACGACCTACCGAAGCTATTCTTTGAAGGGACATCTACTAGACAAGTGACTGAACGACCCTCTATAAACGTCAGAGGAGTAGCATCTCTTACACCCGGCGGACGAGAGGTCCGCTGGCGGCTCATCATCCGGTAATCTTGGCTCTTCTCTTCATGCTGCCAGTATCGCTAACGCGTACAGATATGCTGGCACGGATCAGTGGCAGCTAGAAGGCGTGCAACCTAGCGGTATACGATCCGGGGGCATATACGGACTGTGGAGCCATGTAGATCACGATGACCACGGCCCCATGGGTCCTTTTTGCTATGCGCCAATTGAGCTTTGTCAGTTCTCTTTCGACTAAGCAAGAAACCCAGATAATTACGCTCTGCTACTCTATCGCCTTTCCTCTCTTTCTCAGGCTCTCACCATATCGCCACATGACGTAAGGCGCTGGAATTCCCAACACAACCGCAATGCCCGCAAGAGTGGTGTTCCCGAGACCATACCCCAGTGAATTATACAGGCTCGGCGCGAATATGGGGAAGACAAAGGCAAAGACGTTTCTGGGAAGTTGGGATGCCGCGGCCCCTGAGGCTGTATAGTCCAGGTATGCCTCGACGATGTACGCTTGTACAGCAGTTGTGCTTAATATGTATCCGCATCCGAATATACCGATGCCTAATAGTAATGTCAATTCTCGCGTCTGTCGCGTCAACAGCGATGCGCTTACCAATGTCCGGCACGATCCAGTGCACGCGTTTCTCGGCTGCCCAGCCGTACATCAGAAGTCCTGTGGGCATCAACACCGACCCTGGAATCATCAACGGCACGCGGTTTTCTGGTCGCGTCACTCCGCCGCTTTTTGCTTTCAGTCGAGCCCATATCGCGTCCATCGCCCACCACTCAATGAACAACGCAGTCAGGCACCCCATTACGATTGCAAAGTAATGTAGGCCGCTCGCAGTGTGCGATTGCTCGTATCGCTCAATCCACATATTCGCAAATGTCGAATGGACAATATACAGCAAGCCGAACTGATACCCCATCAGGAATGCCGCAAGCTGTATCACTGGCTGCGTGCACAGCATTATCGTCGGCCTTAACGTGGTGATCTTCAAGCGCGCAGCAATGGACGTGCTTGACATGTCCCTTTCCGCGTAGAATGGCTTGCCCGTCGTCTTTCGCAGGTGCGCCGCTTTCCGCGAAAGAAGAGTCTGCGCATGCGTCTCGGGCAGGAACAGTGCGAATAAAACGACCAGGAGAGCGGCGAAGATAGACAACACGTAGAACAGCCAGCGCCAGCTCACCTGCTGCACCATAATGCCGCCGATAATGGGGCCTATGGCTGGCCCCAGCAGAGGAAGAAAACTCCTTACGGCCGTAGATTTCCCTCGCTCATCGGAGTTAAAGCAGTCTGCCACGATGGCGCCGGATACCTTTGTTTCGTCAGACTGCGCATCACGGGATAGATGAAAATTAGAAATAAGACAGGAATGAAATTATACGCACAGCAAACTCCGCACTCGCACCCAACCCAGCCATCAACCTCCCCGTTATCAACAGCCCCTGCGACGTGGAAACCCCGCACAACGTATTCCACACAACGTACCACGACCCCCCGATAATCCAGATGATCCTGCGGCCCCAGACCTCGCTGCACGGCGCGAGAACCATGGGCCCGAAGGCGAAGGCTAGCACGTAGATGGACAGCGCCATGGAGGCTTCTGCTTGGGAGATGTGGAGGTCGTTGCCTACAACCGTGAACGCGAAGTTAGTTTAAAGGACAACCGCAGGAATAGAGACCTTGTCTATGCATTGGCCAAGCAAGTTCGAAACGCATAGGACATATGAGTTCCCGTACCTATAACATCCAGCGCCGGCGCGAGCATCGGCCCCGACATGAGCGTTACCAGCCCGCCGAGCGACGTCATTAGCGTGGTGAGCCACTTGCGGCCCAGCGGCCAGTTGTACGGATTCGAGGGATCGGACGGGCCGTCCCATGTCACAACGATGGTTTCTGCCTGTTCTGTCGGCGTAGCGACACAAGCGCCTTTTTCCAGTTCGGGTATAGCTGGGGTTTCGACATCGATTGTATCTGCAACTTTCATGGCGCGTTAGTTGTTTCCTTGTACATAGACGTGTGGGATATGGAGGTACCAGTACCATGTTTTATAGTAATTGTTATGCTGTGTTGGAAAGATGGACGTTTGGATGCGGGTGGATGTACTAGTTAATACACCGATGGTTTTCTCCGAGGTAGCTTTTCTCCGCGACAGCACTGGACTAGCAGCTGGTAGCAACGACCTAACCCATCCTATCTCTCTCTTCCAGCTATGCTTGTCTCCTCCAGCAAAACGATTGGCGCATCTCCAGGCACCCGCTTATCAGATCCTCCGATAACCTCGTCACCAACCACGCAGTCCGTGCCCCGGACATCTCGGACATACGCCCAATTTCTCCGAGAAACCTCCCAAATACAGCTAGCCTCCTGCCCTACGTTACCATCGGTACCTCCCCCCCATACACAACATATCCCCCACCCGACACCTTTCTCCGACGCTTATCAGATCCGACGTCTTTCTCCCTTCTCCTCCACCCTACCGTTTGATCTTTCTCCGTACCTCGCTCGGCCCACCCATCCCATCCCATGTCCCAGCCACACCACCACCCCCGCAAGCGCAAACAACGCGCCATACTTAGCTGCAACGACTGCCGCCGGAGGAAATTAAAGTGCGACCGCGAGCTGCCGTGTAATCGGTGTGTGGCGGGTGGGTACGCGGAGAAATGTGAGTATAGTTTTGAGGGCGATGCTGGTGGGGGGAGGGAGAAAAGGGGGAGGATGGATCTGGGTGTGGATTTGTCGTTTGGGGCGGTTCTTGGGGAGGGGGCGGCTGGGGGGGAGGGGATCGAGGAGTTGAGGAGGGAGGTTGGGGAGTTGAGGGGGGTTGTGAGGATGTTGAGGGAGAGGGTAGGGGATGGGGATGGGGATGGGGGGAGAGAAGGGGAAGACGTGGGAGGTGGGGATGGAGAGGGTGTGGGAGGGGCTGGGCTAGGCGTAGAGGTCGGCTTGTTCAAGGGGAAGGCGTTCCGCACGTTTTATTATGGGACTACGAGTCCGATTACTGTCGTTGCGCATGTAGGTTTTCACATCGTGTTCTCATCTGCTTCATTCTCTTGCACTTCGTTCCCTTGCGCTTCATCCTCTTCCACTTCACTCTTGTTTACTTTATTCCCTTCCGCCTTATTCTCTTCTACCTTACTCCCTTCCACCATATGCCCTTCGACCCTATTCCCTTTTACCTCATTCCTTGTTTATCCGAGCAGATCTACTTGACCGTAGAAACAACCGTTAACGAAAGCACCAGTTCCCCGCCCTCCGCCCCTTCATGAAACAAGTCTACGTTGGATCTACTCTCCAGAAACTCCGGCAAGATGCCAAGGTGCATGAGGACCGCGCGCGCGTAAGTCAGGCCGCGAATCGTATACTCACTGTGCCGAATCTGCGCAGTTTGCTGCCCGATAAAGAGACGGTCGACCAGGTGGTCAAGACGTATTTTGAGACGTTCGAGACTACGTATCGTGTCCTGCATGCTCCGACGTTTTGGGCTGCGTATGCGAGCTATTGGGATGACCTGCATGAACCTAACTCAGATATGGATGCCATCGTCCTTGCGATATTGGCGTGTACGCTTTGCACGTCGACGCACGAAACACCCAGGTACAATGCCAATGGGTCTTCTTTCCGCAGTCGGGCTGTCGTGTGGATTAAAGCCTGTGAGGCGTGGTTGAGGAGGCAGAGTAATAAGAGGAGAAGTCTTGCGAGTTTGCAGGTGAGGCTGTTGAGGCTCCTTGCGCTGAGCACGACGTGCCTCAAGACGAAGGAGTATTACCAGGAGGTACAGGCGCATATGGGGTTTATGATTTCTTGGGGTATGCATAGAGATCCTGGAATATTAGGGTCGAGATGCTCGGTGTTTGAAGCGGAGATGAGGCGGAGGCTTTGGGCGACGGCTATGGAGCTGGAGATGCAGGCTTCGATTGATAAAGGTGAGAAATAATGCCGGATAGGTATGGTCAAGGCTAACGAGAATCGAAAGGCACATCGTCTATGCTGTCGAATCTGCAATACGATTGTGCGGCGCCACGCAACATCAACGATTCGGATCTCCACCCGGATATGAAGTTCCTTGTTGATCCTTACCCGTGTCACAATTTTACAGATACTTCCTATCTACACTGCTCCGCGCGGTCGCTACCTCTTCGCGCACAGCTTTGCGCAACGGCTAACTCGCTGCACTCCCCACCCTCTTTCAGCGACACTCTCCAAGACGAGCAGAACATCCAAAATGCTCTGAGCAACATCCCGAACTGGAATCACCCACGGACTCTAATGGCTTCCACGCTTCTAAACCTCCAATTGAGACAATTCCTCGTAATCATACACATGCAAAGAGCAATAGAAACCGACCCAAAGCTCCAATCCATGTCCTCCCACAACTACGCAACCCTAACCACACTCAAAGCCAGCGAAGCCCTCATCAACCTCCACACTACTCTCTTAAACACTTCAAACTTTGCCCTCTGCTGCCTTCGCTTCGACTATCTCCGCGCAGCCCTCCTCATCTGCCACATAGCCTACCATTCTAGTTTCGCCCCCGACCCCTTCACCACCCGCATCGCAAGACCCGTCTTCGAAGCTACGTCATCTGACGCACTACGCTTGCTAGAAGAGCGCTCTATGCGACCCGGACGAGGAAATCATCACTACTGGTACCTGAGCGCGGCAATCAGCCTGGTAGCAAGACAATACACAGCCAACGAAAGCAAGAAAACGGCGCTGGAAAAAGAAGCTGGAGATAGGGTATGTGGGCTGTTATATCGGGTGCTAGCGCTGCAAGATGAGGAGGGCGCGGCTCAGCCTGCGGAGGTCATTCTCGGAGATGGGGCAGCGAATGCGATGCATACGCCTACTTCGTTCGTGGATCCTGCGCTTGGGATGGATGCGGCGGGGTTCCCGATGACGGCGGGGGAAATGGAGGGGTTCGAGGGTCAGGCGGGGAATGCGTGGATGCTAGATGATTTATGGTTTTTGGGTGAGTTTGAGGGGGGGATGTTGAGGGGGTTTTGAGGGGGGTTTGATGGAGGCTGGGTGTGCTGTGGATGGAGGTGTAAGGGATTATCCTGTGGTTGGAAGGGTAAGTAGGGTCGAAGGGGGTATCTCTTTAACGGCGTTTCGAAACGGATTCGCAGGAAAAAGGTGGTTTTGAGGATTGTAAAAGTGGTTTATCGCGTTTTAGAGCGTTGCGAAGCGCATTATACGATACAAGGTTACCCCCGGGACGACATTACTTGCCCCTCCTTCCACAGTATATTACTTCGTGAGGCGGTCTAACGCGTCCGATGTGGAACTAGCGCTTAGAAGCCACGAGTGTTGGCTGAGACTTCAAGATCCTAGTCGTACGAAAGGATCATCCCTGACTCGCGCACGCTCAAGCTTACGCACAAAAGGAGAACAGCGTTCTTTGCAATGCTCGGTGCAGTGTCGTAGGTCTCCAAGGTAGTCTAGATTCATACCAACGTGAACGACTGAGATTGTCATTTCTTCTATTCTCTGCCTTATCGCCCACCAGTCGGCGCTGCGTGGTATGTACAATTCGCTGGAGCGCTCTACACCCGTCAGACAACCCTACATACTCCATCTACCCTCTCCCTAAAACTATACACGTACCGTAGGCTTAGCTTTCTCATCCCAACACCCATACCTACCCACACGCATTAGCACTGTTTCTTTCTACCATAGAGCATATTATTCCAGGGAACTTACGCTGGCGCTGGTATACTTATGTTCCCCGGGAAATTAACACACATGCCTCCTCCGGCCTGGACAATCTTGGTATATACGTCCGTCTGGCACGGATTCAAGACGTTGATGCCGAGCTGCCCGGCGACTTGGAGCAGGTATCCGGTCCAGATCTCAGGGTTGTTCCGGAAGATGTTACCGCCGCACTCGGAGCAGTCCAGTGCGCGTGCGGCGGGAAGTATCGTCGCGAGGAGGAGGACGTGTGGTCTCATGGTTACAGACAAAGCGGAGGTAGCAAAAGTGCAAGAGAAATAATGCCGCTGTGAAGGATTTCTCTCCCTTATTTAAGTAAATGCCACGGTAGGTATTATTGTCAGTTGGTAGATGCGGTCGGACAAGTGTAACTGTGGAGTCTGTCTGGCGTGCAAAATTTGCGTAAGGGATGGATTTGTTTTAAGCTGTCTCGCCGTTTAGTACCGCATGGTTTAGCCTGATGTCTACAGTGCGTTCGTGCGGAGGCGCGCCTCTATCTACACGCGTGTCAGACGACATCTCGAACAAGATCTGCAAATAAGTTTTGATCCCATTGGGAGCCTTGCGCCTATAGCGCCCGCGGTTGTTCTCGTTTGTATAGGATCTTATAGCCGAATCGGGTAGTGGCGAGCTTGGTGTTTCGGAGTTGGCGAATAAGCGTCGTATAACCCTTGCATAGATTTAGGTACGCCCAGATGTGTTTATGTGGAAGGTGCAAGGCGCCATATGGCAGGTGGTTGTTGTGAGACAGGGCGTAGCTGGTAATGGCTTGTGCGACCCTACCACTATATTGTCGGATGTTGAATCGTGGGATTTTCGCCTTGTGCCCTGCATCATGTTCGCAAAGTGTTCCCAAATCGTTGCAGAAGTGCTTGAGAGCTGCACAGACCAATTGTAGAAACTGTTCATGGAGATAAATCGTGTATGTGTGTATCGTTTGGATATAACTTGAGTATTGTGGTATCGCTTACGTCCGGGAATAAAGGCAAACATGGCGGGTTGCGCGGTGCGTAATCTAGCGTATAGGTAACAAGGGAGACCATGTCTGATTAGCTCGAAAGACTGCCTCTACTTTGAAAAAGTAAACAAGTCAGCATTCTTACGAGGTAAGGGTGTGTGTACAACGCCCACTGATTCATTTGCAATATTTATAACCCCGGAAATCTTCGTGGTTTCACTGATAAAGGGTTGGTTAGTGGTCAAATCTTTCAAAATTGGCAGGTTGCAGAGTATGAAACAACCATTCCTCTTACTGCCAACAATAGCCTCAATGTTCTGTAGCCATCCACTTAACGAGTGCAAGCCTCGCAGCCCTCAGAAAAAGTAAGTGCAAATTAACGGATGATTTATAACACCGCCCCCACTTAATGTGGAGCATGTGAACAAAGTCGATGTAGCACCCCTCATTGCAAATGTGCGCCCCATCACAAACATCAAACAGTGAGAAATATGACTGGCCGCTATCGTCTGCAGAGTTGAAGATCACACCAAAATCTGTAGTTGTCTGTATGCCAACTATTGTCTTTACTAGGTGGCATAATCTATACACGAGCTACTATGGTTGCACGTTTGCAGACGGCTTTTCGCTTAATCTCTGCGAGCCGTTGCCAACTACCACCTCAATCGAATGTGAAGGTGAAACTTGTTTTTGCGAACCTACAGCGTGGAAGGAAAGTGCGCCCTAGAGCCATGTTGAAGATCTGGAGCGGCAACGTATCACAGTAAATGACTAAACGTCTAGGAAATTACTGGGTTATATGCGGCATGTGCACGCATTCGCACTCAAATAGGTAGATACGAAGGTAGTCATGATGTCGATAGTCATCTACAAATGAACGTAGGTCTCATGTATTCAGGATTTTAGTGCGATCCTGCACAGGCATCGTCCTAGTAGAGCTGGCTCACACGCGTGTCATTTGTCTCAGACCAACACGTCACGCTGGTTTTTTCCCGTTGACTACGTGTTGATGATGATGCTGACAAATACCGTAGATGCATAAGAAGTGTATTGTGTAAATTGGGGAAAGGTTCGCGCTTATTAGAGGCCTATGACAGCGCCTTTGCGATTCTCTGTGCCAAGATGAGCGCAGAGTAACTACTAATGTTTTATCACCGAGAGTTTTGGAATGATAGACCAGGTAAGTACCACAGGGGTAATGTATATCTAACCCAATGGTATGAAGAGTCTTAAGCCTAGTATGTGTGCTCCTAGATTCTTCTGCTTGGCTGGCTTGGGTGAAGTTCAGGCAATCTCCATACTTGCCCGGACTAGAAATCTTACAAGCACAACTGTTGGACATATCTTTGATTTGCCCCACCATACAGCCAGCTCGTAATCGAAAACGTCATGGGTTCGAATAATGTATGGTGCAGCCAGGTTCGCGTCGTGGGTTCGCGCAAGATGCCGAAGCGGTTTTAAATCACCTCACAGCCTTTGACAGTCGACGGTGATCCACCGCGCTACGGAAGGAGGCGAATCCAAGTCAAGGTAAACCATGTAACAACAGTTTCGAAAGGTTCAGGATTTTTTAGTCCTACAAAGCACTACGCAATCGTGACTGTAATCTGGGTATGTGAGGTCGGAGGTACCAGACGGACACGGCCGCTGTAATGAAACCACGCCATTAATATTGTATTTGATGTATATCTTTCTCCGCAATTCATGAAGCTATGTCGCTGCATCATGTGGAGTTAATCAATATAGATACGACAAAAGATTGTTTGTGGTACGTGGTGCGAGTTGTAGGTGTAGATCAATTTTGGTTAACGTGGCGGGGTGTTGTGCAAACTTCAATTTCGCCGTGTGCGACACACCACTAGCTGCTTAAGCCGTCCAGTCAGCGTTTCCGACGAATCAGCCTCTCTTCTCCGCATGATCTGAGTCCGTCTATGTTTGGATGAATATTTTATTGCTCCAATGCACCGTTGCCACAAGCTCGTATTAGAAATTGAGGCGAAACAAAGTGATTTGATGCATAGCGGTTTCACTGAAGTATCCAATAGGTTGATTAGAGGATGAGCTACTCAGTCGGTTGAGACCGCTGACACATGAGCTATGCTGTGCAAATATTAGGACCATTGATCACATGATCGTAGACGTCACTATCTAGTAGGTTGGAGTAGAAGAAGTAGAGCTTTGAGGCAAACTTGTAAACAAAACATAACGCACAGCTTGCAGTCCAGGCACCATTACAAATTCTGGTCCGCAAGCTATAAAGCATGACAGGCAATATCCACACACAGTTTTCACAAGATCACTCATATCAAGATGAGTACTATGACGACGCGAACCCGTATCGTCCGGTGTCGAGTTCAACGTAGGCCTTGTTTCTTTGATTAGAGGAGCGGGCACACATGAAGTAGCAGGCAAAGAAGTACAATGCCACCAACATAAAACATGCTTTCCGCGTTCGAGACGTATACAAGCTTGTCTCGTGGTGCCGACGTGCCTATGGCTCCTATGTTGTGCATCGTCGCGTCACGGACAACATGGGAGAAGCGACCAATCGGTGTTCGGACGGGCCGAAATCAAGATCACGTGCTGCGAAATTGGAGGAAGAACTTCGCGTTTGATCTCCATTACGTTCATCTCACGACCCACAACAATCCATGTCTCTCATCTCGCCAAGCAGCATGCCGATCCCTAAAGAACACAAGTCTAGACGTGTGGCGCTCGCGGGAGCGTTGGAGAGGCTCTTTCGACCTGCGGAACGGCGCCCGCGAGATTGATAACCGTGACATGCGCTCCACCTCGGGCCCGTAATTTTCCAGAACATCTCGTTTTGATGGGTCGATGTCGTAGGATCAAATGCATATGTAAATGGTAGCCGTCGCTTTCGTTCGACTTCTCTAGCCTCACCACAGGTCCCTCCCACGCTCGTTGCTTTCACTCTTTCGCGAGCCGCTGCGCTGCGCTTCCATTCGTTGTATCTATCTGTCTTCACGTCGAGTCCGTCGACTCGCATCCGCTCTTTCCAAAGATCAATCAATACTTCACTTCGTGCACAATTTCTCCACACGCTAGTGCGTTTGCTTGAAGCATCACCACGCTCCGTGTTGTCCCGGAATACACAATACAGAACTAAGTCGCACATTCAAAAACAATTTCAATCAGCAATATGAAGTCTTTCATGGCCATGCTTCCCCTCGCGGGCCTCGCTCTTGCGCAAGGACAGTGCGCGCCAGGCATCACTGTCACTGAGACCTCAATCGAAAAGGTCACCGTCACCGTCCAGCCAACCTCGTACGCCGCGCCGTCCCCGATCGTCACCCCGAACACGGAGGAGAACAAGCCGTCGCATACCCCGCAGGTTCCTTACTATCCCATTGGAAACACCACGGTCAACGGTACATCCCGCTTCCCCACTCATACACCCCACGCTCCGACCACTCTGGAGACCTACATTCTCCCGACGTCGGACGTAATCTCCTCTACTTCAAGCAAGAAGGCCAAGACTGTCTACATCGTCCCCTCAGCCGTCGGTGAATCTTCTTCAGCTCCCCAGCCCGCTGCTGCCACTAGCTATGAGAGCGCTGCACCCGCTCAGTCCTCCCAAGCTGCCGCACCCGCACCCGACACCGCAGCTGAGGACACTACGAGCACGGCCGGCTCAGTCACCGGAACAGCCTCGTTCTACGGTGGAAACCTTGATGGTGGAGCTTGCTCTTTCACAGGATACACCATCCCTTCGAACCTCTTCGGTACAGCATTCGGAGGCAGCTGGGATGCGTCACAGTGCGGTGCCTGCGTGTCAGTCACAAACTCTGCCGGCAAGTCTATCAAGGCGATGGTAAGTGCCTTTCAGCTACACTATCCTTGAAACACCTTGTGCTGCCCACATATGCGGTGCACAGGCTGACGGTGTCCACTTTGTTTCCTGCTCTGTACTCTAGCTAATATGTGTCTTAGGTTGTTGACCAATGCCCTGAGTGCGCTGTTAACAAGCTCGACCTCTTCGAGAACGCCTTCACCCAGATCGGCACCAAGTCTGACGGCATCATCCCCATCAGCTACTCCATCGTCCCTTGCGGCATCACCTCTCCCATCGTCCTGAAGAACAAGGAAGGCACCTCGCCCTACTGGTTCAGCATGCAAGTCGTGAACTCCAACGTCGCCGTCTCCAAGCTCGAGGTCTCGACCGACGGCGGATCCAGCTGGAAGTCCACCACTCGCAGCGACTACAACTACTTTGAGAACAGCGCCGGCTATGGCACGAGCAGCGTCGACATCAAGGTCACAAGCGTCAATGGCGACAGCATCGTGGTCAAGGATGTCAGCGTTGCGGCTCAGTCCACCAAGACGGCGGACAGCAACTTCTCTTAAGCTGCTCGTAAAAGTCATAGGGGGTTTGGGGGCGACAGTGTATTCATGATTACTTCTGATGTTTAACTTCTAGTATATTTGCCCTTCTGCATGTGTTAGCCAGGCTGTCACACTTTTGGATTTGATGGCATGAGCACTTACAGCTCCCGAGCCTACAATGAAAATTAAGGTCTCGATGACGAGACTAATATGGTTTACAAAAGTTTGTCTGTTCCGTTATGAAGCTTGTGATACCGTGACAATAAACCGTTTGCCTTGAATTGCCTTCTGACAGGTGTCGAGGCCGTCAGGCTGTGAGAGGTGAATCTAATTTTGTGAAGATATACGTGGCAACAGCGAACTGTCCCTATTAGAGCTCATGAGGCCAGGGGCTGATACTGCAGCCTTTTGTCCAAATCTCCTAAACAGTATATTCACTCGGTGGATGTCTCACCCACTATACTCACGTGCAGGTAACTATCAGGAATTGCAACTGCACTGGTTGACATAGTAGCGTGCATCAGTGTGTATATACTTCACAAATATCACACAGACAGTGTCGGTTCGATTCCTATAGGCTTTAGACGTCCTATCACCTATTTTAAGTCATGCATATGCCCGGCGAAAATTCGTCTTTTTGCTTTTTCGTGTTTTGCGATGAATGTACTTACTCCTGCTCACTTGGACCAGCACCGCGCTTTTCGGGTAAGATAGCGTCGACTGAGACATGCTTAATCGATAATTTGCGCAATGTATGGTCGGTGTGTGGACTGCTTTGCAGATGAGAGATAATTGGTTGTTCAAAATGGGGCGGGGAGTCTGTCCCTGCATATTTTCAGCTATTTTCAGTATTTTGATAAGGTGGTGTATTGGCCCTGTCATGCTGGCTACTCGCTGGTTTCGCTAGGTGATGGACGCAGAACGATGGACAATGGACGATGGACGAAGGACATCGACGTTTGCCTATTCGGTGTAAGAGAGCAAGTATGAAGACTAGTGAGCGAGAAAGTTGACCGGTTGATTCGGTTACGAAGTTAGTTTTTCTTGTTTCCTACCAAAGTTCTAATTTTGGTTATACTTCGTGATGGATTGATTTTAATGCTGAAGCCGATATCCGAAGCCTTACGAGTAGTGCGAGAGCGACGCTAAATGAAAGGCTGGGGCGCAGCGTGCATGCAGTCGCTTCTGCAATGCGCTTACACTTTCGCATGAAAACTGCTAAGAGTGCACATTTGAATGGGCAAGTACAAGACAAGCATGAAATCACGATGAATGAAAGCTTGTGTATGGGCAACAGCAAACTAAAGCGCATCATCAGCCCTACAGGACCTATAGGTCTGAACTAGCAAGGTATCCAGTGGCCGCAGCATGGCATTCTAGAAGTGCTCGGCTCTAGACACCCGTAGGTCGCTACCCGTGCAAGGCTGATCGGACATCGGGGACGTTCACCGCATGGCGATTTGAAACAACACGTCCAACGATCCTTCAACCTACTCTAAATCTATCTCTGGCACACGGAGCATTCCTCCCGCCGCGCCAGTGCCACCAGTCAGACACCACATTTTATCTGATTAAGGGCAATGCGGGATCGTGGGTCGCTTTCTCGCTTGCGTCCGTATTCATCGTCCAACGTCCTTTACGTGACGCGATTTCCTAGGGCTGAACGCCGGAACAGGCAAAGATGAGTGAGACTCCCGACTTATACGGGTTAGAAGCGATCCTGACGGGGGGCTCAGATCACAGGTGAGCCGGCGCGTTGCTGAGTAGAGCGTTTGCTGCAGGTACGCAGGCTCGATCAGTCCCGAGCAAGCAAGAGTTTGCCGCGCTGGTGTGTCGCGTGAGCATGCTCTGCGTGACAATTAAGTCACGATGTGCGAGTCGTTGGCTTTGTGCAGGGAGGGAAGCGAGACTGGGGCCGATCCTGGAAAAACGCCTGAAATGATAGATGGTGCGAGGTACGAATTACAGTAGCTCTTCGGCTGCTATTTTCGGCCCCATAAGCGATCGTACACTTCCCCAGGAAGGGCAAAGCCAGTCCTCAAAAGAACGCCAAGCGCCACTTGCGTAAGAATCTTGCATGGAGATGCATGCAAGCTCGTAAAATTCAGAGGATCGCAGGTTTATGGCGAGCAGACTGCCAACATTTTTGGAAAGACGGTGGAACGTGGGGGCTGTGTTGTTATGCCTCCACTCGCAACATTTCCAGCACGAGTTCGCATTGACCGCATTGAGAAAGCGAGTAATATCTCTTTGGGTCGAAATTTGAGCGAAACTGTAAGTCACAATTAAACATAGAATACAGTGGTGTGAATACACTGCAAGATAATGCGGATGGAGGATATGGAGCAGGACGAATTCGTATTGCGCGATACGCATATGCATATCTCGCTACATCCAAAGGACTATTATGCTGTTTTAGGGTGTTCGAGACGTTTGTACGACCCCCAAATACGCCATGCAGTCATACGTTTTCTCCTTCCCCACGTTGCCTGCAGCCTTCGGAAATGGCCAGCTCGGAGGAGTTCGCACTGCATCACATCACGGACGCTCCCGGTCCATTAACAACACCATAAGCATTTTGAAGGTGACCCCGTACCTGTGGCCAGTGAACAGCTTTTTCGAGCAACGCGCATAAGAGTTTTCGTCCAGGCGTACCTCCGTGAAGCATCCTCTGAGCCTACCTGATTTACTGATAAAGTGAAACTGTTGTGTAAAATGCGCACTGTGCATACGAGCTCCCTGCATAATGCAGGTCCGTCCAGTTTTCATTCGTCGGAATTTTTACTTCACCTCACTGTTGGGGTTCAATGGTTCTTGGAGGCCGTAGCTAGATAGCCCCCTCCACTCATTTCGTAGAACCGTCCCCTTGACACTGCGTATGGAGACATTATACTATACGCAAGGTGACACGGCCCCGACTGGAAAAATCTTGTCCACGTCTCCATTATATTGCTGCGTATGTTCCTCGGGGCTGCCGACTAGTGACATTCCAAGCAATATGAAAGGCTTATCCACAGTTTTGTAGGGGGCCTCATGGGCAGAATTTTCTTGCGATGCTCGCCACCACCGACTCCAACAGAGCGGTACAGTGGTCTGGGTATTTAAGCAATATTGTGGCGAGACTTCAAGTGGAAAGTGGTACAACAAGTTGCATTACTGATGGACACATCCGGCAGGAGACATCACAAAGAAATAAAGCTGAGAAAACGGAGATGAAACCAAGTGAGCATTGCAGGTCAATGACGATCAGAGACCAGATGTGCTGCCGGATATGGTTTCAAGCCTTGCAGAAACCGTTAGAACAGCTCGAGGTATGCATGCATGCCTGCTAGATCGGTCAGTGATGGTTGCGTCAAAATACAGCCAGCCCACGCTAGAGGGCACGTTTCAGTTGCGTTATCACTACAATGTCGTAAAGTGTAACATCCTGTACTAGATAGATTGCGAGGACGTAGATTTGTACTTCTTCACCACTGCTCTGGAACCTCCGAAAGAGCGAACCACGCCGCTCAAGAGATTCTGGCCGCAGCGAGCCCATTCGAGGCCGAGGGGGAGGTCGCGCAGGATGAAGGTTTCAGACCAGACGGACTCGACGGACTTCGGGGACAAATGCTCAGGCTCTACGAGAGGCCCCTTAAGCGAAACGTGCGAGAGGTGGCACCCAGGGAGACGAACCCGGCAAAAGCTTGATCAAGAGCCGCACGCACGTCCAAGGACTCCCATGCGGCGATCGAAGTAGGTGCCATTGTGCGGGCGTCGCTGTGGGCATCGCACTGCCGCTCCGGAAAAAGCAGTCGACGTGATTTTTCCCCTTGTGGGCCGACCGAGGCTGCGCCCCCACCCGCTCCCTAGGTCCTTGGCGTGCACCTGCTCCCTAACGCTCGCTAGCAATGTACAATCCCGGCACCACCACCGCTGACGTGCGCCAGCACTCCTGCGCTCCCCTGCCGCCCGAGTGTGCAAATGCTCTCCCGGGATCCTGTTCTGATCATGCGCAGTCATCCCTCACGTCCTCAGCGTTCGTGGCTGGCGGCGATGCGGAAGCGCCCACGGCAGCTCATTCACTCTCCTGAACGCCTCGCGACAGTGACGAATCAGCGCACATGGCGGCCAGGTAACAATGCCCTGTTTGGCTAATGGATCGTGGACGGGCCAGCAGCAAATTAAGCTCATGGCCCACTACCAGCTTCCAGGGAGGTCAGTGCTCTTGGCCTGGGGTATCCATCTCGGGGACTTGGCCGGCTAGCTGGCTAGAGGCCCCGTCAGAATCAGCCTCCCTCTGGTGGGGAGCCCAGCGTATATACGCTCCTTCTCTCACGCGTTTCATGTCTTCGGCACACAGAGCCTCTTGTTCCTTTCTATTTCTGTCAGCGACCGGGGTCCTACCAGCTACTGTTCTCCACATTCTCTGTACAAGCTCCCAGTGTAGACCACCGACGTCCGACTTCACGAGGCTATACAAGCCCGATACGGGTATCGGCCTGCACTTTACAGACCCTCGAACATACCATAAGTTCTCCCAGTCCGCTACTTCACAGTCCCTACAGCAATCTCCGGATCTACGGACAATCACTGGGCAGCTCTACTCGACTCCGTTCAGCAGCAACACAGCACAACAATGGACGCAGACAGGAGACTCGTGAAGGCTCTCGAGGCCGCCAACGATGCTCTTCAACACCTTTCCATGTCACCGGACTTCGGATGCCTGGACTGCACACACATCGACCGTCTTCTTGCCAGGGTGGTGGATCTACCAACAGAGGGAAACCAGAGGAACAGCAGGCGCAACCTTTTGGTGATACGGCAATGGATGATCACAGAAGGACCCGGGGTGGTTCTTCTAGAGGTGCTTGGACAGCTATACTGGCGGTTGGGCGAGCTCAACGCAAAGCAGTTTGAGAAGTTCAAGACTACACTGCAGGCACAGCAATCATACCTTGCCCTCATTCAGGATGTGGGTGCAGTCACGCTTGTGGTCCAGCGGATCCGTCACATTCAACGATCGAAGTCGGATGCCTGCCAGGACTTTCTCTGCGAGCTCTCAGACTTGACTGGCGCAAAGGGTAAGCATACATCGTCTTAAAGCTTGATGTTCAATACTAATAGGGTCAGTCGATTCTCCAATGGCAGAAATGGATGTGACGCGAGCAAGGTCAAGCAGCCCCTTCTCGCCTTCGCACTCTGCACACCACTCTGTTCATTCTTTCGATAGCTCTGCTTCTCAAGAGGAAGCATACACAAGCTTGATCAAGTATGTACCCGACAGCAACTGCTGCAACGGAGACATGGAGCTGCTTCTGTTCGATTTCTTCATCAACGGAATATGCCCCGGTCGCACCCCTGCAACCCAGACCAACACCTACCTTTCCCTCCTTCAAACCGCCAATATGTGCGAGAGCACCAAGTATGCTCTCTTGAGCCTCAGTGCTTCTTACATTCAAGAATACCTTCCCTCAGACAAAGAGCGCTACCACCAGGCTGAGCTTTACTACTCTGCACAGGCCTTCCAGGCCCTCGGCCAGCAAATTTGCAACGGCGAGAACTACGATGCTGCTCTTTCGACAGCCATGCTGCTTATGCATCATGGTGCTGTTAACGAACCAGAGGAGTCGAGTCTGTGCTGGTCCGTCCATGCCAACATCTTCGACATTATTCCCTCCGAGTTCATTGACCACGCGTCGGACCCAGCCCTCTACATGCGTACACAGCTCGTGCTTGCACGTACTGGTCAGACAGCATACACGCTTCAAAGCAATCCTTTGCCTCAGTCTCTGGAGACCACCAACTGGCTTGAAGGAATGCCCAATGGGGAAGCGCAGAAGATCTGCAGCATCCTGGCCATGTCCCCTCAACTCGTCCTTCTCATCTCTTCTATCAACTCACTGGCGACCGAGAACGGACCTAACAAACACATGTACGCGCAAGTGCTGGAGACACAGCTACAGAACCTCAGGCAATGGACCCCGGAAACTCAAGGAGATGAACGCGATATCATCCTTGCTACCGCAGAGTCGTTTAGGCTCGCCGCACTTGTCTACTTGCGGTGTCGTCTGTATGGGTAAGTCAATGTTCTGTCATAATAGCTGCCACACACATTCTGACAACGATGACAGTCTGACGCGCTTCAACCCCGCCATCATGGAGCTCAACGATGCGCTGACCGCCGTTCTCCTCTCCCTTCCTGTCAAGGGACATCTCTACACTGCGATCTACCCTGTTTGGCCTCTCTTCATCGCCGCCGTCACTGCCAACTCTGACAAGCGTGACTGCCTCTACCAGCGCGTGGTACCGATCCGCGAGGGCGACAAGAACACACTCCCCGCTGTTCTCAAGCGTGTCTCGGGCATGCGCATCTGGCTTGCCAAGCAAGACCCGACCTCGCTGCTTCGCGATGGCTGGTGGGATGAGATGTTGTTGCCAAGCAGCAGCACTACCGCGCTGCCCGCCAACCGCCTCTTGTGCCTCGGCTAAATTTTCTTCCCCTTCTCATTGCGACGATTTCGTCTTTTCCTGTTCCACTTCTCTGTAAATCCTTTTGACGATTTTTGTCTCCTTCTGTTTATACCCCACAACTGCATGAAGCGTTGTTTTACGATTTGCATATGTGCTTTGCACTGGCGTTGGTGGCTTGCTCCGCATTTTCAGGGCTGCATTTGAGCGTTTTCCAAAAATTCTTTTAGATTTGCGAGGCTGTCATGGCCAGGACTTAATGAGGACTGGGAAAGGCTCTCATTGTTTATATTTTTTTTTCGCTTGCATCTGATTCTGTATATACTCTTTTTATCTGAACATTGTTTATACTTCTCAAAACTCGTCTATCATCGTGACTTTTGCAGCGGGCTTAGAGACTAAATTCCAATCTGTGAACCCTTGTTTAACGACCGCATTACCGAAGCTGTTCTAATCGCAATTGCAAACTACTTTACCAGCCTCATTTCCTTTGCAACGAGCCCGCGACATGCACCCGTACCGCTGATGTGGGTGGGTGCGTTCACACATGCTTACTACGTCGGCGAGCCCGACTAGCTGTTTCCGTGTTGGTCGGGTGTAGTGCAAATAAGGCGAGGCGAGGCGAGGCAAGGTGCGGTGTGTGTAAGAATGGTGATCCCTATCCGTATCCGAACAGGCCCCCAACGCGGTCAGGAAAAGCGAAGTGTCCCGAAAATAGAGTTAAGGAATCAAGTTCAAAGAACAGGAAGTCAACTTAGGAGAGGCTGAGTCCATGAAAACACTGGTAGTTATATATATAACTTGATTTGTTGCGAGCATACTGATGTGGCATAGATAGAAGCTCAATACTAACCTTGCCTTTTAACTGTTTGAGAAGTAGAAAGAGACCCGGTTAACAATACGTGAGGCAGAGTACAAGTTATAGGAATTTACAAATCTACTCAAGAATACATATATCCATGAATCAAGCTTTGCTCCTGGGTGAATATGCGGTGTGATGTGGCTCTCGAAAGTTTCAACAACAAACGAGCAAGGCCTTACTCCGTAGTTGGCGCAGGTTGAATAAACCAGGCCTTCGGAAGCGTGGGATGATGTGTTGTGAAGTACCTCCCGCTTTTTTGCCATTCCGCATCAGTTTCCGCATTTGGTGACTTTTCTTTCCCAATACCGTACGGTTCGAATGCAAGGTGCTCGTTTGTGATGCCTCGAGCTCCACATACCTTCGCAACTAGATGACAACCCCAAGTACCTGCGGGATCTCTCTTACCGGGAGTTGTGCATCGAAATGGAAACGCGCTCAGTTTCCACTTCCAATGTACCCGGACACTCTTTTACTGCACTTCAGGGTGTGCACCTCGCTAAACGCGCCTTTGACGACATCTCTACACTTGACCAGAGTCAGGAGATCGAAGCCCGCAGGGCACGTGGTGGTAGGGCCCGAGGTGGTAGAAAGAGTACGGCTATCAAGAGTAGACCTAATAGCAAAAAGAAGAACTCCACTGCCAAGGGTAGGGCCAAAGGAAAAGGAAAAGGGAAAGGGAAGGGGAAAGGGAAGGGGAAAGGGAAAGGAAAAGGGAAGGGGAAGGGAAAGAATAAGCAAAAGACGCCCAAGTGCATGGGCACTTATAGAGTGAAGGTTAAAAATTACAAAAAGGGAAAGAAAGGCGGCAAGACAGGGACAAGAACTGGTGGTAGGAAAGCTGGGACCGTCAAACGTGCTTACCACAATTTCTTGATGCTCGGAAGTGCTCAGGCTACATCCACAGCTTTCCAGACGGTTGAAGTCAGACCGACTCCTTCGTAGATCTAGATCCGGGGCAGAGGTGAACCTTTCGATTCTTGGTGAGGATGAGTTCTTGGGAAATGCTATAGAGCATTTCTGGTGTTAGTGTTGAGTATTGTAGAGTCTTAGTCAATAAAGTTTGCATTATACCTAATTTAAACTTTAACAATAGTTGTCCCAGTGCATAAGCAGAATATTTTGTCCAACAATGAGATTAGGATTCTTGCTGGATAAACATAATGAATTGAGCAAGCGGAGTGAAATGACGTCATTCGTTGTTCGCTTATACTGCAAGTAACCTACTATAGCTAATAATGAGATATCGGGGATCTATACCTTGCAGCTACGCCGCACAATGCCTGGGCTAACAGGGGCTAAGTAGATATATGAATACACTGCCCCGCCAGCAAATGTGTCATGAACTCGGACCACTGCTGCAACACTTCGATTATTATACCAACCTACAACAACTCATAACATTCCTGTCACGCGACAATACAGAAATTTTCGGTTGAAACCTTTTACCTAACATTCGATCTCAAAAGCGCATAATGGCCAGCTACTTATCTCTACCGAACGAGCTGAAAGATCTCATTGAACTTTCGCCAAAAGATCTCTCGCGGCTATCTCGGACTTCGAAGTCAATGCAAAAAGCGCTCCTCCCGCGGCTTTTCAAGCGCGTCTCACTGCATTGGCAAGCATTGAAGCCTGCTCCACCCATTTCAAGCGTATTGAGGGCCGTCTTACGGTCTCCTGAAATTGTAGGAGCAGTTGAAGAGCTGCATTTCCACGCGAAGGGCTATGGCAAAACGGTCGCAGTCCCAGAGCGGAAAAAGACGAATGTTTACACTGTACCCGACCCCACGAAATACTTTTGCGAAGACAAGCCAAAGGCTGATAGTGTCGAGGGCGAAACCAAAAGTCTCTTGTTGGAAGCTTTGAGTAGCATGCAGATGCCTGGAATTGGAGGCGAGGAAACGCTGCATGAACACGACCTGCTTGACATTGCCATCGTCACTATCATTGCACGTTGCCAGAACTTGAAGGTACTCCGCCTAGATGTAGATTTTCTCCACCAGAATACGCTCCTCCTAAAGGCGCTCAGGCACCTCCTCAATATCGAATCTAGAAGCTTGCCGACAGCCCAAGGTGCTTTGACAAAGCTTACGAGTGTTCAACTTGACCATCGGGAAGACATTCACTGGGGCCCACACGGAAAAGATCGAATAGATTTCCCATTTTCATCCTATCTTCCGTTCTTCTATTTACCTTCGCTTGAAACCTTCTCTGCGCCACTTTCAGATCGCAGGAATATCGAGGAACAAGACCAGTCTCCAAGAGAGTGGCCAACTTCACCTCCACCAGTTTTGACTCTTCGCAAACTCCACCTGTGCCGCACCCTGGTAGATCCTGCCACGTTGACGTTCCTCCTCGCGCAGATGCTGCACCTAGAAAGTCTTGAGTACAATTTGCACCGCAATGCCTTGATGCTGTTAGATTGCGCACAATTGCGGCATGCATTGATTTCGGTTGCTTCCACGCTGAAGGAGCTCACCATCTCATACCAAGTTTTTGCGACTACAGCGTACGAAGAGACTGATCTGAGCCAATACCTTGTGGACCACAAAGGAATAGGTTCATTGGATTTTCTCTCGCACCTCACCAAGCTCGAGATACCTCTTCCTATCTTTCTGGGCTGGGAGGACTCGGCTGGACTGAGACTCGCAGACGCTTTACCCGCCAGTCTGGAAGAGTTTTGCTTGAGAGACGATTGCATAGGTTACGGTTGCAACATGTGGTGGGAGGAAGTCACGATCGAAGAAGTCCAGCATTGGATGGAACAAAAATCAAAGGGAAATTGTACACCCCATCTGAAACGATTCGGATTCAGGATGAGCGAGTCAGATGGAATAGAGTGGAACCAAGAACACCATAACATACTCATGGATATTTGCAAGGCGGAGGGCTTGCAGTGTTGGTCCGAGAGGCAGCGGCAGGACTCGCGTTGGGGTTGGGGGTTAGCTGACGACCTGGAGCGAGTGAAAGATAAAGTCATGGGATGGTCGGGTTACGACTACCCGCGTGGTGAGCTGGGCGACCGTATAAGGCGCGCTCTACAAGATTCTCACGATATCCAATGTGAGGATAGAGGGAAAGGCATATGTCTATGCAATGTATGTATACGTGATGAGGCTACCTAGTGTGGCCACTGCAGGAATTCTAAGGGTAAGGTATAAATGGGTTCAAATGCTAGTTCGTTGTTACATTTTATCTATTGTTTACTTTTACTTGATATTTTGTATGATCCCATAGATGCTATAAGGGGCTTTAAATTCCAGGAGCTTGAGTATTAGAAGAATATAATAGTAATACTCTCTTCTATGGGCATGGCAGGGCAGGGCATGGCGAGTAGGCATTTACCCGAACTAGCGCATGCAGTATTCCCGAGCCGAGTAGAGGTCATGTAGGGATGTGATGGCCGAGCTGAGTTGTTGCGCGGGTGTGCTATTCTGGGGTGGTAGCGAGGCTGACGGGTGGGTGTGGTACCGGTGGTGTGAAAATAGGGAGATGACGGTGGGTTGGTCTGGCGAGCGCGAAGTTAGATGATTTGGAGCGGTTCCTAAAGGGTACGCGACGGGATTTGATAAAGAAGGGGTCGTTCGGAGGGTGAGTTGGGCACGCTTTGGACTTGTATTCGAATTTAGTCGTCTACTGAGTCTTTGGGACGCTGGTTGGATTCCAGAACTTAGCTATTGTAGGCCGTCTGAAAATTCACCGAGGCGAAGCCTGGGTTAGACCTCTCATTATGCGTGCATGGCGCCTAGGACTTCGCCAAGACCTTGATCTTTGCGAAGGGAAGGAAGGAACAACTCAACATACCAACTATTTCACTTTAAGATATTTCAAATGTTGCTTTTTAGGATACATGATGGTGGGCTTTCGATAAACGAGCTTCTCACGTCGCTTTCGCCTTGCTCTTCCGCACCGTTTCCGTCCCCGGCGGCACTTTCAGCCCGCCGAATACCAGTCCGCACACCGCGATCATGCCCGCGGCACCGGCTGCGTATGCGGTCTCGCGTCCAGCCCACCAGTACAGGGAGCAGAAGATGAGCGGGCCAAGAGAACGGCCGATTTGTCCTGTTAGGGATTAGCATCGAAGTGCAAGAAACAAACGCTCTTTGCGTAGACATACCGAAACTTCTATGGTTTCCCAATTTCCCGCCCCTCTCGCCAGCACTCGCCTCGAAACTGCTCAGACTGTTCAAACCCGTGACCACAGTTGCGCTTGTGACGGCCAACAGCGCAGCAGCTGCGTACAACATCTTCTGAGACTCTACGCGGCCGAGCAGGAAGAATGCGATTGTGCAGCTTACGACGCCCATTTTTACTACTTTGAGCGGGTGGAGACGACGCACAACGGAGCCCTGTAGGAGGGAAGCAATGAGCCCGATGAATCCGAGGAGTCGCCCCGTGTCTTTAGAGCCGTACGAGAAGAGGTCGTATGTCATGAATGGGAGGGAGAATTCCATGCCGGAGAAGAAGAGGATGAACGAGAAGTGTGTGGCGTTGAGGAGGGTGTGGGAATTTGTGCGGACACGGGGGGTTTCTTCTTGCTTTGCGTGGCCGTTGCCGTTCGCTTGCTTCTTGTCTGTCTCGCTGGGTGCGGGCGTCGCGGCGGGAAGCGTCTCCGGGAGAGAGGTGTACAGATAGATAGTTTCGGTGACGATGAGGAAGAGCGAGAATCCCGCTGCCGTGGCGAATGGGTTTTCCTTCACACTCTGGATGCTCGAGAGCCATGCGCCTAGTGTAGGTCCAAAGGTAAAGGCAATGCTGAAGCATGCGCCCACCAGTGCCATGGTTGCCCCGCGCTGGCTCTCATCGCTGATGTCTGTCGCAATCGCCATTGCCAACTGGACATTGCCCTCGCTCAATCCACCGACCACTCTGCTTGCCAAAAATGTGCGGAAATCGGTTGCGGCCACCCATAGCGCTACGCTGAGCACGTTGCCCGTCATGGACCATAGCAGCGCAGTGCGCCGCCCGTAACGGTCGGAAAGCGTGCCAATTATGGGCGATGCGATAGCCTGGAGGAACGAGAAGAGCGAGCCGAGCGCGCCGCCGAGGAGGACGATGTCGTAGCGGTCATTGATGGGTTTTGCGAACGAGTTCTTGTAGGCATTCAGGCCGGCGAGGACGCGTGCGAGGAGGGTCGGCGATGTGTGGTTCTGCGCGGATTCATGGTCGCGGTAAAATTCGAGTAGCTTAGGGAATAGTGGAAGGATGAATGTAAAGGATATCTAAAACGTGTGTCTGTCAGTTTCCGTCGTGAATTGTGGTGGTGTGATGGCTGCAAATGACGTACTAGGTCGAGGAGCAACGAGATGAAGAGCACGCGCAGCACCTTCTTGCGCAGCGTTGCAGGAACCGGCGCGGAGGACATTTCTGATGACTAGACCCAGGGAAAAGTTCAATGGAGAGATCGCAGCGAGCAGGTAGCGCAATATACACTCGCGGAAGGTCAGCTCGTAAAACGAAGTAACACGTATGCACCCGGAAGCTCGCGCATATATTGATTTGGAAGAGTGAAAACGAAGGCTCAGCTGAGCTGCCCGGCAGCCATAAACAGCACGGAATCGAAACCGGAATACAAATATAATACAAATACGGCGCTCCTGCGCAGCTCGCTTGCAAGCTTTTGGCTGGTGTATCGGACGTGCGAACGAGGAACCGAGCAAGATATTATATTACATGCAAAATCGATTCGTCGATGAAACACCTGGGGTGCACGTCTCCTGAGCGGCCCCACGCAGCCCGCAAACGGCGCGTAGCTAGCGTGGGCAGGCCTTGTGAAACATACCTGAGGCCCTAACGGAGTTGCCTGAGGGTGTCAGGATACTTGTTTCGAAACAAGGTGATTCCTTTCGGATCGCGGTCGTTTCTATTGCCGATCGTGTTGGTGATGGTGGTGGTGGGTAGGTACGTGGTGGTTTGGAGGGGCACGCGAGCCGAGGCACTGTGCTGACGCTGACGACTTCTGCGCTGCATCACAGAGACATGGCTGTGACGTTGTTGCGAGATGATTGTCTTGGTTCTGAGCTCAGACGGTCATCCTCATACATTGCCCGAGTGAATTGATTTCAGAACCGCCCATGACGGATGTCGAAGCAGACGGAAAGAAGGCCAGGCGGGCCGTCGAGGCTTTCTTCGAACGTTATCGGCTTCTAGCTGCTCAACGACCGGAGCAGCATGTCGTAAGTAATTGACACGTGTCGGAAATATTCCGTTTCTGAATGGTTTAGGATTTTGACAGTGAGGTGATGAACAACCTCAAGATCATCGGCGTAGGCTCGGGCGGCTCGGCCGTATTCGAACTTCACATCTCACCTAACTTCTCGAATCTGAACGACGTGATGCACGGCGGCGCGGCAGGAGTAATTTTCGACATGGCTACGACCGCTGCACTCTGTCCCCTAGCTCGCCCGGGCTACTGGGAGTTCATGGCCGGTGTGACCCGGTCCCTCAATATCTCCTACCTTAAGGCTGTGCCCATTGGCGTCACTGTGCGGATTTCTGCGAAGGTAGTCTCGGTGGGCAAGCAGATGGCGCTGATTCAAGGGGTTATGATGAGTTTGGATGGAAAGGTTGTGTATTGTACGGCAGAGCACCATAAGGTGAATGTGCCGGCACGGGAGCATCATAGAGCGATGAGAATCCCCTGGGACGATGAGTTTGAAAGGGAGTGGAGGGTGAGGAACGAAAAATCAAGAATATAAGATATCAGATTCTATCGGGCTGGGCACGTGGTCTTGGATGCTTGACTAATCAGTATTAACTGGCAGTTGCGACGTCGCCCATACCCCATTCTCTGGCTGAACGCATCGCGTCCGTATGACCCTACATAGGCTTGTCTCAGTTCTTTTGCATATCGCTAGTCTGGTTAGGACCTCAACGTTTGATTACTATAGACCTCCGCATGGCCAAAGTGAGACACTCTCCCTTCATCATCTGGAGTCGTATCAGTAAACATACTCTACAGTCCCACAGCCATCATCACGTAGGTGATGGATCTCAAACAACTATTGTATTTAGTGACTTTAGACCCACTCACATTCCTCTAGTCGCACTGCGCGTATACGGTGCTTTTATTATCTTTGTCCGGACTAAATAGCTCTCCAACCTGTGCAAGTCCGGATACTACTTGAAAGAACTGCTCTGAAGAAAAGGACAACAGAATTCTTTTAGTGCTAATACTGCTCGTAGAGTACCCGTTCCTAGGTTTCAAAGCTCTTTGTTGCGACAATCGTAAACTATCTCTCAGTCTGAAACACTTTTGCATACCCTATATTACCCAATCCGACTGACTACAATTTCCAACCATGCTTACCCTTTCAAGATATCTCGTACAAGCAATGCACTCTCCTTAACATATTTCTCGAACCCCTCTATCTTTTCTGGCTTTCCCATACATGAGAATTTCACTCCGTTATCATCCGACTCAAAATGCACCCAAAGACCTTCGGGGTGGAACGGCACCGAAAAGGTTTCGACGATACCTGCTTCAAGGCAATCTGTTACAAGCATGTTTGGCCTCGAGCGTTTGTAGATATCACTCGTGAACAATTCAGGTATGTCTTCGCCGTCTTCGACGCTCCATTCCAAGCAGAGCAGGTGGCGATCCAAGCCGTAACCTTGGCTGCTTCTCATCAGGTTGTTGGCATGGACTTTGGCAGCTTCGAGAAACATGCGTCGAAGTGCTTCCTTTGACGTTTCTTTGTCTGATGCAGCGTCGCAGAATTGTTTGACGGCAGGCCACAACGTATGGCTGAGTTCCAAACGCCCTTTTCGGAAATGCGCCAACCCAACTGATTCGTGTCCGATAGGGTTGAAACCAAAGTAGCTCTTGCTGGCTAAATGGATGATAATTTGCATGCCAGACATTGGAGATATCTTGTAATTGCGGAAAAGATCAAAGGATATTGTTGGCACCTCGAAACCGACGAACCCGTATAGAGACGCACGCTCCTCTAGCCCAGCACGTGCTGCAAGAATATTGCCCTCTAGCTCTGGATTGGTCTCAAAAACGTATGAGTTGGGCAAGGGAGTTTGCTGGACCGGTTCGCTTGCAGTGTGGTGCTCGATAGCCTCGCGCAACAAAATATGGAGTCTTTTCATCGCGTACCCGTCAATCATAGAGTGCTCTCCAATGGCTGCAGACCATCCGTTATCGCAAATCGCCAACTGCACCGTCTTGTCGCTCCATCTGTTGAATCCGTGCAACAGAAATTGGTTCGCTCGCTCACGGCCTGTCTCTGGCCTCGCATCATCGAGATATACCACAAATTCCGCCGCTTCAATGGTACGGAGCAACTCGGCGTTTTCGTCACTCACGTCGCACAGTAGTTCGCGGTTTGCAGCCCAAGAATCACGATCATCCGTTGTAAGTACACCGACCCATGACTCGGGCTCGCAAGCCGAGTCGATGATGTTCTGGAAATGCGACTTGAGGACACCAAGCGAAGCATCGAGCTCAATCTTGAAAGCACGACCACGCCGGAACGCAACTAGATAGTTGTTACCAGGGTACTTCATCAGTACGTCTTCGCCCTGTCGAGGTTCTCTTGTTGCGTTGAAAAGATGCTGGTACTGGCTTCTTTCAAGTTTTTGGCTTCGCTCGATCTGGTACTCTACGTTCCCCTCCTCAAGCTGGCGACAGAATATATGGCATGCATAAGACAGCATAGCTGCTATTTCCGCCGCCGAGTGCGAATGTGTGTTGAGGTGTGTACCGGCGACATTGTGTCGTGGTACCAGAGGGTCCCGCAATCTTAGATAATAAAACCTGTTGTACATTTGCTCTTGCCAGTTGTCAATGGTGGGATCGTTCGCAAGTGTAGTCAGCCGGGCTTGGAGCTTGCGTCCTGCGCCTCCTGGAACACGGAACTCTGCGACTAACTTCGTGGCTTCTTTGTATTCCGCGTCGGACAAGACAGCACTGACGGCTGTAAGCCAAAGATCTAAAGTTGAATCTAGATCTGGAAGAGGTTGTTTCGGTAGGTCTGGCTTGTCGTTCACTTCAACTGTCGATTCTGGATGAGCTACACTGTTTGAAGGAGAGTCTTTTGTAGCATTCTCGATTTCCTGATAGCATTAGCAACTGACGTGAAAGAACTTTGGCGACATTTTGAATTGATAAATCGAAGGAGAGCTACTTACAGGGCCATGAGAAATCTTCGAAACCAACTTGGGCGAGCGGGTAGCTACAACGGCCGCCAAGTGAGCGATGCTCGGTGTGGCGTATATTTCTTTTGTCTGAATTCGAACCTGGAATGTCTCTGCAAACCAATTCTTGATCTCAACTACCGTTAGTGAATCAATACCAAGATCCCCCATCTTGGAGGATGTATCAATGTCACTGTCGCTTGCGACAAGCGTTTGCGCTTTCTTGGCGATTGCTTGAGCAATCAAAGTCTCTGCCTCGCTTTTCGAGGCTGCATTGGCCAGTACATCGTGGATGCTTCTAGTTGTCGTCTCTGAGGCATTGACCCCAGCGGTTTCATTATTGAGGGGAAGATGGGAGAACAAAGGGTTGTCCAAGGCATCTTGTCTACTGCAGTCAATCCAGGACTGACGGTCAAAGCCCGATGTGAGTACATTTGCCTGGCGTCGAATTCCCTCTTCACTTAGCGCATAATCCACCATTGCGACAATGTCCTCTCCTTTCATATTCAAGAAGCCCTGTCGCTGTGAAAAAGTGACTGCACTGTCATTATCCACCAAGTAACCGATATCCTCGACAAGACCAGGACACACTGCGATAAAGCGAGTTCCTTTCTTGCTCTGGAAAGAAGCAAGGTCTGTCATATATGCGTTTGAAGCGGCATAATTAGATTGACCAGTAGTGCCGCTCGTCCCACCAATGAGTGAGGACATCATCAAACAGAAGTCTAAGGGATGATTACAAAGAACCTTGAGTAGGTTCTCAGTTCCATCGACCTTTGAACGAATGCCGAATGAAAAGTCGTCTAATTCCATAGTGTGTACCATACGGTGGCGGATACCCAAGGTCGATTGGATTAAGCCTCGAACAGGAGGCATGTTCTTCAAACACTCCGACAAATTTTCCTCAAGACTGGTTTCACTAGTGATGTCGCAACTTAGCAACTGCACATCGATTTGCATGCTCCGGAATATATCCGAAACCTGGACCTTTTCTTCTAGAGTCACAGCACGGCGAGATAAGAACACTAGATGTCTTGCACCATGGTTAGCTAAGCTTTTCCCTAGCTCGAAACCAAGGCCACTTCTTCCACCTGCAATTACATAGGTTGCGTTATCGGATAGTGGGACCTTGAGCTTATTCGGGGCCGCTTCCACCAAGGCATTTTCACCCGCGTCGAGCACGAATTTGCCCATGTGGGTTCGACTTTGAAGAGATATGAAGACTGATCTCAAATCTTCGAGTGGTCGGATTATAAAGCTTGGTAGCCTCAATTGACCTTCAGAGACGAGTGATACGACTTTCTGGACCAATTGGCCTGTCTTGGCCGGTTTGTGTTCAGATAGTAATGAGAGATCGACTGATGCTAGCGTGATGCTTGAATCAAAGGGTGCCAAGGAGAGACGTGATCCTGAGTGAATATCTGTTTTGCCAATCTCGACGAATGTGCCAAATCTCGACACACAAGCCAAAGAATCTTGGAGAATCTGCCCTGCGAGGGAATTAAGGACTACATCGACACCTGCACCGTTTGTCAAGCGGTTGATGCCTTCCTTGAAAGTCCTTAGTTTGCTTGAAAAGATATGGTCCTCGGGTATCCCGAACTCCTTCGCCAGGAAACTCTTTTTTGACGCATTGCTCACTGTCGCAAAGACTTCTGCGCCGATATGGTGCGCGATTGTGATGGCTGCTTGACCAATGCCGCCTGCAGCAGAGTGAATCAAGACTTTCTGTCCCTTCTCAAGGCGTGCAACATCAATAAGCGAGTGATACGCTGTCGCAAAAACAAGTGGAATTGCTGCTCCGGCAAATGTCGATATGTGGGAGGGAAGTTTGGCAATAGCATTCCCCCGCATACGAATCCGACTTGCGTAGGGAGTCGCCCCGAAACCGCATACGCGATCACCAATCTTGTATGTTCCCTGCAGATTTGCGCCTACGTCTATGACGACACCAGCAAATTCTCCAGTCATATTCATCTTGTTCTTGGTGTGACCGCTGGCTATCAAAAAATCCTTGAAGTTGACACCAAAGGCTTGTACGCGGATCTCTACGTACCCTGGCGTAAGTGAGCCCTGGATGGACTTATCCACTTCAAACCTGATCTTGTCTATAAAACGCGCATTCTTTAGGGATAATCTGAGTGGTCTATCAGTCTGATGGAAGTTCTGGCGCTCAGGGGCAGGCGATCCTAAGGCTTTAGCGACCCCGTCGCGGAGCTGCTTATCAGGTAGGACGCGTTCGATATGGATCTGGCCTTCTTTTAGAATGCAATCGAATTCAATAGTTGGTTGTTCCTCGTCTGGGAGACGTATGGTATTCACAATTCTAGAGACCACTTGGGCGAAATGTTCACGTGACTGTCGGTCAGAGATTATGTCTTGAACATTCAGAGAGACAGCTCGCAAGGACCTGTTTTCGGTTCGAGCACCGCGTAGGAAACCTAGAATCAACGATTTTTTTGGATTGTTGGCCGCCGAGCTTTCGTCCTGGACGCTTACCCAGAGTAGAGATATGGGACTTGTGGCAAGGTGTGTGACTGATTTGAACAGCTCGGAATCACTTCCTCCAAGAATGGGCACCTCTCCATTATCTAGAACCATATAAATCTTCTCGGGCGAAGTGTTTATATTCCATAGGGATGCTGTAGTGACATGGCGGCCTGAATTTTCCATCTCGACTACTAAGTCTTGTACCATTGCAGGCTGTGTGGTCTCCCAGCAGGGAGGTAATAGAATCTCTAACGGTGCGAGGTTGCTGTTTGGAGTATTGTTGACCGGAATCGGCTTCGATACGATCATTGAGGCACGGTGTGCAGGCCCCTCAAAGTCTTTACCCACAACAGAGATGCCTCCCAGACCATTTCGCTCAAGTTTTGAGTTCCATTCCTCCTCTGATATTAGTGGACCGTTAACTCGACCGTCTTGTGCACCCCACCATCCAGGCAAGACACCTATGGCAAAGTTTATGTAGGGCACTGTGACTGTAAACTCAATCATCAGAACCCTGCCTCCCGGTCTGAGCAACCTCCGAATTTGAGACAACGCCTTATCAATCGAATGTGCGACATGTAGAACGTTAGAAGCGATGATCAAATCGTAGGAGCCCTCTTGAAAGCCCTGGCTGATGGGATCATTCTGAAGATCAAGTTTGCGAAATCGCAGGTTGTGTTCCCATTTCTTAAGGCGCTCTCTAGATCTTTCAAAAAAGGAACCGGAAACATCCGTGAAGTCATATGAGTCGAATGGAAACGTGTCCGCTGCAAAAGATTGCAATATAGGTTCCGTAGCTCCACCAGTCCCGGCGCCGAGTTCCAACACAGCCATGTTCGGGTTCTTGAATACAAGCCGATGGAGGTATTCAATGGCATAGCCATAACATCTTACAGATGCATCATCTGCATATAAGCGCCAGAACAGGCCCTCTTCTGTGAACAAGCTCAATGGTTCTACCTCGCCAGTGACGATCGAAACCATGTTCCTTCCGATTCGGGCGAGAATTTCGCCTTCAACTCCGAGAGTACTCGATTTATTCAGAACTTCATCTTTACTGGAATCTTGCGATATCGACGTGGCCAGGTCCTTGGACTCTTGTGAGGCTTGGAATCTCCGCATCCAATCCACTAAGCGTTCGTAGCGGCTGTGTATTTTAAGTTGACTATTCTGCTCTAATTCCCTAATATTTGAATCAATAAAGATAGAAGTAATCTGATTCAAGACAAGCAACTTGGCCGCCTGTTCTGCGGAGATGATATCCGTGTCTGCTTCGTAGGGGTCAATGTCCTGCCGAGTTACATAATCAGCATCCAGACCCCAATTCTGTGCATAGAAGAGGTTCCTTTGGGGGGGCTTTTGCGATACGCTTGCGCGTCCGATCTCTTGTACTCGAAGACCGTGGACATGCACGATAGGCTGCGGGTGGCCAGAAGCACTGGTCTGGAAGGCGTCTATGTCGGCAGTACAGCCCTGGTTCCACTGATCTGCGAGTTTGGTACAGGAGATGAGTTGCGTGCCAGCAGTATTTTTCACGAGAGGCGAGACGACGATGTTCTGAACGGATGCAGTGACCACCGACCCATCGATTTGCTTTTGCTCCGACAATGCGAGGACAGGGTGCAAAAAGCCATCCAACACGGCTGGATGTATCACATGAGGTTGCATCATACCTTCAGGCATACATTCCGAGATTTCCGGGATTTCGAATGTACTTAGGGCTTCTTTTCCCTTTACGAGGATTTCCTTCACGCATGTGAAATGCGGGCCGTACGAGTTTCCTTTCGCTCGCACAACCTCGTAGAAGCCAGGAATGTCAAGTGGCACTGATGGTAGGGCTCTTACACGCTCTAACAATTGCAGATAGCCATCGCAGGTGAGTGACGATTCTCGATAACATTCAACTTCGTCGGCGTCCGATTCGAGAGAGGCCATCGCTGAGCCTCGACAATACTCGATGGAAACGCCGTCCTCTTCTGTACCATACACTACAAAATCATCCCAAGATGAGCCCTCTGTTGGTATGAGTTGAAGTTGAATCTCCACTGACACTCCAGACTCTGGTACCGCCAATGGGGTGATGAATTTCACATCTTTAAGTTCGTACTGGAATACTTTCTCAGGCTTCTCTGGACTCTGCGTGACCTGTCGCAAGGCTTCCAAGACCATTGATATGTATCCTGCCGCAGGGAAAACGATTTCACCATTGACCGTGTGTTCTTGTAGCCACGGCAATCTCTTCGTGTTGAGGATATGCCGCCACACTGGTCTCGGGGAGCTCCGACCTGGGATTTGCACACCGAGCAGGTCGTGATAGGGGTGCTTGCGGAAACGGTGTTCTTTGCTAAGCTTCGACTCATGCCAGTACCTACTCGAGTGGTTCCAGGCGTACGGTGGTAGTGAACTGAGAACTTTGGGATGCCGATGCCCTTTGAGCATAATGGAATTAAAGAGGCCGAGCTTGACAGCACAACCATGGGCAAATAAATCCGCAGCAAGACTGGAAAGAGTATCGATCGAACTTTCCCCTCGTTTCAATGTACAATTCTGGCGGACGTTGTCTTCGGTATCTCTGCTCGCCAAGATCTGGCGGATAGGCCCTGCAAGCGCATTGTGGGGTCCTATCTCTACAATAAGTTGAGGAACTGATTTGAGCTCTCGTGACGTGCTGATTTCTAATGACCGGTGAATCGCGTTAGAAAATTCTACTTTCGATAGTAGGTTATCAACCCAATACTGAGGGGTGAAGGTTGTCGATCTTATCTGCCCTGTCACCGATGAGACAAATTTAATGTCTGGCGATGGTTCTTGGAGCTTTAAGTGCTTGATTTTGTCTAGGTATTTTTCTCCGGCTTCTTGCATATGATGTGAATGATAAGCTCTATCGACCATGAGCTTGCGTGCATATACACCATCGGACTTCATTGCAATCTCCATCTCGGCAATGGCATCGCTGTCCCCGGAGATAGTAGTACTGGATGGACTGTTGACGCACGCGACAATGGCTTTTCCACTTTTGGTTCTGCTTAGATATGTTGTAGCCCGCTCTTCTCCCAAAGCCACTGCTAGCATAGCACCCTTCCTAACTTGATCTTGAGTGCAAGTCCCACGACTCCGAGCAATATTCAAAGCAGATGCTTGATCCACCACTCTGGCAGCATATGCTGCTGCTATCTCACCACTCGAGTGACCGACCACTATATGAGGCTTGATCCCTATCTCTTCTAGCAGATCGACAAGCGCGATTTGGATGGCGCAGGTTGCAGACTGTGCCAGTTCACTTTCGTCGACTCTGCTGGTAGTATTGTCTTTTCCAAGTTCTTCGATTAGAGACCAACTTGTGCCCATGTTTCTGAGTAGGCTGTCCGATTGGAGAAGGCTCTTGCGGAATGGCGACTCGATATACATAAGCTCTCGTCCCATAGCATACCATTGAGCCCCCTGGCCAGTGAAAACAAAGATAACACTGGGATGTAGAGCAGATTGGATATTCGAAGATGGTCCTCCTTGTAGATTGGATACGACATCGCGAAGAGACCGCACCGGAAAGGCAATGCGGTATCGCATGGGCGAGCGACGCATTGTAAGAGTGTACGCCAAGTCTTCTAGCAAGCTTTCGGATGTGGATCGAGCCGACGCCCATCTTGCTATATCTCGTACGATCTTCGACAAAGCAACTGTAGACCCAGCAGATAGGGCCACAACTAGAGGGTTTCTAGACGTTCGAGTAGTGCTATTACTATCGATACTGTTTGACAGACCATTGACTCTGTTTAGAAGCCCGTTGACACCATTTGGTTTATTGGGAAGCATTTCCGAAGCAGCCTCAAGAATAAGGTGTGCATTGGTTCCTCCGTAACCATAGTTGCTGAGAGAAAGACGACGAGCAGCATTGACCGGCCAGTCTACCAATTTGCTTGGTATGATCATATTGAACTCAGCCAACCGAAGGTTTGGCTTAAGTGACTCAACGTTGATAGTTGCAGGGATTTTCTCATGCTCAAGCATAAGGATTGCTTTGATTAGCCCGGCAACACCACTCGCAGCTTCCAAATGACCAATGTTGGGCTTTACAGAGCCAATATAAAGAGGTGGGTTTGTAGCTCCTGGCTTCCGAAGAGCTCGCTGTATTGCTGATACTTCGATCGGATCTCCGACCTTAGTTCCAGTGCCATGTGCTTCCACAACAGGAGTATCGTTAGGATCCAGTCGCGCTTCCATATAGACTGACTTTATCAAATCTCTTTGAGCATCGCTGTTTGGAACCATAATACCGTTTGTCTTTCCATCTTGGTTGACGCCAGTATTACGAATGACTGCTCTTATGGGGTCTCTATCTCTAATAGCATCATCCAAACGCTTAAGTACTACTATTGCTGAGCCTTCGCCTCTGCCGTAGCCATATCCCCGGTCATCAAATGAGTAACATCTACCGTCTTCGCTGAAACACCTGTCTACAATCAGCAGTGGTCGACAACGGCTGTATAATAAACTTGCCGCATAAGGCTCATCGTAGCTGTCTGATCGGGATTCAAGAGTAGGCTCACACCCCCAGCTAATGCTAGATGGCATTCACCCAGTTTGAGACTTTGACATGCCTGATGCACTGCCACCAAGCTACCAGCGCACCCAGCATCTAAATGCAAATATCAGCTGAGTTCCACCAAACAGCGTTGTCTGCTAACCTATGGTCATGGAAGGTCCCTTCAAGTCTAATTGGTAGGATATTCTGTTAGATAAGGTGGCATTCCCAATGCCGATAGCATTGTATCGTGGAACATCGTTTACATCCTTTTGTTGGATGACCTTGTAGTCTTCACTGAAAGTAGCAATGTAGACCGCTGTGTCGGACCCCTCAACTTCTTCTCGGGTGATACCAGCATTTTCTAGCGCCTCGTACGCCATCTCCAGCTGCAGACGGTGCTGGGGATCCATAGCCTTACACTCAGCCGGCGGAATTCCCCAGAACGCGGCATCAAATGCCGCAACATCATGGTTCACAAAATATCCTCCTCGAGTATTATGTGTGCCCTGTTGATCAGGATCTTTATGGTAAAAAGCTGAAGCGTTCCATCTTTCAGCTGGTATAGCGGACCAAGTACTTTTCCCTGAAGCAAGAAGCTTCCAAAAGTTCTCGGGCGAGTCTGCCTCGCCAGAGAAACGACAGCCTATGCCAATAACGGCTATTGGTACTGGTGGATCCATCGTAGACGATGTAGTGACTGAATAAAGCAATCAAAAATATCTTTGAATTCTACAACTTCCACTTTTGGGCCCAAGAATCATTTAAGCTGTTCAGTGAACGCACCTCTCGGGCACTATTTCCGATATGTCCACCGATCTGGAAGGTCATGAGCTGATCAAGCTATTTATCTCCAAACAAGGGCCGAGTCATAAACATCCATGCAGCGGATCCTGGTATGTTCCAGGATAAGTTAATCTATTGAAAAGGTGCCCCGATTACCCGAAACTGTGTGCCATTATGGAATGTCCAAAGTATTAATGTGCCTTGGTGGCCTAGGAATAGACCGGACTTTTTTACCACGCTTGTCAATAATATGACAAAAAGACTACGACGTTATTGAAGCAGATGCTTCATCTGGTTACCTCTAATGCAGGCTAATTTGAGATATGCAGGATAAATCCTGCATGTGATGGTCAGTTTCCATGAGCATCTACAAGGTAGTCAATCGATCAAGCGCCGTTGCTATACTAATTGCGGAGATAAAGGAGTAATACAGAGCGTAAGAAAGAGTGAACTTTTGTACTTTTATCTGGAGTGTTGTTTTTGACGAAAATTTGGCATACGCCTTGGTACAAAAATGATGCAAAAAAGGTGATTCCCCTGGGGATCAGTACAAAAAAAAAAGAGCGTAATAAAAAAAAGAGCAAAAAGTTTGGCTGGACCAGGGTTCGAACGCACAAAGCCGTAGGCTTGGCGTTCGACCCTGGTCCGCGAGTTTGTACTTTTATTGAGAAGCTATAAGTGCAAAAGTAAGAGAGAGATTAATGAGCCTTACATAAGCACTACCATGTGACATACCCGCCAGAGGAGCGATGTTTCAACTTTCCGTTCTCCAGGACGTGACAGACTTCAGCTAATGGCAACTGACATTTCTTTAAGTCTCCAAACTTCTAAACATTGAACGCAAAACAGTCATTTCAATATACATATATCGAAAAAGCTTTAAATATACACTTATGCCATCGCATGATCACATCGGATCATTTTTAAGCATGATAGTTCGCTGTACCTGAATTGTCCCGAGACCAGTATCTCCAACCAGTTCCTCTTCTGAATTTTGTGCACCACGATGCTTCTTGCCTCCATGAGTTATGCGCGAGAACCCCTTGCTCGATTTTTCCAGCGACCGCAGTTCGTGACTCTTTCCAAAGCTATATGGCTGATTCCGATGAGAACTGCCTGTGAATGTTCTCAAACGGCGAGAACCCTCAGTAAAAAAGGTTCGGTATGATGGTAGGCACGCAGCAAATACATATACTGCTACTTCAGCAATACTGATACAGCCTAGAGGAACAGCTTGCCAGCCCGCATCGGCCTGGCCGTCAATAACGAAAAAAAGGGAAAAGCGCGCGACACTGGTAACAAGGCCTCTGTAAAGCTGTTAGCACTGTGTTCTCCTATTTCTAATCCCTCGTGTGAAGGGGCGACTCTCAGTGTCCAGCCCAGCCACGTCGATACCGCAGTATTTACCCACGGCAAACCCACAAACACCATCAGATTTTCTGTCAGGGAGCGGAAGCACTTACATTGACCCCGTACAGAACGTTACGATTACACCAATCTTGTCTTTCATCGACAGTTTCAGGGCACAGAGCGCAGGCAGCGGTAATATCAGGATCGCAACGTCGGTCACGATCTGAGGAAAGTTACCCCATCTCCAAAATGCGTTTTTGTCTATGCAATGGCCGTTCGGGTGCTTTTGAGGATCCCAGATATATGCAAGGGGCCTGCATTGTATAAAAGCTATAGTGAGGACCATGATCATGCAAGCAACCTGAATTCCCATGACAGCAAAGGTTGCGTAGCGGTAAGTCCTACGAGCAAAAATCCTTAAGAACAATTGCAGAATGGTGAGCTTGGCCAACCCGATACCTAAGGTGAGGCAGACTGTGCTGGATATCTGCAGTTTCGCGAACGTAGAAAGCACTTGAGGTTGATGGCGGCAGTTCCATTCAAGACGATGTCCCACTCCCCCTCGTTTTACCATGACTTTAGCAGAGTTAGCTCTGTCTGGCGAATTAATTAGGGAGAGTATCCATTCTTACTGATCCCAACGGCTTGTTGGCCGTGAGCAAATAGTGCTGCAAAAGGCAGTAAAATATCATCTGCGCCCCAAGGTGTTTTCCTGAGACTTCGTGCATAGTAACGTAGTGCGACGAGAACAGCTTGCACGATCATAAATCCGATGGCGGTGTTCATAAAGCGATAGCCAATGAAGTCATCGGAGACTTCACTTGGTGGTAGCGAAAGAGCATGCGCACAACGAGACATGATTGTACTGCTGAGTGGAAGGTTTGGACCAGAGAAATGTCATCAGTCAGTAATATACGCATCGGGTGCTTTCTGATCATCGCACGATAGATTATGTTTATCGCAGGATAAGGCAAGGCTGATGGGCATTGCTGACCTTCCGTTCCAGTCTCCCCACCTGAAGCAAGGGGTCTTGGCCTGCGAATACTTTGCGAATAATCTTATGCAGGAGAGCTGCCGAGATATGAGTACAAACAGGGATTACGACGGACTTCGCCCAGCGCACTGACCCCTAAAGGCCGGCATCATATATATCCTGGTATGCTGTTGGTGTGTGTGCAAGGGTATAATTTGTAGTGGGACGGACCTGAACCACATGGTACAATGCATGATCACTATATATATCCAGATAATACGTGCTGCTGCAGTGATATCCTTCACATTCTTCTTTGTGAATGAATCTACAGGGAGTTGCTGCTCAATTTACGCATCTCTACAAGCGGTGAAGTCTGACTCTACATACTACTTCAACGAAACGATCTATTCCAGTCATTGCTCAGGGAAAGCTCCGTATATGATAGTACTAGGTGCTTGCTATGGGCGGTAGGTACAACAGCAGTAGTAGCATCGTACGATGCGATGAGATAAAACAATACTTACTCGTTATCACACTGATCTACGACTACGCGTTCGTTTTTATGTGTCATGTATGTTGGATTGTATGGTAAGAAGGAATATTCGCCACCAGGACCGCATACGGTAAGTTGCGCCGTCTATCATTCCCGCTGATGATAGTGGCGTAGCTTTCCAGCCAATCATCCAATGGATGAAACATGTTTGCCCACCATAATTTCACATATACGAGTCCGCTCTACATGGTATAAGCTTTTTAGTTATGTGCATGTGCGCATGTACAAATACCTCGCTATGTTCTTCGCCTCTCTGGTTCGACCTTTTATATTATCCAGACTTGAACACCGCGTCTTATCTGCACGCAGTCAGACATGGTCACAACACCTCGCCCCCAATCCCAGTCTGGGCCCCCAACCATGTTCTTTATTTTCTTCATCGCTTTTGCTAGCTTGGTTCTAGGCGTTTTCTCTCGCGTCACGGAATCCGAAATCAAAGAGATGACCAACGCGACCACCAAAGGTCAGCGATTTCCATCTGACAGCCAAACTCCCGAACAGCAAGAAGCCTTGGCTGAAGCAGAGCGTCTCACAAAACAAGTTTACGGGGAGAGCTTCCAGCTCAGAGACGCTGAGGGCAATCTTCTCGGCCCTTTCGGCGTTCTTTCTTATACGCCAAAAACGTTTCTGGCTTACATCAACTATACGCAAGCCTATGTCACCCTCCCGAACCTCACTCCTAGGGAGCGCGAATTGAGTACGCTGGCTACTGTATCTGTCACGAGGAGCGAATACGTCGAATACGCTCACCAGAGGATTGGAATTTCAGTGGGATTGACCCAAACCCAGGTTGAACGAGCAAGCAGAGGACGTGTTCCCATTGTTGGTTTGTCCGACAGAGAGGAATGCCTATACGAGCTAGCTCTGGATCTTGCACAAGACTTCGGTGTGGTCAGAGAGAAAGATTTTCAACCGGCTGTAGCTTTACTTGGGAGAGAAGGCGTCGCTGCGTTGGCCCAGCTGGTGGGTGGGTTCATGCTCAGCAGTGTTTTAGTAAACATTGCTGATGTGCCAGTACCCCAGTCCTGAGTTACCAAACCATACATTTGTCTCCTATAAGCTTGACCGCTTAGTAAAGGTATAGCATTCCGTGCGCAGCTCTAGTGTGGTACCGACTCACTAGGGTCCCACGCTGGGCCAACACCAACAACCCAGTCCTGAGAGTCCGTATCGGAGAGTTGTCGAAACTATGTACATAATAGCACTTATAATATTTAATCACGACTTTAAGCCAATGAGATTTGTATTGGGACCAATTATCAAGCATCGACAAGCATCAATAAATTAATTGTCGGGAGCGACAATCCCGGATCCTACTCAGCCCCCGTCTGATGCATTCGCAAACATTAGCCTGAATGCATCTACCAATCATGCGCAACGCCGATCACTCGCTGCCCTTCCCTTCCATCTCCAATCGTAGACACGACCGTATGATGTTTCGTAAGCTCGTCGGTCAGCGCAGTCTCACCTGCCTAACCGATGTATGCGCATGGTGCTCACGATCACAAGGGGTTTTGCCCCGTCATGCGGGCGCAGAAATTGCCCGCACAACAAAAACCCACCAAAGCCTTCGCGTCACCAAGATTTGTATGCAACCAGGGTTTTGTCGCGGATTTCTGATGGTAAATTGTCCTATAGGGCTGATACGTTGATCGTTCGTTTTTTTGTGTGTATATAGTTTTTTTTTGGTGTTGTAATACGACTTTATTTCACGTAGTAATTTCTTTGCCAAACAGTTAATTACCCATTAGACTCTATAATCTCTTAACATTTAATACATTCCATCTACCTATCGCTCTAAGCACCCTCGGCTTTTTAGGAGCTGCGTGTGTCTACGGGTCTGCCATGATTTTGCGCAATTAATTCATACACTGAACAGTGGTAATTGGATTTTTCGAAGTACTATTGAGAAGTTTGGGAGTCTAATGGACATATTGTGTTCTCAGTGCGTGACTGCTTTCTGCACCCGTGTGCCGATACACCCTTCCAGATCTATGCACCGTTAGTGTGTGTAGGACTTGGCCACTGAGTGAGGATGTTATTGACACAAGTCTCGAGAGTAGTAGGAAGGTCCCATTTACGCTGGTGTCTCTTAGAGATTACCCAAAACTGCCGGCTATGGGTCCTACGGATGGGACTTAGTGAACACAGGCGCCGCGACCAAGCTCGCTAAACAGTCCGCCACCGACGGCATTGCCCTTCTGGAACGACTGCATATTACCGTTAGAATTCAAAAAGATTCGGGCTGTGGCTCTGATAGTGATGTGAGCCAACGACAGACAAAGCCCCATGCTAGATGGCTACTTTGGCCGCTCGCCGTACTATCGAACGCCGTTATGGGTAGCACAGCCGTTGAGCATCAGCTCTCTGTACGCCGAAGAACCTATGTAATGTTACTATCAACCGCACCGCCGCCATCGAAAGCGCCCGAGCATCAGACATAATACTTTATCTCGGTGCGATTGACGTTACCGTTGAAGCGGAAGACCCCGATCGCACCGAGATCACCTGGCATAGTTTTCAGCCCTCGCACTTATTTGCTCTCTTCAAACAGGGTAAAAACCTAATCATCGTCTAACTAGGCACCTCTCGACGATTTTGCGTTTCTCAGCACCCCAAATATCTCCACTATTGTCTGCGTCAGGGCAGGTACATGGGTATGTACGATAGATCATGCGTCTTCGAAGTCCCTACTAGAGCTAAGGCACCTGTAGGCATACTTTCCATCCCAAAATACCCCGAGGATCACGCAGAGCAAGTGAACATGACCGATATGGCTCTACCACCAGGGCTCGGTCACTCTGACTCCAGCGTTAAGTGCGGTTGTCTTTGGAGTGGGGTATAGTCTAAATTGGTTATAGTCATGTCAGTTAGTAACTCGGTGGCAGATTATCAGGAAGGGCGTGTATAGGAGTTCAGCGACCCCTGTGTCTTGCCGCAAAGATTGCCCGTCGTTATCAAGAACGAAGGAAAGAATACATTGAATTATGTGGTCCTCTCATGGCGAAGAGCGACGCCGGTCCCGCCCCACAAACCTAAAATTCTATCGTCGCGTATCAGAAACTAAATGTTATTAGACCAGGAGAGGAGAGTAGGATTCAGTTTGAGCCAGTCGTGAGAGCTTTCTCGAGGGTAGTAACTAATGGAGAGCATTGTTTTGTATGCGAAGGCTGCCTGGACAAAAATGACGAGGAAGCGTAAGCTTGCTCGAAGATTGTTGGTAGTAGTTTTGATATAGGCATGAAGTGCGAATCTGTTTAAACGTTCAAGTGTTAGTGTTGATTGCTAAAGACCAGCGAGCATTGTGCTTCAAGAATAAGTTTTAAGCTTGTGAAGACCTCAAATATACTTCAACTGTCCTATTTTTCTAACATGTCATTTATTTTTAACTTGGAGATCAAGTTACATCAGAGCTCTAAGGAGGCACTACTAAAAACAAAGGAAGCATCGACCCAACGGAGGTAAGTCAAGAAGACATCGAAGCACAGTATTTGAGATGATACTACTTACCTCTAGATAAGCCCTACGGACTAGGGAACGCCAGAGCATGTCAACATACCCCTGAAAAGCATGACAAATAGTTACAACCATGCTATCTATACACGTGTAATTATACATATGCTGGCAAATACAGTAGATTGGACTTAGTGCTAATTTTCACTCGTAAGAATGCTATTTACGAAACTTGAAGGGTTGTATTACTTAATAGGTTCTAACTAATTGACCCATCTCCTATTGCTTTGACCCACTGACTACCAGCTATCGAAACTGTGCGGTCGACGTAATCTTGATCACTCCTCTTATATCACCCTTCTTATGGTCAAGAAGTTGTATTAATTCGACCTTATATGCTGTGATCCGTGGCCCTATTGGTAGCTTTAGTATTGTCTACAAAAGCTTTCTAGATGATTCTCACGCTGCATGAGCATGTAGTAGTTTAAGCCTCTTGATGTAGTTTTTCGTTTGTGACATATCCCCTCTCAAGGTATGATGGTGAGGTAGAAATGCCCTGGGATGAAAGTTACGCTAGCCTCTATGCATATGGTACTCAATCTATTGACCACGCGGGTTCAAGAATTATTATGTCTTTGTGACGTTTAAAATGGTGTATCACAGTATGCGTTCCAACAGTAATAAAGCCACTACAAGCCTGGCAGCAGACAAATCTTAGGGTAAAAAGCCAGACAACAGAGGTCTACTTTAGCGATTACGAAGCAAACGTCACGTACACCCTAGATGGCTAACCCCAATCAAATGTGGCTGACTGCAATTGAAGCGCTCTAGATAGTCTTCTGGACCCTATCTGGATCTCCGTCGGGTCTGGATGTTTTATATTGATTGATTGAGCGATCGACAAATAGCCTTAACCTTAATGCTTATATTAAACAACCTTTCCGCACTTACGACCATGGCGCATCCCAAGTAGCAGCCCTCTCGGCTGCCCACTCCTTTTTCAGTTTCTGAATTTGCGCAAAGAAAACCGTCCGATCCTTCTCTAAGTTAACGTCACCGTTCGTTTTACCATTCTTCTTAGTGCCCTTGTTCCCACCATGTCTTGGCAACCACACATTTTCCAGCAAGCGGATGTACTTGTCCATGTCATGTACAGATCTTTCCTTGGCCTTCTTGAACATTTCATCCATATATTCATCCCAAAGCGCTTTGAGACCCTGACTCTTCCACGAGTCCTGGAGCCCCTTGATGCCCTGGTCCTTGGGGTGTTTCTCCATTTCTGTATCCAGTGCATCGAGAACGCCGCCGATGCGCTCTTTTTGTGTCTTGAAGATCTCCTTGATATCAGGGTGCTTGAGATATTTTCGTGCGCCATAGATCCACTTTAGCTTAAGGTAGGCTTCACGAGCGTCGTCGATATTTGCTGCCTTCTGCGGTACGGCTCCTCTACTTAAAGCTTTGTGACCCCGAATCAGATCCGACATACCTATGTGCAGTTTCTTCGTTGGTTTCTTGTACGTTGTCTTGTCTCCATAGATATGGTCTGTACTTTTGGAATCCCACATCTTTCAAGCATGCTGTCAGTACGAGAATTCAATATACCAAAGAAACCACTAGAGACATACCTGTTGCTTAGCTGGGGCATTAACCGTTGTCTGAAGGTAAACGAACTCTTTGTCGAAATGCTTCTTGCCTGGGTATGCCCATTTTATATGTCCAAGTGCTGTTCGTTTTTCATCATCCTTCGAGAAGGCGAGTTTGAATTCTGGTGCGTACGAACCATGCCACGTAGCATCTAAATAGTCGCAAAATTTAATCTGCTTACGTTTTCCTGTCGCATCCAATTTTCGTCGATCAGGATTGTCGAATGTCGTGTCTTGAAACTTCGTTTTGAGCCAATCGAAATACTTAGTAACAACTTGCCTACAATGGAATAAGTATTAGTAGGTGAGAAGCTTGTGAGCAGCTGGGCACAACGATTCAAGCCTGTTTCCTAAACCTTACGTACCATTCTAGGACATGTTCAATCTGGTAATCATCTTGCTTAAGACCACGAGCCGGAGACGATGTATGACCGAAAGCGAAGTTGTCGCATACCTCGGGATGTGAGAATCCGTAGTACTTTGCACCACTTGGCTACATACACGCCAATCAATTAACAAAAGAGACAAGGGATAGAAAGATTTGATAGACTACGTACCATGTTGTCGACTTCTGGGTAATCTAACGCATTCATAATCTTGAAAGCACAGTTACTCGATCCAGGTTTTGGGGTTCGTTTTTCCAAGACGGACATTCCGCCAATATAGCCATAGCGCTTGGATAGGGCTTTGCCGCTCTTCTCATTTGTCAAGGCTTCTGCCTTTGCAGCCTTTGCGGCCAATGCATACATCTGCTTACATGACTTAGCAGGCTTAGCTTTGGTTGAGCTGGTGGTGGTTGTTTTCTTCCCCTTTTTTGTGCTCTTCGGGTTTTTGGGAATAGTCTTCTTGGGAGCAATCTTTTTGGGTCTGGTCTTTTTGGGTTTGGTCTTCTTGGACTTGGTCTTCTTGGACTTGGCCTTCTTGGGCCTCGTCTTCTTGGGTCTACTAGTCCTCGCTCTGCGGGCGACGAGCTTGTTGTAAGCAGGATCTTCAAGATAAACTTTGTAAATTGTCCCATTGATTCCCATTATCTCGCCACCATCGAAACCTAGGTCACCAACACACTGCCTAATTATATCGACAAAAGATGTCTTGCATTCATCGAAACTCTGAGTAGTCGTGCGTATGATACGGAAGGCAATGCCATCGATCCCATGGGTAATGACCTGATCGCCATTGGGGCCGAGTTTTACGTCGCAGATGTCGGTGATGGGACCGTCGAGGGTATCTCTCAATTTTAATACATCGGTAAATGACCAGTCAGGAAGCTGACGGTCGGTGTAGCAGTTGGTAGCAGCAGATAGAGTGTGTAGACTCAAAAGAGTCGTAAGAGCAGAAAGCTCCACAATCCGCATGATGGGAGTCAGTAATTCGGAATGATAACGAGCGTATGTATAAATAGACGTGGACTATAATGATAACGAGTAGGTAGGTCTGATAGGAACAAGAAAGAAGGGATTGTGGAAAAAGAATAGGTATCCCGTAAAGACGGTAACATTGCATACCTTTTGTAAATCGGCTAGAATCATTAGAATATAAACCTCCGGACATAGATTGAAGGTTCTTGACTGTGCCGTCGGGCATAGAATAACAATGATGCACTACCGAACATACGGACTTGCACGGTGGTATACTTATGTCCTGACGTGGTACGAGACAGGAATTGTGCTCCGCCCCACTCATGGTAGGCTGATCTCGCTATATAACTTTTAGATTGGGGCTGTTTTCTAGAGTATATATATGAGGCTGGAATGTGGACCCACTCATGCACCCTGATGTATTCTAGTGGGAATCAACAATCAAATATACTTACAATACTAGTGATCGGACCTACCAGCACTTGGGCCGAGAACTATCTTCTTGCGTTATGCCAGATAATAGCCTCTGCGTTTAAAGTGTAGATAACATCACCTTTGGTACATTCACAACTGCGATAAAATTACTATTTCGGGGCACTGTGCTCAGGTAGAGTCCGTAGTATATGGCTGCATGTCTTACCCAACAGGCTACATATCGCTACGCCTCTGTATGACTGCATATGTATGTTAGGACTAGATGGGGCTATGCAAAGCGATTGTTAGTACATGTATAGTAGATGCAGCTAATTTATTTTATATTCATCCTTGAGAGCTCGGGGGTGAGAGTGTGTTGAACTGCGATGCACTTGATAGAGGGTTATGTGATAAATTCAACAGATAACGGTAAGATCCAATGAGCTGATATCTCGCAAAGTACGGAAATCGGTGTATAGTTGGTGGTGGTGTATAGTGGGCTAAAGCTGTAAGCGCGCGGCTTGGTTTGCCTTGTACCTATCGCAAGATTCTAATGCCATGTCGGTATTAGGTCGTTTCGGCTCTAGTCCGGGTTAGAATCTCTAGTTTGCTATTGGTAGATAATTCAATATATTGGAGGACGCCCTGCCAAGCGCTCCATGTTGCAAATGCTTACTTCGCCGAAGTCCGTATTACCGGAAGGGGAGGTTCTAGCTCCGATACCAGTAATTTTGGCCATCGCCGGAGCTAGCTGCAAGACGGCGATTGGCCCGCAAGGCTACGACCCAACCCTTTCAACAGACCAGACAACGTACTCGTTAGCCAAAAATACTTCTGGTATTGCTATACCTACGATGTGTGGACCTGGAGTTTGCTACGCCTTCTACAGCCTCATTCACTGAGAAATTACTTTGTCGCTTATGAGATCCAAATGTACGTAACGTAGTTTATAAGCGAGTCGGACATACAAGCGAGTCGGACACCCCACCAACTTTACGCACCTCTGCGCACGTATATCATAACAACGC
>JACVRA010000419.1:0-17806 GCA_019828545.1 Paracamarosporium sp. OC-R06-R3 | reverse complement strand
ATAGATCTCTCCTACTAATTATAAAATTATTAGATTGGCTTAAATAGGCTAAAGTCTTTACTAAGATCAACCTAAAAGAGGCCTATTACTAAGTATAGATAGTAGAAGGTAATAAATAGAAAATAGCATTTAAAACCTATTATAGCTATTTTAAATATTTAGTAATACCCTTTAGACTTACTAACGCGCCAGCCTAGTTTTAGGGCCTTATTACTTAAGTACTGGCTAGATTAATCAACGTTAGCTGTATTATATACCTAGACAATATTTTAATCTTTTTAGACATAGAGGAGGACTACGTACGTTATATCTAAGAAGTCTTACAACAGTTATAAGAAGCAAAGCTATTTATTAATATAAAGAAGTATAAATAGCATACTAGCACTATAGAGTACCTAGGTTTTATTATTATAGCTAAAGGACTAACTATTAACTTAAATTAGGTTAAAGCAATCTAATCATAGCCTATACTAACTTATATATATAATATAANNTAATATAAGAGTATTTATTAGATTTATAAACTACTATTATAAATTTATTGCTAATTTTTCCTAAATAGCACTTCCTCTTACTAGTTTAACGAAGAAAGGTTTAAATAGCGCCTATTAGGGGCTGGCTATAAGAAGGGAGGAGAGCGTTTACCTAGAATTAAGGCTAAAGGGTTGCTAAGCTTTCTAGGACTTTAAGGACGCATTTCTTAACGTGCTAATACTTACTTACTATAAGAGTAGTAGAAAGATACGTTTAGAGACTAATACTTTTAAAGGGATAATTAGTGCTATTTATAGCTAATTAGTCCCTAATAGGGACGGGTAGGCAATATAACGGCCTATTAATTTCTTTTTAAAAAAATTAAACGCTGCTTAGTATTATTATAATATATACGATAAAGAGCTACTTACTATTATTAAAAATATTAAATACTAACGCTAGTATCTATAAGGACAACGTTTTAAGGTCTTAATAGACTATAATAACCTATAATAGTTTATAGAGACGAAGATGCTTATAAGACGTTATATTTAATCTTACTTAACCTTATCTAAGTACGATTTTATAATAACTTATTATATAGGATCTACAAATCTAGTAAACGGATTATCCTAACGCCTAAACTACATACTTATAGTTAGTAAGCCTAAGTAGAAAAGCAATAAAGCTTTTATATAACCCCTAGCCAAAATATTATCTTAGTAAAAAGGTAATAAGACTCTTATATCTATAGTTACCACTAGATTAGGTAGCGCAAAGAAGTAAGATTAGGCCCTAAAAAACTAAATTTATAACTTTAAAAGGAAGGATAGAGAGATAGTAAAACCTTAGTCCCTAAAAGACTAAAAAAAATTAAAACTTAAGAGTTTAGACTTATTAAGGGATAATATTAATAATCTAGTGCTAAGTAGTCCTAACATTCTCTATTTAAAACTAATAAAACCTAAATAGATTAAAATAACTTAAGAATACCTAAATATAATTAAGAGCTACTATAATAGCCCTCTCTTAAAATACTTTAGCATTACTTAAACTTTTAAGTAGGTTTAACGACGTTATTATTAGACTAGAATAGCTAAAGACGTATTAGATTATATTTATAACTATAAATGCTATTAAAGGGTAATTATAAAGAGATATAAGCTATATAGCCTTCTTTAGACGCTACCTATCCCTAATAGGCTTTAATAGTATATAATAATAAATTTTATTACTAATCTACCCCTAAGCTAATTTACGGGAATAACATACGACGCAATTCTAATTATAGTAGACCGTTTTTTAAAAATAGTCTATTATATACCTATATAGATAGATTAGGATGGTACTAACCTAACCTAGGTATAAATCTAAAAGGTAATCTACTTATACGGCAACCTAGAAACGGTACTATTAAATAAAGGCCTAATAATAAGATTCTATTATTAAGATATATTTTACTACTACTTAAACTTATAGTGCATCTTAACGTCTACTTTCTATTCTTAGATAGATGGATAAACTAAGCATTAAAACTAAACTTTAAAATAGTATTTTTAGATCTTTTATTTCCTTAAATAGGATAATTAGGCCTTATAGATATCTTTAGTAGAGTTTACCTATAATAATAGTTAATACTTATTAACTAGCTATACTCCTTACTAAGTTTACTTTAGTTACAACCTAATAGAGCCTAATTAGCCCTATTAGCCCTTAGGAGATAAAGAGAGCCCTAAAGGTTTCTAGATAACTAAAAAACTACTAAAAATTAGAGCATAAGCATGTAAGAAACTTAAAGTAGTATAAAAATATTAAAAAAGTATTATAAATAAGAAAAGATTACCCCTTAAACTTAAAGTAGGAGATAAGGTATAGGTATTAAACTAGTATATAAAGTCTATAAGACTAAGTAAAAAGCTTAATTAGAAATTCCTAGAACTAAGTATAATTAAAAAATATATTAGTTTACTACTAATAGCTTATAAAGTAGATCTACTTAAGTTAGGTAAAGTATATTTAGTATTTTACCCCTCCTTATTAAAGCCGTATAGACCTTATAGGTCCCCCTTATACTTATAGGAGCCTATTACTAATAGCCTACGCCAGTTAGACAACGACGTATATAAAATAGACTTTATAGTTAATAGGTAATAAAGAGACTCTAGAGAATAGGAATACCTTATTAAATAGACTAGCTATAATATTAGTAAGAACTTATAGGAGATAAAGGCATCTATTAATAGTAATACTCTAAAGAAGTATTAGAAAAAATTAAAAATATTTCCTAGAAGATTAACTATTAAAATCCCTATATAAAAGTATAGAGGCTGTAGACGACCTTTAAAGAAGAGGGAGGTAAATCTTAATATTTAAAATTAACTACTAAGGATTACTAAGGCTTACTAGGACCTATTAGACTATAATAGACTTAGGAATCTAATATTTAGGTTTTTTAAAACCTATTAGAACCTATTAGATATAGCTATTTACCCTTTTATCCTATATTTCTTTACGTGTCTTCTATAGGGAGTTTGGTAAAGGTTAGCTTTAAAAAGTAGGGTATTTTAGTAGAGAATAGGCTAACAAAATTTCTTAAGTTAAAAATTAAAATTAACTACTAAGGAAGAAAGAAATATCTATAAAATAAAGTCTATTTAGTAAAGAGTTTATATAGGGTAGTATCTATTTAGTTCTATTAGAGCTAAACGGCGTCTAATAGCCTCTATTAAAAGCTAATAGCTAAAAGAAATATCTAAAATACTTAATAAGAGTAGGATATTACCTAGGGGTATTATAACTAATTTTAAAAACTATAAAATGCTAGAAAATCTCCCTCTATAACTAAATCCCACCGAAAATGTAGTTAATAGGGCCTATTAGCGCCTATTAGCGCCAGATAGCACTAAAGGGCCCCTAGGGGCGCCTAGGAAATGCTTATCTACTATGTCTTGCTAAGAGCATCTTAGGTAGCCTTTTAACTCTTATAGTTGCGGGTCCACTCCTTTAGGATCTACGTAAAGGGCATAATACGTTATACATTACAATAGACCTTAGTACGCTAGTTTAGCTCCTTTAGAAGCTAGTTAGTAACTATCTTATAGGTATTACCCTTCCTATTCTCCTAGGGTTCTACTATAAGATTCTTGGTAGGTATGGCTATTAGGGCGTTATAGAGCTCGTCCTTTTAATCTTGAATATAGAGCTCCTCTTAGGTGTAGATAGGCTAGACTAAAGTATTAATAGGGGTCGTAATAGGGCTAGGCCTAGCACGGCTCTCCTTTTTAAGGTTGGTTAACTTATTCTAGTACTTAAGATTAGACATCTATGTTAGTTAGTGCCCGTTAGGCCCTAGTTGGCCCCTATAGGCTAATTTAGGCCTTCTTACCTTTTAAGGTAATATATTTGAACCTAGAGTAGTATATTAGTCTTAAATTATCTTTATATACTACTATTTATTATTACTATACTTACGAAAGTGCTCTACTATATTAAATTAAGTATAATAAGTATAAAGGTTTAGCTAACTACTATATAACTAGTAATGCTTACTATAGCTACCCTTATAAGCAGCTTAATAGGCCTTCTCCCTAAGAATACCTATTAAGTTGGTAAGAAGCTTATTAGTATATAAGATAATATTTAATACCTCTTAATAAGACCTATTAGTCCTTAAGTTGCCTAGAAGGGTTTAAGTATAGTTAGTTTAACTTTTATATACCTTATACTCTACTATAGTCTTATTCTCTAGGGTAGGCTTAAGAATAAAAGTTATAGTATTATAGGTAGTACTACTAATATCTTAGAGGTATTAAATATCTTCTAGAGGAAACTAGAGTATATTAGGACCTAATAGAGCCTAGTAGTACTAGATAAGGCTAAATAGTTACCTTTAAATATATACTCTCTATAAGGGGATACTTACTATATAGTAGGCCTTTTTAGTTACCTAATATTAGTAACATTATAGGTAGATCTTATTGTCTACCTTATTAGAAACCTGGAAAGGGATTTAGTTAATACCTTTAGCTAGAAACTTATAGCAGCTAACCTTTAGTTTACCCTTAGATATAGCTAAGATGTATTTAATATAGTATAAGTTAAAAGCAACTAGCTTATTGTTTACGTAATATATATTATACTAGGTAAGGGTTAACATTACTAATTAGAAACTAATAGGGACTAATGGAGCTAGATGGAGTTAATAGTAAACTAATAAAAAAAAGTTATTACTACTTATAACTATTAGCGCCAGTTGGGTCCCTATAGGCCTATATAGCTCTAAAGATACTTACATTAGTAGAAGTAAATATATAATGGTTAAGATAAAGGGTTAGTAGTATAGAAGTTTAGAGAAGTAAAGTTTCTATACTAAGAAGTTAATATACGCTAATATATAATAGCTAATTAACTATACTACTTACTAAGTTGCCTAATTAGAGAGACCTAAAGAGAATAAGGAAGTTAGGTGCAAAGTACCTAAGATATAGGCTAGGGCCCGTACACGCTAGCGCCAGGCCCGTGTACACTAGTGCCAGACGGCATTAGTTACGTGCTAGGCTGGCCTAATACGTAACTAACCCCAGGTGAGAGGTGCCAACATGGGTTGAACAAGGGTTATATTTAGTTTAGCTAAGCCCAACCTAGACTTATTAGGACTTAATATTCCTAGGTACTTAATATTATGGCGGGATATATATACCTAAGCGGCCTCAGGGCAAGTCCACCCGTTAGAGGGGGATAATATTATATAGGTAGGTAAAGAGTATCTATTTTTACCCTATATAGGATATCAGGGCCTGTTAGGCCCCGACGGGATACGTTAGGTAATAAGGGGTTATATTATATTAAAGCTAGTAAAAATAGTTAGCTAGTAATTTATCTATTCTATAATCTATTATTAATTCCCTTAAGTTAAGTCTACATTACTACTACCCGTAACCTGACAACTTCTACCTAAAGGGGGTTTAGGTGTAAGAAATATACTCTTACTAACTAATAACTTAAACTACTACCTATTAAAATACTATAGGTAAATATTTTATTAAGAATTACTTTTATATCTCTTCCTTAGCTATAATAACTATAAAAATAGAACGTACGTAGTTTATTTCCTTTCCCTTTCCTACTAAATTATATACTTATACTACTAAGATAGTATTATAGTTAATATAATGGAATACTAGTAAGTACTATAAAAAGTTCTTATATCTACTAGCCTACTCTTTAACTTTTAGTTATAGTAGCTTCTTTTTTTAGCCTAGCTACTATAGTATATGTATAAACTTTCTTTTATAGTAGAACTTAATATTTCTAGGTAATAATAGTTAAGGCCTTTAATAAGCTATTAATAAGTTTAATAATACTCTAGTTTACGTAGCTATTATAGTAGAGACTATTAGCTTTATAGCTTATACTATTTTTATTAATAATTTTATAAATATATTTACATTCCTTATTTAGTACCTAATATTTATATATAAAGATAATATAATTACCTATTTATTTATATTTAAGTTAATATTAGTCCTTTAGCCTTGTCCTATTATTTCTTACTATAGTATACTACGTCGTATTTAGTAGGATTCTATAGTAGGTAACCTTAAGGGAGTATTATATATATAGTATACTCTAATATCTACTAAATAGAATTTTACTTTTCTTTATTACCTTTAACTTTAAGTTATTTTTAATCTAGCTTTTTAGGACATCCTCTTCTACCCAAGCAATAAAGGGTAGGAACCTAATAGAAGAGGAATAATAGTATAAGTAAAAAAAGAGGTTAACTATTTTATATTTAAACTTTAGGCTATAGCTTACGTACTTTGCCCTATTTACTATTATAGGAGTCTAGTTTTTAGTTATTAGCTAGTACTAAGCTAGTTAACCTCTTCCCTATAGTAATACTTATATAAGGTAGAAGTACTTAAGTTAAATTATTAATAGTACTATATTATTAATCCTAGTATACTTTTTTTACATTTATTTTTTTTATTATATATATATTAATATATTTATAGCTATATACTATCTACTGCCTCTTTAAATTTATGTCTAAGAGTAATACCTTTAGATACGTCGTCTTATATAAATGGCTATTTTAGGTATAGAAAGCCTTATCTATAATTAATATACTATCCTATTTTTATTTTATAGTATATATCTACTTACCTCTCCTTCTCCTTTTTTTTCCTTCTAGGTATTTTAGTTGTTTTTATTATAATTTACCCCTCTTACTACCTACCTATAGTACTAAGGGAGACTTAGGTAGATAAAAAGAGGCTAAAGAAGATAGAAGGAAGTAGTAACTATAGCTAAAGATTAATACTAAAGAAGCTAATCTAGGTAATTATATACTAGATATAAGTATAAGTAAGGTTTACCTTACCCTCTACCCTCTACCTCTATACGTTATAAAGACCCTTTAAAGAGGTAATCTAAAGAAAGGTATTTAATACTTTAGTAAGTATATAAAATTAATTAATCTTTACTATATATATAATTAACTTAACTTAGTTTAATTACTATGTATAGTCCTTTTCCTATATATGTCTTAAGGTTATTAAAGCTGGCTATAGTATTAAACTATTATATAGTAGTATTCTATAGCCCTATTTTAACTTCTATTTTATAGTCTTTATAAATATACCTACTAGTTATAATATAACTCTATCTTATAAATATTAAATTTTATAACTAGGCTTAATATAGCTATCTTTATTATTCTAAATAAATATATTACCTTATTTAGTATCTAATTCTTAATTTAACTATACCCTATTCTCTTCTACCTAGTAAGTCAACTATAGCTTAACTAAAGGGTTAATAAGGACAAGTATCTTAGTTACGTTAAAAAAGTCTAAAGTTAAAATAAATACGTATATTATATTTTCCTTTACTAAAACTTCTAATATAGTAATATATCTAATACTTAATACTTAACTTTAACTTTACTTAATAAGGTTTAATTTAAAGGAACGCTTAGTTACTTTAGTTTAAAAGGCATAGTAGTACTCTAAGTAAATATAGAAAATATTAATAGTAGAATTAAATAAGTAAATATAAAGAAGAATACCATTTTAATATAGCTATATTATAAAGCCCTACTTATAGATTTATATAACTATAACCCTATAAGCCTTACGGTTAATAGAGAGTAATACTATTTTAAACTTAATAAAGTTTAAATAGTTATATTAAAATTTAATAGTAAAGTTTAGTTTAATATAGTAAAACTTTTAGTAGTCTACTTTAAAGAGTATAAACACTAGTATTGGCCCCTTTAGTAATACTTAACGCTATATTATACTTTATAACTTAAGAGCTAATAAAGAGAAGTAAGTAAAGGAGGGTATAATAAAAGCTATAGTATTTATACTAGCTACTCTAAACTAGTAATAAAGTATAAAGTAAATGTTAATAATAGTTAACTATATATAGTATACCTACTTATACCTACTACTTAAAGCACCTTTATAAAGTATTTATAAATTTAAAAAGTCTTTATAATATAATATTTATATTATATTATAAGCGTCGTTGTACTATACTATAGAGGCTTAGATGGACGGATGAGGTACGGGGTTTAAATATTATTATTTAAAAAAGAGGGATAGGTAATTACTTAATATATATAATATACCTAATGCTAAGAGTCTACTATATATTAGATTACGGTAGCACAGGAACCTACTTATTAAATAAATAATAATATAGTAGCCTATATATTAGATAGATAATAGTATAGAAGCCTATATATTAGATAATAGCATAAAAGCCTATATATTAAACGGCAGTATAAAAATCTTATATATAAAAAAAAATAAAAAAATAAAAAAAAAATAGTAGAATTAAGGGTAGGGTAACTTACTATAGGTATAAATACTATATAGTTTTAAGTATATTATTATAATAAGTTTTACCTTTACTATAGTTATTATAGATTACTACTCTTATTAACTAATAATAATAAAATCTTTTTTTATATTATTATAAAAGCGGACTACTATATAGACTAATAGTAGTAGTAATTTAACAAAGTATAGCTAAATATATTACTTATAATAAGGTATAGTATAAGGTGTATAAAAAATATTATAGAGTACTATATAATATAGGACATTACTATACCATTAAAGAATAAATAAAGGTAGGGGAATAAGGTAAGTAGAATAATAGCTAAAGTACTAAACCTAATTATTACTTTTTTATACTATTTCTTATCCTAATTTAAACCTTATTTCTATACTTATATTATACTATATAATTATAAACTACTTTATACTTTAATATAAAGTAGTAATATTTAATATATTAGTAATTTAAAAAGCCTTTATTTTACTTTTACTATAAAGTAATCTACTACTCTACGTTTACGTAGGTTTATAATCCTCTTATACCCCTATACTATACTAAGGTTTACTTTAACGTAGTTACTATATATTTTAGTAATATAGTTTAAATAAGTAGACTATTTTTAACATCCCTTTATATAGTAGTCTATATAGTAAGCCTATAATTAAACTATACTATTCTATTTTCTAGACTAGGGTTTAAGTAGCCTACACGAGAGAATTATACTATTAAGGCTATTTTAAATAAAAAGGTAAATGCTTTAGTATAGGGGATAAGTAGTTGGTTAAGAGGCCAATATAAAGTTAAATAAAGTAAGACGCTTTTAAACTTAGTTATTATTAGACTCCCCTAAGGTACTCCTCTTAAGCTAAATAAGGTAGAGGCAGTAGATGTAATTAAGAAAATATAAACTCTTTTTAAAATAAACACTATATATATTCTATAAGTTAAAGGCTAAATAGCTATGGCGTATTAACTACTCTATAGAAGAACTCTAGTTTTATAGTTATACTCTTAATTAATTTTAACGTACGTAAGCTTTATCTTATAGACTACTAAATAAGTATATAGAATCTATTGTAGTATAAATATCTATACCTTTTCTTAGGATATAAACGACGATATTATACTCTACGTACTAGATATAACTAAGAAAATCAGTACGTTATCTTAAAGAAAGACGAGCATAGCTAATAGTTAATACAATAGAATACAAGGGCATTAGTAATTACCTACTTAAGGAGCTGGGCTAAATTAAGGTTATTTAAGGTAACTAAGATAGTCTATATAATAGTAAGGTTATACTTTAGGATTAAAGAGTACTACTAATGTAAAGGAGGGAGTTAATATTATTATAGTCTAATATAAAAGGATTTATTAGCTTTATATTTTATAGCTATAATAAAATCTAGTTTAAATGCTATACTTTTATTATTATAAAGTAGTAAAGATAACTTAATTAATCTTTATCTTCTTCTCTATAGCTTCTTTTTATCTATACTTATTTATAGTAGTAGTAGGAGATTGTTTATAATAAAAATAAATTTTTTAATAAAATAGTAAGGAGCTAGTTACTTTAAGATATTAATAGTACCTTAATTAATAAATACTATTACCTATAAGTAGGGCTTTATACTTTAGTCTTACTCCCTCTACAACACTAATACTACTATAGATTATAAGGATAGGCCTTAATAAGGGCAAGGATATAAAATTAACTAATCTAGAAGTAAATAGATAGCTAAAGTAGTATAAATAAATACAACGTAATGCTCTTCCTAGCCAGCTTAAAGCTACATTATTAAGGTAGTATAAAACGCAGCCAAATGCTCTTTCTAGTTAGTTTAAAGCTATATTATTAAGGTAGTATAGAACGTAGCTAAATGCTCTTCTAGTTAGCTTAAAGTCTAATTATAAAAGTAGTATAAATAAGTACAACGCTACCTTTAAACTTAAATAAGCCCTTATAAGAAACTTAAGGCCTTTAAATCTACTATACTAATACTATTATAGATAATAAGGATAGGTCTTAGTAAGGGTAAAGGTATAAAATTCTCTTTTAATTCTTAAATATATAGTAGCTATAATTTTAAAACGTAATCTAGCTATATTTTCTAGCCAGTATAAAGCCTAATTGTTAACGTAGTATAAAGCCTAGCTAGACTAAAGTATTAATTAACCTAATACTAGATTTTAATAATAGGCCTAAGTTAATTAATCCTTTTCCTTTAATTTCTAGACCCTCTTCTATCTCTATTACTTATAATTGGCATAAATAATTTATTTAATTGTATACAATAGGGAGCTTTGTTAAGGCGCCAATTAACCTAATACTAGATTTTAATAATAGGTCTAAGGTGCTAATTAACCTAATGCTAAATTCTAATAATAGGTTTAAGGTGCTAATTAACTTAACGTTAGATTCTAGCAATAGGCCTAAAGCGCCAATTAACTTAATACTAGATTTTAATAATAGGCTTAAGGTGCTAATTAACTTAATACTAGATTCCCTCTAACCTTTAATACTTCTACTTAATTTAGCCTAGCCTTCTTAATATATAACCTATTATAGGGTGCTTATAGCTAAGAGACGTCTACTTTTTAAGGGATAGTAGCATCTTAATAGCCTATAAGTAAACTAAAAGTATAGAAAAAAAAGAATTAAATCTAGTATAAGATAGACTACTTTTACTAAATAGGCCCTATACTATAACTAAATAACCTAATTAAGGTATAGAACTAAGATAAACTTAAGATTTAAACTTAAAATCTCTAAAATTTTTTTATATTCTTTATAAGACATTTCGTTTCTTACTATATTAGTAATCTACCTTTTTAAGGGTTGTATAGACTTTAGTAAACGTATAGTATAAAAACTAAAGTAATATAGTAGTCTATTAAAAATCTATCTAGTCTTAATAATTATATAGGGGGGTATAAGAGGACGAACTATTAAATTTAGTAATATAAATAAAATAGAATTACTTAGCTACTTATTTACTTCTTAATAAGGCATAAACTATTAGCTTAGTTTATAAAATAAAGAAGATAAAATAAAGAATAACCTTTTAAAAATACTACTTAAGTAGAAATCTTTATATTTATAATAATAAAATAAGTTATTTAAAAGTAAAAAGAATTCTCTACCTATATTAAATTTATATAGTAAAATTAATAAATCTTAGTAAACTAATAAAAAATAGATTATTAATTATATATTAATACTCTATTAGCTATTATTTAATTTTTATTAACTATTCCTTACTTAAGGGCTAGGTATTAAGTAAGGAAGGCTAGTACTATACCAACTACTAGTCTAACACTCTTATATCTAATAACTATTATTAATAGTATAAAATATTGTAATATTTAATAGGAGCCCTTATATTTAATATACCTCCTTAGCTTAGTATATTATTACTACCTAGACTAGTAATTAAGTAATTGTTTAAAGTATATAGTAAAGGTAGTTTTATATTTTATTTAATAATATAATCTTTATTACCTCTATACTTATTATATTAATAAGTCTTAGTTAAGTAAGTAGGCCTAGTTATTTATTGGCTAGTAATACCTTTATAAGTCTATTAGTAATTATATAACTTAATTAAATATACTTAATAGTAATTATTTTAGTAGTAACTTTTTATTAGAGTTAGTAAGTATAAATATTTATATATTAAAACTTAGTCTAGAGCTTTAAAACTTCTTAAATTACTAATTAAATTATTTATTTATTATTATATTAAATTATAATTATTATACTAGGTAATTTAATCCTTAGCTTTTTTAATAGTTAAAAGAGATATATTACTTCCTTAGCTACTTACGTAAGGGCTAAGAGCTTTACCTTAGTAGTTAATATTATAATAGTATCCTATTTATTTATATATTATATAATTAATTTATTAAAAAGCTTAATTATATATCCTTAAGAGCTTTTCTAATCTAGAGTATTATTAGTAAATAAGGTATTACTAGTTATTTAAAGTAAGTCTCTACCCCTTAACTATAAGGCCTTATACCTTATTAAGCCTAGGTAGAGAAGTACTTAATTAGCTATATTATAATACTATTAGCCTAGATTTATAAGGAATTAGGCTAATTATAATATAATAAAAGCAATATCTAGGCGTATTATTATAGTAGTAAATAGTAGGGATTTAATTTTCTATTAATACTTATTAGTTTCTAATAGTAAGGTTAACTTTATATAAGGCTTTAATTTTACTCTAGCTATAGGTATATTATATTAATAGTCTAATTTATTAATTAATTATTAAATCTTTTTAATATATATAGCCTATAATAGCTATATAAGGTACTAGTTTCTTTATTAGATAATCTTTATACTAAGAAACTACTATAGGTTATTGCCTCTAATTATAGTATATTTATCTTAGAGTAGATTAACTATCTTAGTTGCCATTACCTCCTTATCTTTATAATAGGTAATAATAATATTATTAATGTAGAAGAATATTATAACGCTGTTCTTAATAACGTAGTATAGCTTATATAGTACTATAGTAAAGCCAAGGCTTTTTAGCATTATAATAAACTCTTTTTACTAGAGCTTTAGTATAATATAAAGTTTATATAGTACTTTTTATAGCCTAAGGATTATACCTTTACGTTAATAACTAACTAATATCTTTATATAGACTTCTTAATTAAGTGGGGTATATACAAAGGCATTAGTTACGTTATACTATTTAAGCTTAAGATTATACTTAATAGTAATAGCCATAAGTATACGAAATAAGTGGCTAACTAAAGTTATAATATAAATGTCTTATATAGTAATATTCTATTATTAATTACTATAGATAATAAGTTACGCCTTATACTTAAAGAATTAATTATATTTATTTAGCTTATAGGTATATACCTATATATAATTAAGTATTTAATGGCCTACTTATTTAATTGGCCTCTATAGGGTTTTAATCTATAATTTTATTTAATAATAATTAGTAAGGTATACCTACTCAGCTTCTTTAAACTAATTATATATAGGATAGACATTAAGTTATATGTCTACTATAGGTAGTAGAGGTAGCTTACTTCTATAAAATTTAATACCTTTAATTAGTAATTATTTAATTTATACCTTATTAAAGTTATTGCCTTAATATTTATTTATATAATCTACTTAAGTATCTACTATAAAGGCGGCTGTCTATAGAGTAGTCTTTATAGTAGCTAAGTTTACTAATAGATTCTTAATTAATAAAGAGTAGACTAATTAAATAGTAAATAGGTTACCTATATACTATCTAATTAATTAATAAAGTTCTTTAAAAAAGTTTTATAAAAAACCCCTATAGATAAGTAGTACTACTAGTAGAGGAGTTAATAGTAGTAATAAATAGATATAGTTAATCTTTTTTTCTTAGTAATAGCCTAAAGGCTCCTTATCTTTATCTTATATAGAGTTATTAATTGTCTTATTTTTATAAAAGGGCGTTATATCTTTAAGATCTATAGTAGGTAGGAGTTTTACTATATAAATTTATATAGCTATTTTATTAAGTATACTATATATAAGGTTGTCTATAATCTCTTTTTAAGTACTATTAAATACTATTTCTTTATTAAAGACAACGTCATAGATACTAATTACCTTTAATAGTAATAGAATTTATATATACTATATATTTATAAATTAATAGCTAACTAGGTATTTAATTTATGCCTTTAAATCTAGCTACTAGAGTCTACTTTTATTATATTAAGTATTATTAGTTATAGTAAAAGCTTTACTTTTATAGGCTTTAAAATACCTTAAGGCTAGTTTCTTTAGTTAAGTTATTATTCTATTAATAAGGAAGACTATAGTAAAGAATATTTTATATAGTATTTACTATTAGTTTTTATAGTTTAAAGTATAATTATAGAGATATACTATAGTATAGGTAATCTCTAGCCAAAGGTCCTATAGGAGATTAATATTAAGGTATATAATATAAGTCTTCTTTTTAATTAAACCTCTTAAGTACTTAGCTCTTCTATTTTATGCCTATATATTAAGTACTAAGGGCTTAATTTTAATACCTTTATTTATACACTAGTATTTAACGTCTACCTTAATAGTAAAGATTTTATTATTTAACTTAATTACTTTAATAGTTATATTAAATTATACTTTAGCAAATAGTATAAATTCATTTAATACTTTAATAATTAATTTAATAAGGTAATTATCCTTAAAGTAGAAGTCCTATATATAGCTTAAATATTAATTAGTAATAAGTATTTAACTATACTTCTTATTAAAGCTATATATTTTATAGTTATAAAAGTTAATTATAATATACTTATTAGGTTTCTTATTATTTAGTTTAGCTTTTTATTAAATCTACTATTTTAACTTTACTCTACTATAGGCGTTGTATTTAACTATAGGTATACCTTTAATATATACCTCCTTAGTTTACTATATAAGGTATTTAAGTACGTTAGGTTTTAAATAACCTAAACGCTTATACTATATTTCTATATTAGTAATAGCTGGCCTTTATTTTATATATAAGTTAACTTTATAGACGATAAAACTAGTACTATTGTCTATAGTATATAATTAACTTATAGGTTTATATTTAATTACTTATTAACTATATAGTTTTTAAAGCTTTATAATTACTATATTATCTATATATTTAATTATTATAGGCTTAACTTTAGTATTCTACTATAGTCCTTAACGTTTAAGTAGATAGAATAACACTAGGTTATAAAATAGATTAAGATAAAATACTATATTATTTAATTTAATTATATTATTACTATATAAGTTTCTTAGGCGTATATAGATGCTACTATATCCTTATATCTATACTTATATATTTCTGGCCTATATAAAATTACCTAGCCTAGGTAGCTATAGTATAATAAATTAGTTAATGTTATTAAAGATATAATAAATTATACCTAAGTTAAGAATTACTAAGTAGTAGAGTAGATATATATTTAAATTAAATTACTTAATAGTATTAAAACTTATACTAATTATTATTAGACTTATACTATTATTAATAGTATTAATTTAGTAACTATTTAATTACTTACTACCTACCTTAGTAGATAGAGTTAGTATAGGTATATAAAATTATTTAATATAAGGTATTTATATTTATAGTCTACTTTAACTATATATTAGTACTTAAAATATACTATTATATTTATATTTAAGCTCTATTAATTAATTAATAGCTAGCCTTAGTTTTTACTACTTAAATATTAGTTTTAAATAAACGTAGTAGTAGTCTTTAAGGGTATAACCTTAAATATATATTAAGTATATTATATTTAACTTATTAGTTAATAGTTAAGAGGTCTCTTATATAATTACTCTTTTTTATTTTAGGTTAAATTATTTCTTAAATAGTATATATTTAGTATAAGAGGTATTTTTATTATTATCTTAAGTAGATTTACTACTATTAGTAAGAAAGCTTTTATATAAATTACTATTAAGTATATTTATAATTATAAAAACTACTTAGTATTTTTCTTTTATATTAAAATAATTAGTTATTATATATTCTTAAAATTATTTTATTATTTTCTTTTTAGTTATATTAGTAGTATATCTTCTACTATTTTAAAAATTAGTAGTCTATATAGATACTATTTTATTAATAGCTACTAAAAAGTTTTTTATAACTATATTTAATTAAGTTACTTTAGTAACTATATAGGTCTTTACTTCTATAGCTATCTAATTATATTTAGCTAGTTAGGATTTCTATAAGATAATACTTTTTATTTATTTAAAAGCTATAAGGTATTTATCTCTTATACACTCCTTCTTATATTAATTATTAATATTAATAGTAAGCTTAAGGCTTATAATCTATTTATAAGGTATTTTATTTAATAGGTAGTAGATATTTTATAGATAGCTTACTACTATTTATTAAATAAATATAATAATATATTAAAGACTTATTTACTTTCTTTTATATTTATATTAATTATTCTTATACTATTTTTAAAATAGCTTATAGTACTTTAGATCCTCCTTAAAGGCCTTCTATTTAACTATTAATAGCTTAGACTATTATATTAGTATAGTTATATTAATTATTAATATATATTTAATAATAATAAGTATCCTATAAACTACTAGCTTTATTATTAATAGAGTAATTAACTTAAAGTTAACCTTATTTTATATATTATAAGTAATATAGTAGTTTTATAGTTACTTAAACTATATTATAAAGTTACTATAATTATAAAATATTATCTCTTTATATTAAATAATTATTTAGGCTATTATAATTACTTAGTATATTAGTTAAAGTACTAAGACTCTTAATTATTAGATTTATATAATAAAATTAATAGATCTTAGTAAACTAATAAAAAATAAATTATTAATTATATATTAATACTCTATTAATTATTATTTAGTTTTTATTAACTATTCTTTACTTAAGGGTTAGGTATTAAGTAAAAGAGACTAGTACTATACTAACTACTAGCCTAATACCCTTATATTTAATAACTATTATTAATAGTATAAAATATTATAATATTTAATAAAAGCCTTTATATTTAATAACTTAATTAAATATTATTTATTTTTTAAGCTATATATACTAGTAGAATAGGTATTATTTTTAATTATTAATAAAATAAGTTATTTTTCCTTTATATTTATTTTTTTATTTTTTTATTATTATATAATTATTATATAAAGAGGGTAATTAATAGAGATAAAAGGTAGACCTTTTATATATTATAAAAAAATAAAAAAAAAAAAAAAAAAAAGAGAAAAATAAAAGAGAAGAAAAGAGAGAGTAAGTAATAGACCCTTTAAGTATTACTTAAAAAAAATAAAAAAGAATAAAAGATTTTAATTAGAAGATAATAAAATAAATATAATTAAAATAAAAAAAGAAAAAAAAAAAAAAGTAAAAGGTAAACTTATTTATAATAAAAAAAGAATAATAAACTAAGAAATAATATAAAAAAAAAAAAGAAATAAAAAAAGCTTAATTAAAAAGATATTAAAAATAAAACTAAAAAATTTAATATAAATAATATAATATTAATATAAATTAAGAATTATTTAAAATATATATTTTATAATAATAAAAAGATTAATAAGATTATATAAAATAAATTTATAAAATAAAAAAAAAAAAAAGAATTAAAATAAAAAAGTAATACTAAAAAATTAATAATTAAAAAAAAAGTATAAATAGTCTAGTATATAATAAATTATAGTAATAAAATATATAAAAATATTAATTTTTAAATAAGTAAATAGTATTTATTTAAAAATTATAAAAATAAATTCTATATAAAGTATTATAATATAAGAATAAAATAGTAGTTAAAAATATAATAAAAAAAAGTATAAAAAACTAGTAAAGAATAAGAATAATAAGTAGAAAAAAAAAAAAAAAAATTAATAATAAATAAAAAAAAAGAAAAATAATTAATAGTAAGTAAAAGAAAAAAAAAA
>JACVRA010000415.1:0-35323 GCA_019828545.1 Paracamarosporium sp. OC-R06-R3 | reverse complement strand
CAACGCGTAGAAAGCGCAAAAAGAAAAGGATCCAGCAGAAAGGCACCTTAACAAAGGCAGAGGCAGAGGATATTATTGCTTAAAGAGACGTTGAGCAGCAGCTAGAGGGGGAAACGCGCCAAGGCAAGGCGCGATCAGGTACGAGTTGGCAGGCTTCAGCGCGCTGCAGCCGCTGCAGGCAGACTGGCCATAACTTACGAACCTGTAAGAAAGATACTATAGATACTCCTTAATCTAGCGCAGCTTAAATATTATAATTATCTTATTGCGTTATTAAGATAGATTACTGTAAAGGCGTAAAAAGTTAGTAGGGGTGGCCGCTCGCTTATAGTGGCCGCTCGCTTTTAACCTAAACCGTAAGATAGAAGAGTCGGCTTAGACTAGTTGTGTTACATTCGTCGCATTTTTTAACAGAATAATATTACCTCCTATAAGTGCTGGATCGCGAAGTGTCTTGAACAGGTCGAATATCGTCCGTTGTTAACATGAATGAGCAGTCAGAGTATAACGAGCGTCGCAGCATATCCTTGAGGACCCTCGTCTTCATAGTCATTCCGAATCATTTGTGCTGAACCAAGCTCAATCAATGCCCATGCCAGTTCAATAGCTCGGTATCCTTGACATTAGAAGGATAAACAGCTTAGACTGTTCATGTCCCTTGGGCGGCTGATACAAGACCCAAATTACCCCTGTGCAATCGAAGATAAAATCGATTGTCTTTACTGTTCGCGAGCTAATCGTATGAGAAACGAGAAAAAGCGTAGCAGGAAAAATGTGTTGAGAAATACCAAAGTGAATTTAACTCCGAAATAGAAAAAACAAACGCGTTGTTTCGGTAACGTCGGTAGTACTGAAGCTGTAACACTCCACAGCCTGGAACTGTTATTAAAATGTATTCTTATACTTGGACTTGTTCTCCGACCTGCGTACTGATAACTCTTGACCAAGTATTTGGATATATTCCTACCTCAGCACAGTTCCCTTAGTCTTGAGTTACAACCAACTCGTTTACTTCCAATCTCTTTGATTGTTATTCCTATCTAATTTCAAGAGTGCTCGCCTCTACTGAATATGCCAACAGATTGAGACTTTCCCTTAATTTCAAGCTTCGCTTCATTTAGCGACTCCTCGCCAAAGCACTGCAGGCCTTGCTGAATGTACTCCTAGGCTTATCTATTCTCAGAGCTTATGACCATGAGATCTGCATTTACGAGGGTTTTCTTGTCCAGCTTTGTAAAAACCGATCTCCTTCATCGGTATATAGTCGAAACCGATGCTGGTAATACTTCAACCACTTATCTTTGAGAGCGTCTATCGAAGTGATTCGTGAGTGACACTAAGAAACAATCGCTAGTTAGAAAATGCTCATGGCGATCGAGGTTGCAGTGTGTTTCAGCTAGCTAGTATCTCCGTGTATCGGAAGACTTCTTGCTCCACGCATCACGGGTCGTTGTGTTTTCACGCCTTACCACCCAATTGCCCTCCCACCATTCTATAACGTTGCGTACTCATCACTTTCCGTCTTGTTGTTTTTTAAACCCATCATCTCCAAGAAAGAATCGAATAAATACCCGTCAGTATTGCTTGCATTATATCCATGAGTGAAACACGCTCCTTATGCCGTGCAAGCTGCAAGCCTATTGTTGCAGCATTATCTACGCATCAGTAGCACGTTTTACGGTCACCGCATATTACCCCGCCTATTTTTCCACGACCCAGCGTGGCAATTGTCGGGCCTTGGGAAGGCGTAGAAGGCAACAATGGCTTTAATGTGGAGAGCTTGGGGGCGAAAACACCACAACAACACTCGTCAAGCCCGAAATTGGCGCCTCACCGAACCCATTCGACGATCTAGGTAAAGCCATGATATGAAGCGCTGAACTAGCCTATTTTTGTGCCATGGTGTGTTACTCACCCCGCCTTAATTGCTCTAGCGCCAAGTCCGTCGCTGTAGCTGAAGCTTGTGGCTGGCCGCCAGTAAGGCTGATCCCTGTTTTGGCCTTCGTCTTACGCATCTGGACATTTATGAGAGGGAACCCCTCGTTTCCTCGGTCACTTCTTCCTTACACATATTTTCATTGTTCACAATGGTGGTACGAAATATAGATCTTCCACCGGAAGAAGCGACGGACCTCGCATCGTTATGGAGCAAGGCTGTGAGAGAGTATGAGCGAACAACAAAAGCGAATATATCTGAGTTGAGTGCTCAAAGCACTGAGCGCGTGGCACAAAATATCACTGAGATCATGGATGCAACAGAAAAGAAGGGTGACAAATTCATGAATTTCCGGCATAAAAAAGACAAGGCCAGCAAAGCCCGACACTCGATTGGACAGCATCTGGACTGTATGCAGAAGTGCTTGGATGGGGTTTCCATGGTCGGAGAGGCCGCCTCGGTTTTCCCTCCAGCGATGCCGGTCAGCTTGGTATTTGCTGCTTGCGGGCGCGTATTGGGGGCATTCATGGGTGTTCAGAGTGACATGAACAAGATTGAACAGTTTCTGGCCCTGTCGAGTCGCTTTTTTGAGAGACTGTCCATTATAGAAGGAAGCAAATGTAGTGATGGGCCTCTTGGGAAAGCGATCGTTCGAGTCTTTTCAGCTCAGCTAAGCGTTTACGCTATTGTCCAGGATATGGTAAACAGGAAGAGCGCACGCATCAGTAAGCCAGGTTATAGATGTGAAATAAGAAGCCGAAGACTGACTGTTCTCAGAGATGTTCTTTGAAGCTCTTTGGGAACCAGAAGATCCAAAGCTTATCGGTGCATATGCGCTCATGCAATCATCGATTGAAGAACTTGACAAGACTATCAACTTCGCAAACCATGCAGCCATCAGAAGCACGCAAGATGTTACGATTCACATTGATGAAAAAACCGACAAGCTAGATGCGATGCTTCGCACCTGGCGAGAAGAACAAAGCGAAGATGTCTACAAGATATTTGAGAGTAATTTGGAGATCAAGATGGAGCTTCGTATGAATCATGTAATGACCATGGACAGAATGCAAGAGCTTGAAGATAACCTCATGGATGCCATGAGCGCTATAGCAAAGGCTAATGCACGTAACAAGAAAGATACAGAAAGCCGCCCTGGACCGGAAAATGCAGAAAGGCGCAAGCAGGCAAACAAGCCAAGTGGTATGGGAGATATCACCGACAAGAAAGCTCAGGCCCTATGGCCTTTGAAGACTTTCTTCGATGATGAGAAGAACAAATTCCTGAATTGGGGCGCTGCACAAAAGGAAAATGCTGCATTGCATCAAGACTACAAGAGTGAGTTCGTGGCTGGGACCGCTGAGTGGTTCTTCGCTGAGACGGCTTGGGAACAATGGACGACCGGTGAAAACCCTTTGCTGTGGGTAAGGGGTGCAGACGGAGCTGGAAAGTCGTTCCTGTCTTTTTCTGGTGTACAGAAATTGCTAAACCAGGCTGACGGAAGCGCCATCGCTTACTTCCATTTCAGAGAAGAAATCGCTTGCCTACAGTCTGTGCAAAATGCTATCGCATGCACCGCACTTCAAGTGGCTGAATCAGACATGAAATATGCCAAATTCATGGGTACTAAGCTAGCAGACGAAGAGAACGACATAACGGAAACCACTCCCTGGCAGCGATTCTTCTTCTCCGCCTACGGAGACAATGCCGCTGATCATAGCGCTGATGGCTTGCAAGACCACGTACTATACATAGTATTCGACGGGCTCGACGAGCTTCCCGAAGAGCAGCTGCAAGTTTTTCGACTCTTTCTTGCGGACTTGAAAAGGTCAAAATCACGGATCCGCGTACTAGTATCCAGTCGACCAGAACAGGAATTTATTGAAAAATCTGATCCTCTCATCATCGACGTCTCGAAAACTAAGATAACGCACGACATTAACATCTTCATCCGCGATAGGCTAAACAGTGGTACATTCCCTCGGCTAAAGAAGTTTAGCACAGCGGCCAAGAAGGTGATTCGGCGAAAAGTAGGTAGACAAGCTGATAGCATGCTGTATGCGGATCATATGTTGAGACGACTCTCTTATATTGGTCGCGAAGGTGCCGTTCTGAAGGATCTCGAGCACATGCCTACTGATCTGCACGAACTATACAAGATCATGCTTGAGGAGTGTCGTCGTGGGAGGTCGAAGGAACAGTATGAGGCACTGAAGAAGCTTTTTGCTTGGCTCGCCTTCTCTAAGAGACCGTTGAGTTTGGCAGAGGCTTCAGAACTTGTGGCACTCACTATTACTGATGATGATTTTGATATCGAAGATGAGATCATTGGGAGATCAGCAAGGTAATTGACCCTAGAGCATCTGTTGATAGTAGAACTAACACTGCAAACAGGATCCTGGAGCTCTCTCCGCTCTCGCGAACCGAAGAAGACAACCATGAAGAAACCAAGGAAGACGAAAATGAAGACCACGGCGATGAAGCAGTCATAAATGTTGATGAGTACAGAAAGGCGCCATTGACATTCCAGGAGCGATCACTTCGCCAATACTTCAGAGCTGTAAGCGTCGAACAGCACGGAAACGAAGAGCTGCGCACTCCAGCACGCGCTGCGCATACAATCATCTTGTCCATGTGCCTCGAGGTTCTACGAAAATCCACTGATCTGACAAAGAATGCACGCGGACCCGAACTACGAAGCTATGCGGTGAAGTACTGGTATGAGCATTTCGACGAGCTTGAAATCGAAACAGCTACCGATATTGAGATCGGCCAGACCCTAGAATGCCTTCATTCAATTTTAACAGACGAGAAGTGTATCTCAAGGGTGCTTGACCATTTTGCTGATACATCTGAGCTTTATCCCGAGTCAAAAGAGGGAGAGCCCACACCGTGGTATGATAGGGTACTTCCATGGGCAAACAGGGCTGCCGAACTTCCCGATTCCGCGATCGCTGCGCCGGTGAAGGCGTGGGCCTCTAGCCTTATCACAGATGAACATCATGTCCTTTGGCACTTATCAGGGGCTCATGTCAAGAACTGGTTGATGCGAAGGTCCCAATTAAGCATTACGCAAGCTTACAAGAATGCTGAAGCCACCACAAGAATTGTGAGTTTGCTGAAATCTCAATTTAAAGCTTCGAGTCTGACTTTACCAGTGTGGTCGACTTGAAGATTCAGCCGCAGATCCTTTGCAAAAGATCCTGAGTGTGGCTCAGTATTTTGAAGCAGATCTCGATACACCTGGGAAGAGAGCAGTAGGAGTGACACTATTTTATGCAAACATGGAAGCGTGCTCAGAAGCGCGACGAAAGGAGCTGCAACAAACTGCCATGTCCTATCTTACAGAAAATCTCGACTTGACAAAAGACGATGAGCTAGAAAGAGGTGGAACTCTACTCAATTTATCTGGCATGCACAAGGCAATGGAAGATTGTCCTAAAGCCTTGGAGACAATCGAATCTGCCATATCAACATACCAAGCATACAACCTCAAGTTAAAAGCGGACCCACCTCCACCATTCAGAGAGGTATATCTATGGAACAATCGCCCAGATGTAATGCTTTGGAGTGTAAGTAAACATCGACTCAAAACATATGTGTGGCAAGAACTGACTCTGCTTCTTCATCTAGGTGTTCCGTATTAAGGCGAGCTATCTGGCAGAACTTGACAAACAGGATGAGGCATTCGAAGCCTACGAGGAATCCCGCAAGCTGACTTTTGATGAATGGGGAGGATGCCTCAATGGATGGGTGCTGGAAGACATTGCCCAGCTCTTCGACGAAGATCGTGACCCGGATGGTCATCGCTTTATGGATGCCCTCAAAACTTGGAAAGACCGAGAATTCCAGCTATGGTTCGATTACAATCTGTTGCCCTATGCAGATTTGGAGGCTCTGGGCAGGATGTTCCGTGCTTCTAAACTGACGGGAGAGACTGATCTCGTCGTGGAATGGCTGAATAAGTACGGAAGGAAATTGTCCCCACGTTCGTTGGTAGCGTTCAACCTTCAGTACGCGCTGACGGATTTCTACTCCTCTGTCGTCCGGGACACCGAGAAAGCGAAAGCCACCTTGCGATCGGCCCTCACCATGCAGCCCAAAATCGATGCTACCAACAGTGAGATTTACGACGAAGAAATCTCGGACACGCGTCTCCGGCTTGCAGGTATCATTTTTGCCCAATTCTCATCTTCAGATGACCCCGCCCGTAAAGAGGAGTTTATGGAAGAACTCAAGCATCTACCCGGAACACGTGGAGAAGACAGCTTTTCTGAGTCACACGTTGGCATGCTCTATGCTAACATGTTGCGTATCATGGGCCCGACTCGTGAGTACCAAAAATACATGAACGAGATCTTTGAAACCTGCATCAAAGGATTAGGTGATGAGGACTTCTTCAACGATTCCCCCGCGCTTCGACTGCTGGCCAAAGTACTCAGTTCCCTAGAAGGTCTGGAATTCGATGCGAGAGTAGCCTTGTCTGCTCAGTTCTCTGTTCTCGATAAGGAAGTGCATGCGGCTTCCCTTGAACAACTAAACAAAAAGATTGACGAAGATGGCGACTCAGAAGGATCGGCAGATACGGACAACGACGAGACGAATGACGAATCTACGACCGAACCTCACACTGCTGAAACCGAAGCTGCCGATCCCATCACGACGGATGATGTCACAGTAGATGGCTCTCCAGACGATGACGAAGAATCCGAGGAAGACGACGACCAGGATCTTGTAGGGGAACTATATCCGATGGGCTGTGATGGTGATTGCGGAACCACGATGGAGAAATGGGAACAGCCCTTCTACCTGTGTCTCATATGTCCTAACACAGACCTGTGCACAGAATGTCATGATAAGAAGCGTGCTTCGACCCCTGAAGAAGAAGATAAGGCTTGGAGGCAATTCTGTAGTCCGGATCATCGCTTCATCAAGGGCCCGATGAAAGGTTGGAAAGGAGTTAAAGACGGAGTCATTCGCGTCGATGGAAAGGAGCCATTTACAGTGCAGGAGTGGCTCAAGGAGATGAAGGAGGAAAGGTGGCCCAAGGCGTGGGAAAGGTACTGGCTCAAGCAAGGTGGACTCCGGGACATTGATGTGGAAGACTAGTTGTTGGTTTACTAGCAAAATGCTATTGTATCACAGATTCAAGAGACCAAACAATACGAATCGTGCGTTCGAGGATGACAAAATCCCTCAAAGGCCTAATCCACCTTCCTTTTCCAGAGCCGCACCCGAAGCGGTGGTTTCGACCAGATGCCAAAGATCTTCTGAAAATGCCATTGCTCCATACCTTCGTCTAGCTCGAGATCAAAATTCCAGAGCACCATAGCAAGGATGAGGCGCATCTCATGGAACGCAAGGTTTCGTCCAATACAATCACGCGGACCGAAAGAGAACGGCTTGTGTACCTCGCGCCGGTCATTGTGAAATGGTGATGAAGGATCGTTATAAGTTTCTGGAAGCCATCGCTCCGGGTGAAATGATTGCGGGTCGTGGAAGTTAAGAGGGGAGTGGTATGCTGAGAGCTGGTGAACGCCGACGCGGGTCTGGTGGAGTAAGCTTTAATAGCCGAAAACGAGGCATGGTGGGAAAGAAGAGATACATACATCAGGCGGTATTATGTGACCAGCAATCGGTGTCATTTGTCCGGGATTCGTGATACGGAATAAAGCTAGAGGAATCGATGGAAATATGCGCAATGCTTCGTTCAAACAGGCTACCATGTAAGGTAAGCGTTGAGTGGCTTCCTTGAAAGTGATATCCCGAGGATTTTCAAAAGCCGTCCGAACTTCTTGTGTGACTTTGCGGTACGCGTTCGGATTCTTGAGAAGATAGTAAGTCACACCTAGAAGAAGAGTTGCCGTTGTTTCAGAGCCTGCGAGCATAAAGAGGTCGGCATTGTGTACGAGCTCGTCATCCGTAACCTGGTGCGCTTCCCCACGCGAACGCAAAATGTAATCCATGAAGTCCCCTCGATCGGCCTGCTCTTTTCCTTGCAGACGAGACATGGCGAGCGACGCCGCATAGTTGAAGTGCTTCTGTCGCGCTTCTTCCATTTTCCGACCGAACAACAAGTTCAGAATGGAAGCTAGGAGCGGAAAGCTTGTAAGAAGCATAAGAGCAGGCATGAGCCTCAACATTGTCTCGATCTTCTGCGTCCATTTGTTGGATTCTCCTGACTCTAGACCACCAAGCGACTTTCCAAACGTCAAATCAGCGATAAGATCGAACGTAGTCAAGTTAAACCATTTTGTCATGTCTGCAGATTCGCCAGACTGAGTGCACTCTGAGAGCCGCTGAATGAGCAGATCGATGTACACGCGCATGAGCGATTCCTGCTGCGCCAACGCTTTATCAGAAAATGCCGGTAGAAAAGCCCTGCGCATGCGAAAATGGTCACCGCTTTTTGCGGCGATGATTTGGTTCTTGTTGATCGTTTTCGGCGGAAAGTATTTCGGTAGCTCGGCGTGCCCATGGCCGTAGATGTCTTTCCATGCGCTAGGATGTATGAAAGAGAGTTCGTTCACGCCAACGCGCACAACTTCACCATGTTTCCGATGCTCCTCTACGATCGCGAAATCGAGATGACCTTGTACGCGTGAGATGGTTCGCGCAACTTCGAAAGCTGCCCATGACTTGGGTCCAGGGTATTTGCAAAGCGGGTGAAAATAGATGTTGTAAATTGCGCAGAGTAAGGCGTGAGAAATTTGGAAGATGATGATGAGGCCGAGCACGAGGGCGATGCCCTTGAGCGTTATCCAGTCAAGTGCGCGAGCCTGGGAGATAACGGCTTGAATAGTGCCGGCCATGATTGTGGTTGTCGCAGGTATGTTCTAGAGATGACATGTGGTTTCCGTGTGGCTTTATTTAAGCAGATCCTGGTACGTACACGCATCCATTCACGTTAACACTGCCGATTATTGCAAGGCGGAGACACCAGCGTCGCACTTATGAAGGTTCTCTGCAGATCACCCGGAAAGGAAGGCCAATGCTGGCCATATGCTTGACATGTAATGGAAAAAGTGCGGGTGGTGGATCTGCTTTGATTTTCATTGGATGTTGCAGCTTAGCGCCGTTTGGCCCGTAAAAACCGTATTCGGCCTCATAAAGCGCCGGGCATTCGTCACCAGTTTGTGGCACTCTCATGGACAGCACACGCTCAGTGTTACTCAATCTCGAATCGTGAACTGCAAAACACACAGCGCGCAGTATCTAGAGGTTTGTATCGGACCGTAGCACTGCGATAACAGGGTTGTCTTGCACCACCGGTTACATCACATTGCGCTTGAGCACTCACACGACCATCTGGATTCATTGTAATAGTTACAAATCATTTGGAGTACATAATGAGAGTTTCTGATATGCGTTGCTCGAATTCCTTGCTGTTCCGCATTCCCAGGCAATCCATCTTGTGATGCACATTGGCACATCATGAGAGTCTATCTCAGATTGCGCATCGGTGAACGCGGAATCTCTACGAGGAAAGCAAGAAGGCCAAACAGAGAAGAGCGCTATGGAACGTGGTTGCCTGATCGTGCGCACAACTGTGCTTTCCTTGCCGCTTCCATTCAAAACCTCCTACCCACCGCGGGTTGGTTCTGCACTGTTCATACCTTGCCACAACCCCCCCAGCCACCATACGAGCTTCAGGCTCTCTCGCTAGGCTTTGAAATGGCAACGTGACCGCGCGAACTGTTGTCTCGACGCGTCCCTTACATCGCAGGACAGACGCGTCGGGAACATCTCTCCACCTCTCCCTCTCACCGCAGACAGCACCGCCGTTCTTCGCTCATCGGCCGCCACTCCCTGCCAATGACTTCCAGCAAGCGAAAGAGGAGTGCTAGTGATGACACGAGCCAGCAAGACGTTGCGAATCAGAAGCGCGCCCATACTACAGATATCATGGATCAATTTACTGTTCGGGTGACGCTGCGATCGAAATCGAAAGCGGAGCGAAATGATCACAGACCCGTGAAAACTTGGAAGCAGAAAATCGAAGATTTGGCACGGGAATATCAGGAAGCGGAAGATAGAGAGGTCGCGCTACCTGGGCTATCAGTCACGGATGAGACGTGAGAATGTCCCTAGAAGGACTGAGGATCAGATGGTAACTTTCACACAGCCAGCCTGAACAGAGCACCAAGATAGAGAAGCAATCCAAGAGAGCCCCGGGCAGTGATCAGACGAGTTCGCCACAAATACAGGACGATAGCCTGCCCAATAACGCAGAGGCATCTGATCAAGAGTCGGCAGATGGTCAGAATGATGGTGTGTCCGACAGCGAGGAGGCATCTGACCAAGACTCTGGAGATGATGTGTTTGCTGAGTTTCGCTGGTTGGAGCAGATGGATGGAGTGATTCTGATGCCTAATCCGGAAAATCCGAAGAAGCCTCTGTGTGTGGGTTATTGCGATGCGAAACTCATACGGCGCAACCGAATGCAGTCCTTCTACAGCGACTTGGATCAGCCATCACGAGAAACTAGTAAGCTAGCGTTCGAGCTGTTTGACCGTTACGGCCGCCTGAAGAGAATTTTCAAACAACATGCCTTCCTGAAAGGATCTGGAATCTGGCGCGACGAATTCGATAGCGGCGATCTTCTACTGATTGAGTATGTGTCTTTACAGGAACAATATCGACGCCAAGGGCTGGGGAGTAAACTGGTTACCGCCATTTTAGACCAGACTCGGTCTAAATCCTACAATTTCTTTGCTGTTGTTGCCCCAGGTTGGTTGAACCATGCAGTCAGCAAGGAGACGAAAGACGACAATCAGGAGGACATTGAAAAGGTCCAATTTCAACACCAATCCATTGCAGAAGACTTTTTTCGTTCTTTGGGTTTCCGAAGAGTTGGCGCGTCAGCTTGGCTTGCCCTGGCAAGCAATTCAGAGCACCCATGCCATATGTTGGACGCAGATGCTGACTTCGAGTTGCCGAATCCTCTTCCCCGCAACGCTTCTTCAGAGAAGTGGAATGTGTCCGGTGATTGCCTCAGAATGGCGGATAAAGCTCTTCTTGTTCGATTCCAGGAAATGCTTAGCGACAAAGTCCATAATGACCCAATTTGGCACACTGCCAACGAAGGCGGCAATACAGTCCTACATCACGCAGCGGTCGCATCCAAACCTCAGACGGTATCATGGGTTCTTCAGAAGAACCCGGATCTCCAGGAAATCCGAAACAACAAGGGACAGACTGCATTGGACGCACTCGAAATGATGTGCGAGGAACACAGAACTAAACGCGGGCATGGCCTTCTGACACTGAGCGTCTCAGATGAGTTTACGGGCTTCGATGACAGCACTATTGGTTGCCTTGCTCTGCTAGATGGACTGCCTGCTATTACCAATACCAAAAAGATAGGTCTCAAATTTGGTTGCACTTGTGATAGATGTATCGGAGGCTTCCTCAGTCCACGAATGCGTTTTGTTCTTCGCAACAAGGCTAAGCATATCCGAGATATCCTCGATGACCCTTTCAATATCATGATCGGCATGGGCAGCGATTTTGTCGAGAGCAACGGGCGCTATCTCCGGTACGTTACGCCAGATATTCGCAATACCATGAAGACGAACAAGTCAATGCGCCAGGGCTTCGCGAATCTGTTCTCTCACTTTTCGACGATTTTTCAGGGGGAGACTTTACAAAGCCTACCAACTGAAGCAAACGTACATCTCCATCTAGCCACTGCAGGAAACGAGTGGCCTCCACATTCCAAGAACTATCTTGACCGGGGCGGTACTGTCTACGCAGTCGGATCGTGCCTCTTCGATATTGCAATGAACGAGGATGAGGTCGCTGGAGACGGCGATCCTATGATGTTAGACGAGGACGAAAAGAAGGAATTTAATGAAACTGGCCTAGGTGCTGAGATGGCGACTTTGCCCGAATGCCGCAACGACCTCGAGTACGGTTTCGTAAGTGCGCAGCTCGGATACAAGATGGTGAGCCGCGAGCACTACCGCACCATCGCTTAGTCTATTACACGGGCCAGTGTCTGCACAGGCTATAAACCACTGTACACAACTTACTTCGGATGGCTATTGCTGCTTGAATTGTATTTGAGTTGTTGATTGAAGGCGTTGCGACTCTGTACTCTGGACCGTATGTGAGATACCGCAAGGCTCTGCAGCCTACATAAAATGTTCGACTTCTGTATCGATTATTAAGGCATAACACCTCACTATCCTCACTAAACTATACATTTAAAATAACTCTAAAGGGGAACAAGCAAAGCTATGAGAAACTACAAATTAGTAACTACAAAGCGTTCAGTGCTTAGATTCACTTTGGAGCCTAAAGTCAACCCACTAGGTCCAAACCTGGCCCAACAACAACTTGAGCACTATCGCATGAGCTGAAGAGCGCTGAAATGGAGATACTGCTTTGAAACATCAGCCAAGCCAGGACATTGAAGCAGATAGGTGACCCTAATAGCTTACTTTGCGTCTGAATATACAGTATGATATCGAAGACAGCCATACCGTTACACGCCTTCTGGTTACGAGCTGTGAGCGGGGGTCAACCTTTTTTGTTTAGCAGTCTCATGCAAGCATGTGTTCAACTCTAAGTAGCTCATTGAAGTATGAATCCTCTAATGTTGACGGTTCAGAAGAAGAGAACATTACTGTACTCTCACTGCATCTGGCACTGAAGTCGTTTTCCTGTGGACGCAAGATACGTGATGACCGACATATACTGCTCTCCTGTAATGTTAATCCACGAGGTTAAATCGTCGGCCTTCCACATTTTCCTTAGTTTTTTTCTGTTCGTAAACTGCCTAGCTTCTAACGCTATTCACATCCAGACACCACCTCTAGCTTCCAGCAAGGCTTCGCTAAGGTGATAGTCGATCCAATGTTCCCCACGATATAGGCAATTCATTTTCGTTCAATGCCTTCGACGCAAATTGCTTTCTTTCGGGGATATCTAGAACAACTGACATTCAGCTAGGTAGTGAATTTCGCTTCAATATCTTCCAGTTGCTATAACGGAGAGGCTATCAAAAGAGCTCGCATCCGCCACGTCTTCCACTAGGGCTTTGATACGTCTCTTGAGTAATTCCTTGCTGAACAAAATACAGCCAAACAAATATCACATCTGCTGGCCAAGTCAGCTGAGACAGTGTGGTTTGCGTCTAAAATTTCGGGTTGTGTTATGTCAAACGTGGACGTGATGAGTAGTAAGTTTATTCTACCCAGAACCTCGTTCATCGACCCGGATGATTCGGGCGGAATTCAGGTACAATAACAGCTCCAGGCGGCGGCTTATCGGCAGCTTTAAAGAAACCTTCACTATCGACCCCATTTTCCACCGTCCACCCCCTCAACGCCTCAAAATCCCGACAAACCTTATTGTTGTTGAAATCCGGCTGCGGCATCCGATGTCCTTCGACCCAATTGAAAGTAACCATGTCAACACTCCCTGTACACCTCAACGCCTGCGCAAGCACATCAATACAATGATCGATATGCGCTTTGTGTAATTTCGACCCGGGGCTAGGCCCTTCCTCCGCCTCATGATAGTGCGCGTACGAGATCTCTCGGCGGAGCTTGTCCAGACAGTGTAGGTGGTGAAACACATCCATGCCTGCTATGTACGCGTCTGAGCCCAGGTTGAGTTCGGGAGGTGCTTTGACGGCTACGGTGGGATCTTTGCCGAGCGCAACTACGTCGTCGGAGGTTATGATTATGGGTGCGATGTTGCTTCCAATCGCTTCCCATGCTGCGTCTGCTTCGGCTCCGGTGCGAACGCGCCAAATCGAAGGGGGTTCTGTGTCCCAGAATGTGCCATTTGTGACTCTGGTGTGCTTGGGAATTTTGAAACGGTCGAATACTGGGGCTGCGATTTTCCAGTCCAAAGTTAGCGGCTGGTCTTTCTTACTCCGTTAGGGGGGATGTATGTACAGTAGTAGGATGTAGCTGTCCAGTAGTCCTGGTCGGACAGGCGGTTCGCCCTGTTCGATAAAGATAGTATCACTATCGATATAAAAAATAAGACGACGTTTAGAACCGTCACAGAAGCAAGGACTTTGGTAGAACGGGAACTCCTCCAAGAGCCCCAGCGCTTTTTTACGCTGCCTTCACCCAACAAAAGATACTTTTCCGTATCAACATCTTGGCTATGCGATGACCTCGATGTTTGGTAATCCTGGGTGTCTTGCGCGCTGCCCGAGTCGTCAAAACTCATCCGCTCGTCCAGTGGTTGCATCTTGGTATAGGTCCAAAACAATCCACAACGTAGTCTTTGATCTCGAGTTTGATTACCGGTGGGTAGGAGTTTGGAAAACACGCGATGATCTTAGGCAAGACGTTACATCAGCAAGACCAAGTCTTAGGTAGAGTAGCGTGCAGTAATCCCTCGCAAGCTGTGTCAATTAGAAGCGCAAACATGCCCCGACTATCGCCCCGCCGCTAAGGATCTGGCCAAGGTTTAAGCGTTGACACGCAAAAGTCATGGGGTACAGACCGGCCAATAGAGGAAGGTGTTTGGGTCACATCAAACGTCAGATTTGCATCCTTCAAGCCTCATTAGGTCATCGATAAGATAAGACATACCTTGCGAGTTTACCATTAAGTAGTTCTTTTAGACCCTTGGCAATTTTCATGGCAATGGTTGGCACAGCACTGGCATTCTGATGGAGTTCGACGGAGATCGATTGGATAACAGAGGCTAGACGCATACAACTATATGTACCAATACGAACGGACCTCTTTACTCCGTGGCTTCTCTTACGGAAAGGCTTCCGTCTTGGACCTTAGACTTCACGCTTTACTGCTTTTCCGCAGCACGCTTGTCGATGTAGGTAAGGTCATACCATTGAGGGTCAGCCTTGCGTTTCTCATCCTCCTTGCGCTTGTCGATGTAGGTAAGGTCGTACCATTGAGGGTCGGCCTTGCGCTTCTTCTCCTCCTCGCTGCGCTTGTCGATGTAGGTAAGATCATACCACTGCGCCTCGGCGTCGCGCTTCTTGTCGGCCTCCTCGCGCTTGGCCTTGTCGATGTAGGTAAGGTCATACCACTGAGGGTTGGCCTTGCGTTTCTCATCCTCCTTGCGCTTGTCGATGTAGGTAAGGTCATACCACTGAGGGTCGGCCTTGCGTTTCTCATCCTCCTTGCGCTTGTCGATGTAGGTAAGGTCGTACCACTGAGGGTCTGCTTCACGGTTCTGGACCTCCTTAGGTTGAACGGGGGCCGCGCTGGCGATGCCAGCAGCGAGCCCAAGGATGGTAGAGATAGTGGAGACACGCATATTGAGAACCGAAGGGTAGGTGGTATGAGACAAAGAACAAGACGAGGATCACGGTTATGATAGGCAAGGCCCGATATATACACAATTCTATATTCCAAAACGGCCGGTAGTACCCCGCACCCTGTAGGCGTCGTGTAAGCTAACGTTATCGATACCTAAGATGTGGTGTAAATGCTTGGCGTATGAGTACAGTGATCCTTCAGGATCACTATGCGAAACGGGTGGGACGCCAAGCTGACGGTAACTCACCAAGTAGGCCTGACGGAAACGCAACCACCTCACCTTCCTTATCCAACCTACTCTTGACAATCTCACCGGCGGCTCGGTCTTGTCCACGCACTTTCGTTCCTGCCCCATCCCTCATCAGCCTCAACGAACAATCCAGATCTTGGACTCTTTGCCCTGAGCTTCCGCCCCACCATCGGCAGACAAATCAGGTATATCACATTCATCGCTTTATCAGCACTATCCGCCAATTAGGAAACCATTTTCTTAGTCTGAAACAAGGAAACAGCGGTTTGGCTCTGCTATATGCTCAGCGACACCGGCCCATGCGTGAAATCCGCTCAGGTAGCAAATAACCTGACAAGCCGAGATAGGATAACAGGCGATTGTCGCCCTTACACGAGATCCGAGCTTTAGGCGCATTATGCACTCTGTTTATTTCTCGTCCTGTTCGTCCTGTTCGCTTTAGATATCCGGAATATGCCGAACCAAAAGTACAAGCCACTCCGCGGCGAAGAAGATGGCGAAGACGTCTTGCAGAGAAGTTTCAATAGTCAAATCTGGATCAGCGGGCTTAACATCAAGCAGCTGATAATTAATGTGGTTTTCTTCACTGCTGGACTGTGTGTTGGCTTGCTCTTCAACAATGCACGTACACGGGGCGCCAATGATCAACTCGCACAATACTCAATGGTACCTTGTAAGCTTGGATTATCTTCGTACTAGTCACCCTCAGATACGTTCCGCAGAACTGATAGAAATGGTAAACAAGCACCAGCATTCGAAGCCATATCTTCCCAGCCATTGACCCTTACACATCACGAGCTAGAGGGTCATGGGCATATGAGCCCATATCAAGGATTTCCGACCTCAGAGAGGACAGCTAGATGGATGGATCTCATGAACGGTGATTATAACATTCTTGCCCCTTGAGACTTAGTACGCTGACCACAGACGCATCCAGGTTACTCAATACGTGTTCCATCAACATCTCTAGATGCTTTGAACCTCGAAAGCATCCCACTAAATGATAACTCTGGCGACGTCTGGGTCTCAATGAACGTCTACCACCACCTGCACTGCCTAGACTCCATTAGACACCAAGTAGCGGGAATCGGTTGCACAAACCCGCAGGATCTGACAGCTAATCGCACGGCGCAGTACGACATGAAAGATGAGCAATACTTCCCACCGCATATAGATCACTGCATCGAGACTTTACGGAAAAGACTTATTTGCCAGCCGGATCTCGGTGTCAGGGCTATCGCTTGGAACCCCGATAAGCCTGGTGTGGCGTTTGCTAATAACACAGTGGATTCGGCCTGTGTAAATTGGGATGCTGTTCAGGATTGGACGAGGCGGCATTCGTTCATGGAAGAGGATAAATTGATTACTACGCCTGAAGGTGAGAAGTTCCCCCTGATATTTCTACCCTAAAACGACGATTTTGCAGTTTATTGACACTTGCATAGGGCATACCTATCGTGGCCCGCGAACACCACCTGCACGGTGTGGAGAATGAAATGAGGTTTGTACAGCTGTAATTCTGTAATAATTCAAAATTGGGTCCAGACGGCTTTGATGAACGATGTAGGCTTAGTTTGAAAGCTGCAGTATCAGTATAATTATGATAAGCAATCATAGGGTTGCCCTATCTCTACGCTCTGCACTAACCCCTGAAGCCTTTCCAGCTCCAGTGCGATTCGAAGCGATATCTGTTGTAGTTGTCCTAGCACTGGTTCCAAGACATTGGTGTCGCTCTGTCATCCCGCACACTCCCGAAGGATCTCCACCCATGCGAGCTAAAGCGCTTGGCAAGTGTCACCTGAACTGTGGCGCTGGGGCCAAAGTAATGCTCCGTATAATCCCCAATGCTCTCGCCGGCCGTCTCGTGGATACCAGACATCGCCTTTTTCAGCCCTTTCACGCTTGACTGCTAGGCATAGGGCTGAGCAGATGTCGTCATCTCATACTTTTCCCCTAATCAGAACTTCATGGCCTCGCTCGCTCCTACCCCTCCGACCTTGACCGGTGCGGCCTCGAAGAGTCCATTGGCAAATGGTTGCCCTACAACCACTGTAAGGCCTGATGCCAACGGATGGGTACCGCCAGGGACCTGCGGATATATTTCTCGGCCGTACTACCCATCCTTCGTCGCAGCCTTAATTTTTTCCACCGCTGCAGCCGCAGTCTTGGTAGGATATGCGCTAATGATAATGCACGCGACTCGTCATCGTCGCGGTCGGCTGCCAGAAGAAAACGCGTTATCATGGGGGAATGGTCGCCTACTGTCTTGGTCCGGGGCTCTCATTTCGACATGCCTCTTGGCGGCGTACATTTTGCGCGCCTTCGGCACGAGATATCAACAAGTGCCGGAGTTTGTGGCTTCCTCTGATACTTTGGTCTTGGTCTGCCCAATATGTCAGTCTTGTTTCTGTTCTTTTCGGTTTCCCTAACTCCTTTCCAAATTCTGTCTGCCTTCCTGCCTACCTTCTTGCCTACTTTGATACTGACTACTCTTCCTGTACACAGTAGTATCTGCGTTGGACTACGCCGTCCTTATTAAGTTGATGAGATCCTTTTTTTCAGATGACAAGATAGTCGGCGTCACAGATCAAGCTCTCTTGCGGGGCCTTCTCTTCGTCATGCTTCTTGCAATCGAGCAACTTGTCGCCAGTATCCTGATTGCTCCCAAACACCAACCATCAGCCTCAAAGGGAGCCTCTAGCACTGCGATGCTTGGGCTGCAGTTGTACCTCGTCGGCATCGGCATTCAGGAAATCGTAATGGTGTACATATTCGTCATAACAGTTATCCTCCATAGGAAACTGGCTGATAGACAAGCTGAAATCCCCCAGACAATAACGTTCGACTCCCCAGACCAGCGGTCCACAAGATGGCGCTTGATATCCTACGCTTTACTTTTCAGCGTGGGAGCCATATTGATCAGAGTTGCTTACCGCCTCGTTGAGCTTTCTGGGCTTTTCACGGGCTACTTGCTTATGTTGGCACATAACGAAGTGTTCTTCTACACACTTGAATGTCTTCCTGTCTTGATCGCGGTTGGTGTTTGGGTAATCGTGAACATAGAATGCCTTTACCAGGAAGACGTTTCTGGTGCTTACGCGAAATTACACGAAAATGCGTCTTAAGGTTTAAGAGTTGCTATTCATCGTGTAATACTAGATCGCTGATTTTTCTTTTCTTTTACTTTTCTTTTCTGAGAACACAGAATGAATGTAACGATTGGTATAACAGTAGGGGCGCTAAAAACTGCTTTACCTACTGCACAGATGCTTACATATAAGCTGTAAAGACTTAAAGGAGGAATGTTACTTAACTGAGTCAATACGATATGAAGTTTATGATCTGCATCCTCACGTTTGCTCCTCCCCATTCTTATGCTGTAGGCCATTGTTGCACATTATCGTACAAGCATGAACATAAGGATTGCTTCTCCTCAGAAACCCCAAGAGTACTCTTATCCTGAAAAAAGATCAGTTCAGATCTCAGGCATGACAACCGAGGCACCCCCAGTAGTAAATTATTTCATCGGCATCTTAAGAGGTTAGACCCCCCAGCCACGAGGAAGAGATCCTAAGTAAAGAAACTATATAGAGAACTGATTATGTAAGACCTGGTTAAGAAAGGCTAGGAAATGGAACAAATAGGTTCAGATGTTGATAGTAAAGCCAATTTGCGAGATGATCAACTGAACCTAAGTGTCTAGATACCTTCAAAGATGCATCTCCGACAAACTAAACGCGTTGGCAATGGTCGTTACTAGACTAATGCTGAATATTCACCGACCAGCCTGTTTCGATTGGTCGAGTAACTGATCAGTGCGGGGTTAACTTATCTTAGTTATGATTGGGTATGCTATAACGATAGTTCGTAATTAGTGACACGTGGCAACCCACAACTGAAACCCACCGATTCTAAGTTTTGGTGCCCTGAACGTTCTAGGAGATACATGGATGTATAGGGGACGACATTGGTCTACTGGAGAGAATAATCGTGACCAATGATATCCAACAACGCTTTCTGAAACTATCATGATAATAAATCCCGCTTTAATGAACGGAGTCCGGCTCTTGTGCCATTTGTATGCCACGAATAATAAGGAAGCTCATGTTAGGATTAACAAGTTTGCCGAAAATCATACGAAAAGTATTGTTGACGTTCGAGAAAGATTAATTCTCCTGTTGAGAATATATTTAAGAGGCTTGTGGAATGGACCTAGGATGTATGCTTAGGAGCCGTACAAGTTGGTTGTCTCAAACATCCTCTTAGAACACTCAGCGAATACAATTGGCTCATAGACCTCTTTCCCATGTATGGTAACTCTTGAAGGTTAAGATTGAATGATGTCATCTAGGCTAGGTATAACAAGGGGATGGAATATTTGGCGGTGGTTTTGCCCTAGCTGGTCACAACCTGATGAAGGGCTTATAGGTAGAAGCCCGTTTTGTGAAATCTGATCTTTTAGTGTAGTTGTTGCGGAACATATCTATTACCGCTTGAGATGTGGTGGAACATGTCGCCGATATTCTGTACATTACGCCTTCCTGTGGAGTAGTTGGAATGAAGACGTTTGTCTGTCGGTCAAGGAACCTGATGCCACCATAATCATCTCGGAATAAAAGGGTAAAGAGATTTATACAGATGTAAGCGGCTGTGAAGCATATCTCGACGGGCTTCGGTTCTGACCATCAATGCGTATCTGGATCTAACTCACCCCCAGTCTGTGTGCATACACATACGCGACAACTCATCTGTGGCATTCGAAAGAGGCGAGTAGTGCAGAATGCGGAGCAGGTTCTCATGTCCCGTATGTAGGGACTGAAATTTATCTGCTTCCTGTGTCGTTAGGAGCAAAGAGAATCGGGCAGCACTTTTTCACCATTGTCATGTCGATTGTAGGTAGCTTTCTGGCTTTTTTTGATTTGATGTTGCCACTACCACTGATGGTCATCTTCGGCATGCAGCCAGTAGGTTTGGGTCTGAATAAATGTGATATAGAATTCAGAACGATTTTGGCACAGTGTTGGATAGCGAACCAATCTCATTAGCTGACTATGATCTTGCTATATCGTTCAGCGGAATATGGTGGTCTGAACTATGGTTGAATCGGGTTTGGGTCAGTGCAGAGGCCTGATGATGATTGCCTTTGTCAAAATAGTGTTCGAAGGCATTTGCTCCTGAGTCCATACTCCTGATAGCATCCTTGGTGACTTCATTCAATAACATACCCAAGATCAAATTGGTTATGCCTGCCTTGAAAGTCCTGCAACAACCAGATACATCTGAAGATGTTTTCAATATATGATGAACGTCCTACCAAAAGGATTTCGCTATCGCCGGGTTTCTGTAAGGATTAGAAGGCCCATATGCTGCGTTGGTAGTGGCGAGCGTGATCCGATTCTTAACCCAGCCAAACAACCGCGTCGTTGTAGGTAATTCTTACTTCAACTGGTTGAGCGTAAGTGCAATGTAACCGACAATAACTCGATTCATGGCGTCAAGATGTTTTCCCGGTGCCAAGGTTGGATGTATTGCATTGTGGAACGTCATGATATATACCCAATTTCCCTCTTGGTCATTGGTATTGGTCTTGATGATGTTAGCTGCTAATTTGCTGAATCTTGAAACTGAGAGGGACGCACTGACAACAAGAGGCATGAAAGCGAACATTTTATGCTGCTTTGGAACTTCTGCGATAAGGTCAGACGAGTTTACAACGGATAATCTCGAGCCAGGCATACGGAACGTGTATATGGGCAAATTGTATTGGACACTTGGAAAGCGCCTATCAGTAGCATTGAATTCGGAATTAAGGTATTTCGTGTGGTTTATTACCCAAGCATTATGGCTCGACATCCCACGCAAATTCATCCAGAGGTCCATGGTAAGATGGGCACTCTATTCGAGGTAGAAACATGATTCCAGACCTAAATCGTTCTTCAAGTGGACTTGGGAGGTATTTTGGGGAGATTCAATTTTGCGGACATTCTGTTTCACTGCTACCGCGTGACCTAGATGGACATGGTTATAGGAGGATTATTTGACCACACAAGTGAGTATACATTCATTATGGCTATAAAGTTAGAATGTTAGAAGAGTGCACACCTCCTGCTTGGCTCCACTCAAAGCTCGATAATAATCAGTCAAAGTATGCATACTTCTACATGCTAATGATACTGAGTATTGAAACGCAAAACCTTGATCCAGGATGATAATCGAGCCCTGAGACTTTGTCCAAGTCAATTGCAGAGCGGTTGAATGCGAAAGCACCCAAACTGTGGACGCGATGCGTTTTTCACTGTAACTTCACCAGATCTTGTAGATTTCGGATGACGTGAATGAAAACGAATCAATCTCCGTACAATGTCAGATTATAAAATACAGTGTGACCGGTGCAGACAACAGAGTGTGAAAGGAAATCGAGATTTTCAGGAGCGCCTAAAAAGACTTCAGTGCACGCCAATTGCACAATCGTTACATCTAAAAAATTCCATCAACGTATCAGATCCCTTGAACGTCGCGTTGATTCAACCTTGGAGCTGACATGAAAGCTTGACGTCTTTTCTGATTCGCGAGAACTACTTATCGTCCCATTGGGGTGCCAGGGATCAAAGAACCTGTAGCCAGTGATGTGTGCATTCTCCAGCGCGGCGGGTCTTCGCTAACAGAATCCACGAGCTCTTCAAAAAGTCCCTCAAACACTTGTCGCTGCTTGAGGTCTTGGAAGCGTAACTCTACACGGCGTAAATCTTGCTGATCTCTCGAGCTGGATTCCACAGAAGATGGGTCGTTGAATGTGGTCTCAGGAACTGCTGTCATACTCATTGTGTCGAGAAGCCGACCGCGTTGCCTTCCGAATATATTAAATCTGAAAACAGCTTCCTTTGATTCGTGATCTCTAGATGCCAACCTACTGACTAGACCCCGTAGAGTTAGCAACGAAAACACTGGAAGGGATTAGGGCGTGGTACTTCTTCCGCTCATCCAAACATCACTTTCTCCTGGGAAACGGAAAGTAATTCTAGCTGACAAGCCGTCGTTAACGTCCCTACGCCATATCATGACATCTGCTGTGCTGTGGTGCTTCCACGACCTGAGCCTACGAGAACGTGCAAAATTTACTTGTTTGACAGTGGCAAAGAATAGCAATTCCCACCCTGTGAGACGCTGGAATAGGGTAGTGATTGCTATCGTAGATTAGTCTAGCCAATACACAAGAGCTCAATGTCTTACAGTCTGGTGGTATGGGCGAACTATGGTCACTGGAGAGCTGAACTGATATGGTGAGTGAATCTGGAATCAACTTTGTTGCTTCGAATCGAGCGATCCTCTGGCCTTCTGAGGTCTGTTTTTGCAGATCGGATAGGTACGTTAAACACTCAATTCTGTTCAATTGCACATTGAACTGGTGATCTTGGGGCAGAAGACAGATCAGAGGGTCAATATACCGGCCAATGACATAAAGCCTCGAGGTAAAGTATGTTTCCTCGCGATGGATAGAGACGAAGGGTTTCTTTTGGGGTTGAGAATCATTATAATGCCAAGTATGTATCTCAAGCGTTTTAGAAACTTCGAGTGTGGACCCACCGTCTTGTGGAAGCCGAATAATCCCGATGAATTTTATTGCTGCATTTATGTGGCGAAACTGAATGCGTACTTTGTTATTAGTCAGCACAGGGTTATAGATCCAGTTCCAATGTCCACTGTGGCCGCGCGTGCTTTCTTGTTGAGGATGGTTGCAGTCAGACCATCGAAGAGTCACTGTATCTTCGTGGCATGTATACTGTATGTTTGTGAGGGGAAGCCAAAACGAATAGCAAATCTTTTCATTGGCCGATGTCACATCGCTCAATAATAGTCTGCGTGTGGCTTCCCAAATAGGCGTACCATGGCTGACGCGTGTTGTTTCGAAGGTCTGGACTGTGTTATCGGCTTTGTTACAACACTGCGAGAATCTTTCTATTGTCGCAGACTCGGTGAATGAGACTGTTACAAAAGAGTCCATGAAAAGCAGTGCTTCGCCTTTTCGAGCGCCACATGACGAACCGAGAGTCATTGGCCATGCGACTCTATGGACATATAACCTCCCGTCTGAAGGTGCTCCAGATGCTGTTTGTTGCAATGCAAATGGCTCATAGGAAGCTGAATTGGATCTTACTGATGTGCCCGGTGTGGTGACTGGCGTTTGTCCTGGACAAAGGACAACACTAGCTAAGCCACTGCTCGAACTGTTGTTTGCTTGCCTGGCTAAAGCCGGAGGAGGCATTGCGAAAGCAGATGCGATGCTAGAGTTTCGCACTGGACCTAACGCCCTTTCGCTCCGTGTGCTGACGATAGATTCGCGTCGGTTCGACCGCGCTGAAGAGCTGTCTGATACTGCATTCACAATGCCATTCTGCGAGGGAGGTCCGACGTATGATTTGATGTTCTGTATCGAGCTGACAGATCGTCGTGGTAGTGCTTCCGGATCATCTTTCCGGCAGCACGAAGCTAAGAACACAGCCGTTAAGTTGCTCTCCACTGCATCTACGTGGATCTTGTTCACAACAGCGCCGGCATCTAATCTTTGCTTCGAGTCATGTCGAATCTGATACGTTGTAAGTTTGTATCTGAAGGCATATAACCCAACTTACCATATTCAGAACCCAATCCATTGGTAGGCTATGTACAAAGTTGTCAGATTCCACATTGATCTTCTTCGACCACGCTGTCATTTCATGTTCTTCAATAAAGCTATAAGACAAACCACGACCTTTCATTATGTGGTCAAACGAGCAGCCTTTGATAACGCTGAGTACTTCCAAGAATACGCAACCTAGAGACCAGATATCTGCCTTCGAATTTCGACTAGCGTCTACAGTCAGAACTTCAGGAGCGGCGTAGCGATGAGTGAAACTGGAGTAACCTCCCTCAGTCGTGCCATTCTCGCTATCGGTCCATTTGTGAGAGATGCCGAAGTCACAGAGTAAGACACGTCCATTGCTCAGAAGAATGTTGCTAGGCTTGATGTCCTTGTGACGGATGGAGTTCGCATGAAGGAACTCCAAGGCTGTGGCAAGGCAGTTGAAAGAAGTGTAGAGGGTTGCAACATCTTGATCTAAGAGTGGCTCTGTTTGCTTCAATAAGTCCAAGAGCACTTTATCGGCGATTGGGTATAAAACGAGAGAGAAGCTTTCCAGATCCGTAAAGCTTGCAACGAGGCTGACAATGTGGCGATGATATGCCAATTTTCTTAGAGCTTCGATTTCTTTCTTGAAAATTTCTAATTGGTTCCGTTGGTCTTTCAGATTGGTATAGCTGTTTCGCGGAAGACGCTTGCATGCGAAGGCCCTGCCTGAGTCCTTGTGTTGAAAATGCCTGACGTGGGCGGAGCTTCCCTCCCCAATTTTCCCCATATCTGTGAAATGATCAACTCCGTACTCTAGGTGCCTGTGTCGTAGCTGATATATTTGCTTGTCTTGATTGTATTGTCGCGCAAAGAATGGACGAACTAGGTTTTTTTCATTCATGTGCTTCAAATCAGACATAACGTAGGATTGCGCTTTCGCAAACTCGAGATTGTCAAGCTCTGGCAGTGACTCCAACTTGATCTTTCTCAAGATGATAGTATTCAAAGGCAGCCAAAAGTCGTCGATATGCTCGCGCTCGAATCGCTTGAAGACATTATCGCCGTCTTGGAACCCCAACATGCGCAACAAGGTATACAGCCTGACAGTGCCACTATTCCAGTATTCCGAATATTTTGTCCAGTTATCGCGGTAATTTTGCCGTATGCTTAAACGTGTGCCAATGGCGGAGTAGACAGACTCGTCTATGTACTGGCCGATTGTGCTTTCGAAAGGCTTTTGAGAAATCTTATGGTCTAGAGAGGCTTCGTTCGTGGCCTCGTCCATCTTGCGCTGATCATGAAAGGAAAGATCAGCTTCTGAACACGAGGAGGGAGGGAGAAAAGAGCAGCGATAAGGCTGATGCATGACCAACGCAGAGATACGAGGCATACAGCGCATGGAATGTGGCGTAAATCTAAACTCATCGTTGGCTAATTCGGCTGCAAATCGTTAGTTTGTGAAGCTCAGCCCCGCGCCTTTTACGGTCCCTCTTGCCTGCTCAGCTCACCATTCAACGCCACCAGTATATTGAAATGCATAGCCAAGCTCGTTTCCCCCTATCATCATCATCTACCCCCACGCCCGATCCGGAAGCATGGGAACCGCAGCATGCATCGCGAGTGGTAAAGGATATTAGCCTGAGGGTTTGTTGTTACCTAGGCTGCCTTGTGCCACCGTATTCCGGTTATGACTTTCTCGCCCTTATAAGCCGTGATCTTGGTGTTCGTCAGCCTCTACTGCGACGACTCCTTGTTTGTTGGACTCTCAAAGCTGATCTGCATATGCTATGAAATATGGTGAGGGATATCCAACTAGCTGAGAGACACGCGGAAGACAATCAGAGTCAAAGTACAAATGATATGAGTCCCAATAGCGCCTCCGATGAGAACGAAGAGGCACAGGCTGGCGTCAGGCGAATCGAAGCTGTCAGCAGGACTTGGACAACTGCTTCCCTTGTCATCACATATGTCACGTAGGTGGACCTCCTTCGAACAATCATCTGTGGATTAACCCCGACAGCTTGTTCTTGTTAGCAAATGTCACGTCTCTTGAGTTGCAAGTCACCAACCTTATGACACCATACGCGACAAGCACTTTCCAGCAGCACTCATTAGTTTCCACAGTCGTTGTGATTCAAGGTATTGTCAGTGCAGTGATAAAGCCACCAATGGGCAAGATTGCGGATGTATTCGGTCGACTAGAGTCCTTCGCCATTACTATCTTCCTGTATACCATTGGGTACATTCAGCAGGCTCAATCGAAGAACGTCGAGACATTCGCTTCCGCGCAGATCTTCTGGGCAGCTGGATTCAATGGCCTTCAGATCTTACAGCAGATCTTCGTAGCTGATACGACCGACTTGTCTAATCGCGCTTTGTTCTCCACCCTGTTCGACATTCCATTCTTGTGGATGGTATGGGCAGGACCCAAGTTGGCCACAAGAATAATCGAGGATACAACATGGCGTTGGGGCTACCGCATATGGGCGATCACATTGCCGATTTGCTTTAGTCCATTGGCATTAAGTCTCTATTTAAACCAGAGAAGAGCTAGAGACAACGCTAGAAGACGTGGGCAAGCATTCCCAACAGCATTCAGAGGTAACACTGCATTCCAAATTCTCGAAAATCTATGGTACGACTTAGATATCTTCGGTTTATTATTGCTTGCTACAGCAGTATCGCTCATCCTTCTGCCGCTCACCGTAAGTTGACACGTCATTCTTGCAAGATACCCTGTTAAAATTAAAGTAGTTAGCGCCTGGTGCGAGTGACAAGTGGAGCAACTCGAGCATGATTGCCATGCTTGTTTTTGGGGTTGTGTTTCTAATAGCTTTTCCTTACTGGGAAACCAGTAAAAAGCTGGCCCCAAAGGCCTTCTTCCCACCCGACTTATTCAAGAACGTGACGGTCATTGCAGCAACTTTAATCGCCTTTTTGTACTTTAGTAAGCCCTACTGATTGTTCTTTCGAAGCTTTAGGGATGGAAATATACGCGCTAACCATATATATAGTGGCATTCTATATGTCGGTTTTCCCTTACTTCTTCTCCTATCTCCGCATCGTCCAAAACAAATCCATCAGCGAAGCAGGGAATATTACGCGCGTATTTTCGTTGAGTTCAACCGTATCGTCCATCATCGTCTCGCTCATGGTTAAATTTACTGGACACTATAAATACTACGTCACTGTCGGATCCTGTATCTACCTACTGGGCATGGGTATTATGCTTCGATACCGCGACGAAAACACATCGACCGCCACGATCGTGGGAACACAGATAGTGATAGGCTTTGGTGGTGGTTTTCTTAACGTCCCGGTCCAGCTTGGTGTCCAAGCAAGCGCGAGTCATCAACAAGTTGCCGCAGCCACGACCGTCTGGCTCACGTTGTTGGAAGTCGGAGGCGCTGTGGGATCGGCTGTTTCTGGAGCGATTTGGAGCACATATATTCCGCGCAAGCTGCAACAATATCTACCTGCTGAGACCGTTACAAATGCTACGATTATCTTCGGCGACATCACCACGTCTTCGGACTATATCGCATATCCGCCTGGCTCGCCGACACGCAACGCGATCAATCGCGCATATCAGGAGACCATGCGTCTTTTACTTATCGGGGCACTGGTTGCAGCTGCACCTATTGTGCCATTGACGTATTTCTTGCAAAACTACAAACTGCGTGAGATGGAACAGCCTGTTGAAGGTCGTGTGATAGGAAGTGCCGAGCGGAGAGTAGGATCGTATAGGAGATTCTGGAAGCGATGATCCAAAGCATGAATGCTTCAATTATACATGATTCTGATCAGGAAATGCCTGAAGGCGATTACTATAGTTAGTGAACTGCGGCCAACTTGACTATTTCTTCCACGGTACTAAAGTGTTTTATCTGGTAACTTATAACGTAAGATTTTATATATATTATATGATGACTACTAGCATCTTTCAGTAAGACTTTAGTAGAGTGAGTTGCTTACTTGACTAAGTAGCTTACTATGCGTATAAGTTACAGTGTAAGACTACTGTGTGTGATGAGGGCAATTGGCCTCGCTGAAAAAACTCTAATAGTTTTCACTTTATCAAAGAGCATAACCATAAAGGCGGTTCTGGATCACAAGTGACCCATTCCACAAATTCTCGGGGTGGGTGACATGAATTCAAGTCTAGCGTGAAGGTGCTTACTCCTTTGCGTGGCTCAGCAGTTATCTGCAAGTTTACACCCTGTCGCATCCGCACCACCTGCATTTCACTTTAGTCTACCATGGCGGTTGATTCGTTTACCCCATCTAGCATCGTAGCATTCGTCGTCACCACTCTCTCTATGTTCGTTTTTGCCATGCTACGTCGCAAAGCCTCGCAGGCGGTCGAGAAGGACAACAAGTATACCGAGCGCATTCCCGCTCGATGCTCTTCAAAAGCTGCACAGCAGCTTGTCAATCATCTTTCATCAGCCCTACCATATGACATTATTCTGCCGATTGACATTGAGGCCTTCGGAAAAATCAATGAACACTTATTGGGCCCAGCAAGAATGTGAAGCAGTGCCCTCGTGTGTCATTCGCCCTGGCACAATCGGCCGATTAAGCACTGCGATCACAATCCTCAAAGGTGAATACGACGAAAGGAGATAGACGACTCAAGACAGTGACCAAGCCGACACGGGAGGGTTGTTCGCTATTCTCTGGTAGCACGCTCCGCAAGCATCGAGGACGGCGTACTAATCGACATGAGCCACTTTTCTGACGTTACTTCATCTCAGGATGGTAAGAGTGTTACCATAGGAGCCGGGGCTAGATGGGGAAAGTTTTCGAAGTCTTAGACACAAAGCATCTTGCAGTTCCGGGTGGCAGGAACTCCGCAGTTGGCGTAGGTGGCTTGGTATTGGGAGGTGAGTCCGTTGCCAACTTATCCGTGCTGTTTAATCCTAATTCAGGAACCAAACAAGGCGGCGTTTCATTCTTCTCGCAGAGGTATGGTTTGGTTTGCTCCAACATCCTTAGCTACGATATCGTCTTAGCCTCGGGTTCCATCACGACGGCATCCGCATCCACAAACCTCGATCTATGGCGCGCTCTCAAGGGAGGCGGGAACAACTTTGGGATTGTTGCCCGCATCACTGTTCGTAGCTTTCCAGCTACTAACATTTGGAGTTGCTTTCTCTATATGCCCTCTGGGCAAGCTTCTAAAGTTCTCTCCGCGTTCCATGACTTCGTAAACAGAACAAACCCAGTTGACTCTAGCACTACATACGACAGCTGTGCCTCAGGTCCTATTGCCTATTTTACTTATTTATAGAATCTGGGCATCCAGTCAATTGCAGTAAACCTTGTATACACAAAACCGGCAGAGAATCCGCCTAAGTGGCCGAGCTGCTAGGAAAAGTCGTCCTTCAAGTCTATCTGGCGTCTCTGGAGTACTTGTAAAGTGCGTACGCTTGGTAGTGCCTGCGACGAGATGAACGCGCTCAATTCACCTGGCTGACGTCAGGTTTTTGGCATGACGACAATTAAAAATGATCCGGCAACTATATAAGCAGCGTACGACGCATACAGAAGTGCTATCGCTTTGATAAAGCGCGAGAAAATCGAGGGGATGTCTTGGACACTCGTTCTCCAGCCAATTCTCCCAGATTGGGTGCACAAGGGCGATGCTAATTCACTCGGCCTACATGATATAGTGGAAGACCCACTCATACTTGTCAGCTTCACCGTTAACTAGTTAAAACGTCAAGATGATGAGTTGGTGGAGAATCTGACGCGAGAAATGATTGAGCTGATCGATTTTTTTGCTGCGGCGAATGGAACCGGTCATCGGCATCGTTACATGAACTATTGTGGAAGCTGGCAGAGGCTATTTGAAGGATACGGTGAAGAGAATATGAAGTTTGTACAGGACACGAGTCGCAAATACGACCCAGATGGGTTATTTCAGTACGGCTGTGTGGGTGGGTTTAAACTTGGTATTGGGGACGTCAAAGGCTAAAAGATTGAATGCCTGACATATACGTGAATAGTGATTTTGGAGTCTTTTTGTGCCTCCCACATGTCTTCAAGATGTTCCTTGCTCAGCGGCATGCACTCGATCTAGAGATTCTCGATTACTTCCCTGCCTCTGTGTCGCGTCGCGATAACGCAGGCCTCCTGCTCAAGTACGCACTTCGTCGTACCGGTGATTCGAGCGGTATTTCTTGACGAGTTTATTTTGAAGTATGCCGGTAGAAGCCTCTCGGAACTCAAGGCCTCGCCTGGCGAACTAGAAAAGCGGAAAAAAGAAAAAAGAAAAATCGACAATACAGACACGGAGTAAAGAGTCTCAAGGGCAAATGCTTATTTTTCATACAATAGTCCATATAGAGTCGCCATAGATGATGAGACCCATAACGACACCAATTTGTGTACAGTAAGGCAATGGGACTCGAAACGTGCACGCTATTAAGTTTGCATGTATACTTGCTGCATCGCCGGGACCCGTGCACAACACCTAGCTGCTCTTAAATGTATTCTCCTTTCAATCAACTGCACAAGGAATTTACCAGACGGATGTCATCGGCTTATCAGTTCTCTCGATAAAGATGGGTGGAGACCCAGATGAAGTCCGGCGAATCGGGCCCTCGTATCGAGTCAAAGAGGCAGGCGATTCCGAGGGGCATAGTGTAGACCCCACAACCTAGGAGACCATGCACGTCATAGAACCCTTCCCCTGTTCCTCAATGCACATGATAAAGCCGTTCGTGATTGGTTTGCTTCAGCACAATTCGCCTCGATACTGGAGAAGCGCCAAGATCTCCGCGCGGCTACATGCGGCCCCGCATTTTCAGCGTTGATACCATGATACATCTTCAAGATAACATTCGTGCAGGTTGCACAAGCTATACTTACCCCTATCGTGTGAGCAGTGAACCATTTTCGCGGATAGCTAATACTGGTCTCATCATCAGGTTTAACTCCGGGAGATATAGGTAACCATAGATGACGTGGTTCCACACGCGCAGATCGTATTCTTCTGGTTTACCTAAGTATTGTCTTGAAAGAATGACAGATGCCAAATGTCTTTGTTATTTGTCTATCAAGCGTTCTATAATCAGCAAAATAGAACTTGAGGCAGGAAAGTACGGCGTTGCGGAGGGAAGGCGGTACGAGCTCGCCTAACGGAGACGAGGGGCTAAGTGTGGTAAAGAGTACGGCGGAGGCCTCTCGAACGGGTAAGCCTCATGGCGGAAACATCTCGGCAGCGGAGCGGGCTCGATCGTGGAGCGACTTGATGGCGGAACCAACTTCCTTCGGAATCAACTTTTTGACGGAGTAAAGTGGACGGGTGCAGGTACAGCGGGGATATTCCGGCAGTGGTCCGGTCACCCTTGCTGAGCCATCAGGCTCCTGGATTGGGTATGAGATTATCATTTAGTAGGTGGTGAAAGGGACAAACTAGATACAGTATTTAAGATGTCTGGAGTCGGCTGGGGAAGACTACTGATCAACCAGAATCAACTTACATTCACATTTGAACACCAATTGATCTTTATTGCTCTACCCTTGACAATTTCACCCTCCAAAGCCTGGGACACGCACACTCTTCACATCTGCAATCATGGCTGACAAGGGTGCCACGCTCGACATGTCATTGTTCTTTGGGACTCCCGAAGAGAAGAATTACTTCTGCACTGAGCTACTCCGCCTTCTTAAGTCGAGGGGTGGTGTCAAGATCCAAAACCACAGTATTCCGGATGAGGATATTCATAGGCTTTTCGATATGGTAAGTTGGTACTTTCACATCGAAAGATATGGCTTAGGCTTACTTGGAATGACAAAAGAGCCGCAAATTCTTTGCCCTACCTCTTGAAACAAAGATGGAGGCCAAACATCCCCCTCAAGCTAATCCCAACCGTGGGTACTGCTTCGTCGGTCAAGAAAACGTTGCCAACATCAGTGGATATGAGAAGGGGTTGGGTCCCGGAAAGACGCGTGATATTAAGGTTTGTCAATACAACTTTCTGATTTGCGCCTGGGTTCTCTTTAACATTGATTAGGAAACACTCGACATGGGCAGCGCTCAAGATGACCTAGTTGACAACATTTGGGTTCCCGAAGAGAGTCTCCCAGGGTTCCGCGGCTTTATGGAATCTTTCTACGAAAAGGCATTTAAGACGGAAATGCAGCTGCTTTCTGCACTGGCCATCGCGTTGGGCATCTCCGAAGACCACCTCAAGACACTTCACAATCGTGCTGAAAATGAATTTCGTCTACTCCACTACCCAGCCATCCCAGCTTCAGAGCTTGCGGACGGCACCGCGACTCGCATCGCTGAGCATACTGATTTTGGCACTATTACAATGCTCTTCCAAGACTCTGTCGGCGGACTTCAGGTCGAGGATCAGACGCAGCCTGGTGTTTTCCGCAGTGTTGAGTCGGTGAAGCCGACTGATATCATTCTTAACATTGGCGACTCTCTTCAGCGTCTGACCAACGACACTTTCCGGGCAGCGTGCCATAGAGTCACTTACCCACCTGCTATTAAGGCTGGGGATACCACCGAGATTCCAGAACGCTATTCAATTGCCTACTTTGTCAAGCCTAACCGACACGCTTCTCTTTTTCCTTTGGAGAAATTCATTACTGATGCGACGCCTTGCCGATATGACGATGTCACGGCTTGGGAATGGAACAATCGCAGAATTACAAAGCTTTTTGGTTAGGCGAATGTGGGCTTTGGCGCTAGAGGAGTTGAATCACGATCGTATTTTAAATTAACACTACGTTCTAAGCGTACAAACGTTGTACATAGCTAAGAATACGTGAAACAAGACGTCTTTATATATATATATATATATAACACTCGCAGACACCCAACGTAGACCTAGCGAGGAAATGTTTACTAATATAGTAAGCGAGCGCTGATCGATTAGACCCTTTTCGTGTGTGGGCAAAAGGCTCGGCTAGACCGCACACATCAACACATCGGAATAACGCTTGCACAATTCCATTTTGCGCCCGTCACCTTCCTGCAAAGATGCCAACGCTGTTGGCTTACTGGACCACTAAGTCCATTTTGTTTGCCATGGCGTAAAGGTGGGAGCAGCTGAATAAGGACAATCGAGATCCATCGTGAGGCTCAGCTCCACAATGGCGGGCTTCGCCGCTACTGTCCGATTTTGCGTGGGATCGTGGGGTGAATCTATGGGTCGTAGAATCGTGAAGTGGAGTGAAAATCCGTTTACATCACTGCTCCTCTTGGGACGTAGGATCGAGAACGGCCCACGCCAACGAGAGTGTATTCTCGTAGGCGGTGACCCAGCTGCATAATTGCTGACGGCCTGTAGCAAAGCCCCACTGTCTCGAATAGGGTGAAAATAGCCCAGAATCGCGTTCTGAAGAGTTCTATCAGTGACGTCGAGGTGCGTCCTTCTGCGCTATCGTGCTCTCCGCACCAATGACAACGCCTGGCTCGAGCGCCTTGCCCTGAACTACCTACTCAAGCGAGCCGCTATCGCACTATCCGCGGCCGAATAGTGTGATTATTTGGCTCCTGATGCCGTTGCTATCGTGAAAGCTGTTGAGAACGAGTTGGTGGAGGTCCACGATGTTGTCATAGTAGCGGCGAAGGCCTAGGCCACCCCTTCCATCAAAGGCCACCTATAAAGAGGTCTGGCCCATACTTGCCACGATGGTATTCACTAGACAAAGTATTACCGCGAATAGACCTACTTCATTTGTCCCTTCTTCAGAAATCCCACACAACAATCGCTATGGCTCCTATCGCACTTACGCCTCCTGCCATTGAGGTCAAATCATTGCCCACCGATCCAATCTCGCAGGCGGCCTCAGTTGACACATCCAACATCGGCACCAAGCGGAAGATCATCTGCTTCTCGGGTATGTTACGATAGACAGTCCCAGTCAGGCCGATCGTAAGGGACGAGCGCTCATTCTAGACTAGATTTTGATGGTACCATCTTCATGCAAGACACGGGGCACATACTCTTTAACGCCTTCGGCTGCGGCACCGAACGACGACAACAACTCGATCAACAGATCCACAGTGGCGAGCGCTCCTTCCGTGATGTGTCGGAGGAGATGTGGGGCTCTCTCGATGTTCCCTTCGATGACGGTTTCGAGGTAATGAAGCAGGCGCTCGAGATTGATGTCGACTTCAATACTTTCCACCAATTTTGCATCAACAACAGCATCCCCTTCAACGTCATCTCTGCTGGTCTGAAGCCGGTTCTCCGAAGGGTTCTCGATCACTTCCTTGGGGAAGAGAATTCCAAACACATCGACATTGTCGCGAATGACGCAACTATTTCCTCTGACGGTAGCGAATGGAAGCCCGTCTGGCTCCACGACAACGAGCTCGGTCACGACAAGGCGAAGTCTATCAACGACTTCAAGGACGAGGCTAGGCTACAAAGCGAGGATGGCACTATTCCCATGATCGTCTTCATCGGTGACGGTGTCTCGGATCTTCCTGCTGCACGTGAAGCCGACGTTCTCTTCGCGCGCCGCGGTCTCCGGCTTGAGGAGTACTGCATCGAGAATAAGCTCGCGTATATCCCCTTCGACACCTTCGCCGACATCCAGCGCGAGGTCATCAAGATTGCTGTGATCGACGAGGCTAAGACTCAGGGGAAGGGCCTTCCTTCAAACTTCAACCCCCGCGCAAACATGTGGCGCAGGGCCAGCAGCAAAAAGAACGTCCCTCTCTTCGCTGCTATGACGCCCAGGGAGGAAAAGCCCTTCATCTGGCCAGACACCTTCACTCAGTTGAATGCTGTCGACGAGGGTGTTCCTGTTGCAGCATGATTAATCTATTTTCTGCTAGGGCGGGCCCCGCGCTCCTGCTCACTTTTCTTTTTAACGTTGCTGTGCTCACTTAGCGTTGCTCAATTCTCTATCATATGCTTGAGGCGCCACGACCTTTTATTAGAAGCTTAGATTTTATCATTCAGTGTTTCCTTTTAGTACTTAGCATAAGATTATCTATAGTATATCTTTATATTCTCGTGTCTATATAAACAATAATATAATAAAAATTAAAAAAAAAATATCATCATAGTCGCACTAGTAACAACAATAAGAAGATTAGAAGAATACCAGCCCGACACATGTTAAGTTTTTTTAATTTAATAAGATAAGTGAAAAGATTGATATCTCTTTTTATCTATACATAGTAGCTATCAAAGTAGATTAACATAATTTGAATTATTATGGAGCGTTTGTCAAGTTGGCCCTAGTTTGCCACTGCACAAAACTGCACTAACGTGTCCGTGCACCCAATGCACGGA
>JACVRA010000414.1:0-87683 GCA_019828545.1 Paracamarosporium sp. OC-R06-R3 | reverse complement strand
CGCAAAGTTGGTGGGGTGGCCGACTCGCTTGCCACCTACGTTATCATCTGATTTACATACGTCTCATCTAAACAACACCCCTCTATATACCCTACCCTGACCTAAGAGACGCAAACTCACTAATTACGTAGAGCACCTTAATATTCCCCTTCGACCGCCTAGTTTTCTTAATCGCAACCTTGCTCACCTCCGCTGTTACGAGCTCATTGCCCACCACGTTTCAGTGGGACTAGAACATACGCCCATGGATATGAGCAGCCTCAAATGCATCAGAAGCGTTCTGGAAAAGAGCCGATGAGGTAGTAGCGGCAGGTCTGTGAACCGGCGAGGAGGAGCTATACCGTAGCGAAGTCCTTACCGCGAAACGGGAAGGTACTGTACCGAGAGGGCCTGCTCGTCGAAGAATGATGGCAATCTTGTTCTAGAGATGGGACTACTGGTATGGGATTTGTGGGTTTTCAACGTCCGTATAGACCGCTGCCCAGGCCAGATATATTTAAGCCATTGTATGCGCTTAATGCTACGCTCCGAGTACGTTAGCAGTAAGCTACGCTGTCTGATGATAAAGGCACTTTGTTTCCCACTCCGAGAGGAATGCCCGGGGAGTCGGACTATTTACGCGTCCCTTTTCCTACGTCAGCAGTTGTGTAGCTGAAGCGATGAGGCCCCTTTCCTTGATTGTAGGTGTTGTCCATGCCGCAGGAGGTGTGGATTGTACATGCACTGAATGTATAGATGTGTATCGTACCATTGAACGTTTGTCATTACAGTGTTTGACGTCTATATGCTTACCAATAAAGGAATTTCATCCCGGTTAAAGATTCCATGGCACACGAACCACCTAACTAAGTGATTAACCAACACACTAATCTGATTCTTGGTGGAGTCCAATGCGGGTCGGGCCGGGCCGGCACTAGTTCGTGCTGGCCGTGTCAGATCGCGGCCCGATCTTTTTCTTTTATTCCTCTAGCAGACGCCATTCGACGCAGAGTGAGAATGCCACGCTACCGCTGCAGTTGCGATCCAATGTTGAGGACCTTCTGCAATGCGTCGCTCAGCGCGGCGAGGGTCTTTCTGGTGGTGTCGGCGGGGATGTTCTGGCGGATGTGATCCACGCTGCCGAGTGCTGTTTGTTGGGCCTCTGGGGCCAGGTGTAGGTTCTTGATGTTCCTGGAGAGGAAGTTGCTGAGTGTGATGTTGGCAATCTGGATCGAAAAGGAGCTGGAGGAGATTAGTCGAGATTGACAAGGGTAATATAACAATCATATTAACAATAACTACCTGGCCAGCACCTGCAGCATCAGAGCGACACTATGGCATAGATGAATGTCCTATTTGCTGAGCACTAGTCGCGGACACAGAGTTTACTAGAGAACACACAACCCGAAACCCACTCCAGCGAGCACTTGTATGTCCCCGATATATGCGGTCGAGTTGTCGACGTCAAAGGTGGTGACGAGGTCCGTCAAAATCCAGAAGATGGAAAATCCAACAATCAGCAGTGGATTAAGGTATGGTAGCTTGGTCATGGCTGCGACGGTAATCCCGACTTCTACCTGAAGACACGACATGTGCGATTGTGTAGAAACCGCTGTCACGAGCCCGAGAGACCTTGGACGGCCTGTCGATGTTAGAAGAGGAATGCGGAGGCAGAGGACAGTGTTGAGGTACCTGGGAGAACAATGGCAGATAATGGAGAGTAGCACCCAAGGTCGTGAAGAAGAACGACAAGAGTCAGCAGGCCGCCTAGACGTTACTGATCTGAATGATGCGTCGGGGACGTGCGCTTGGTTTGTTGGAAGAAAGTTACCGGCAATGCAGCGGCGGACACAATGAGCAGAGCGATAATAAGGGTATCATTCCACGGTCGATCGATTTCGTATTGCAACGCTAGAAACAATGAGGTGAGACAAAGCAAACAGTATATATATGTCGTAAGTTTTGTCATTAGTTCTAGCCACTAACGGTATAACATCTAAAGGAGTGACCTTGTCGTAGCTACCTATATACTAGCCCATCGACTAAACCAACCCTGGCGTACATGCTCAGCCTTCTAGACATACCTCTGGGCTATTTGCCGTCACCCCAGCCCACACCATCTCTTAGCAGGAATGACTAGCGCATTTACTCAGCCGATGGAATAACTATCGCGTTGACCGGCGGATCTCTCTTCTCGGCGCTGGGGATCGTGATAGCGTTGACCGGCGGATCTCTCTTCTCGGCGCTAGGGATTGTGATAGCGTTGACCGGCGGGTCTCTTCTCTCGGCGCCGGGGATCGTGATAGCGTTGACCGGTGGGTCCGCAGCGGGGATTGGACTAGCGAGGACGTAGGCCGTGAAGGCGATGAGGGTGAGTGCGAGTTGCATCTTGGCTTGGTTAGAGAGGAGGTGAGGTAGTGGACGGCAGTGGTCGTTGGATCGTTGGAGCTGGACGGCGTGGTCGAGGTGAGGTTGAGAATATGGTGGGGTTTAAGTATTTCTTCGAGAAATGTGACGGGGATCTTGTCAGTACGAATCAGAGGAAATCTAATGTCGCATACTCAAATACATACCTAGATGTGGTATGTTGCATACTGGATGTCACTGATCGTCACGGCCCCCATAATCTGGCGACTGATTAAGGGTTTAGTGGAGGAGGCTCTGTTCACTTGAACGACTCTTCCCCTCCAGACACCTCAACGTAAAATACTCGCCGCCTCGAGACCTCGACACGAACATTTGGCCCTAAGATGACTCTGAGATGACTTCTCAAGCGCTTCAACTGAGGCCTACTGGTAGGGCCTACGCGCGCGGGTCAACGGTGGTGTTCCCCTCCAGAACGACTGTGCTGCTTGGTCGAGCCTACTGACCTTCTACAAGGAGTACAGATGTTCAATGCTCGTGCTGCAAATACATGCAGGAAATTTGTGGAAAGGATTCCTGAGTTCACCTTCCATAACTAGCGCCGAGGTGCTTCCAAAACTAGCGCCGACTTGGGGGTTGACAAATCAGATGTTGATCGCGAACGCAATATGACGTAGCCCAATGACAAATGGTTCGTCCGTTTTAATGTTCTATGTAGGTATAACAGTTCAGACCACTCTTTTACCTGCGATGTTCCCCTATGATTCTAATATTTGGTAGATTTCGAGGTTGCTGCCTTCCATCATGCACATCCCAAGATTATTCTCTGATTCCAAGCCAGAGTACAATGACTTGCACTCTGACACCAACTCGGTGGAAACCCTTCTTGACGACAGGGCCCATCTTGAAGACGGGACCCTCCTTGAAGACAAAACCCAACCCATAATTCTTCCCAAACGACCCTCAGCGCTGCGACGCGCATTAGCCGCCAGCATCTCGCTCCTCGCATTATGGGGTGCAATCTCTCTATTCAACACACTGTCCCATTCTATCCTCCAATCACGCAACCCGTCCGAGAAGTTCGCGGCACCCATCTACCCATCCTGCTCATGCGGCGGCACTACCGTCGCAGAGGCCAAACGCCGCGGCTGCATTTGTACGATCCCACTGGGTACAAAGTAGCTATGTCTTTCCAAGGAGCTTTCCTTGTGTACCAAAGACATACACCAAGTACATCCTCCACTCTGTTGACTGACACTAACTTTGTGCCTGCGAGTGTAGTCACACCCCTTGCGATCTCCTGGCTACAGCCGCACTGCGTGGATATGGAGCTTAGCGATGACTTCGACAAGCAGGGCCCGGGGCCAAATGGCGAGTGGGACTACTGGTCTGACCAGAATATGACGAGGCGGCTATCTAGGGAGGAGGTTGGGGCCCTTGCGGATTACGGCGGGATGTTTTGTAAGTTAGCGACTGTTTCGCTTGCAGGTGCTTCGACTTATCGATCTTCCCCCTTTTTCTTTTATCGGAATTTCGCTGACGCTGTCCCCGCCTATTGAGTAGACGCCACGCAGGACTGGCATGTGATGCACTGCATGTACACGTGGATGAAGCACTACCGGAGCAAGTGGACAGGAGCGACGGTGGAGAGGCGGAGTAATGGGCTAGATCATATTGCGCACTGTAAGCAACATTTGAATGTCGGGGACAAAGTAGTTGTTTTCGCCAATCTTTGGAATTTCAGAGATTGCCATCTGAGACACCACTTGTCCCTACACTAAAGAAGCGAATTACACTGACTTTGTACCCTGATGTTTAGGCATGAAGGTGTTGAAGATCAGGGGGGACTTGCAAGATATTAGGACGGCGGCGGGCATTGCGCTTGATGCGGATGACCCGGGGAAGACTACATTGAATGAGAAGCATGATGACTACTAGTACTGATGAATGAAACCAATATACAACACAGCCAATGAGAGCTGTACCATCAAGAGCGCATTGTGTGCTGGCATATCAATGTGTCGGCGTATCTCGCATTGCGTCAATTACTACACCCAGTGCCTACAAATCCAACAAGTTTACGCACATTGACTCAGACATTTTCTACTCACACCACGCTGTGTCAAACAATTCAGGTATTCCGCGAGAGGATCTTGTTTAATTAGAGAGGCGCGCCAGCCGCTTCCCGGCCCCCAGGGCGGGCCCTCTACCAGTTGCATCCTCCATATATAGCTCGATAGGGAGGTAGACTCATACATCATCCTTTTTCTCTCACTCTTCTTCTGGTCAGGTTATGAGCTCTCGTAACTTCTGCTACGCATATATTTCAGAATTGTTTGTCGTACTGGACCGCCCAAGCACTCTAGACGCAGGGCGCGGTCATCGCAGCGGCATGCCATCCCAATGACGACGAGACACCGCGCGAGGTACATTTATATAAGATTTAGTGGGGCGTAATATGCGACCCTATGCACTGTGGCATTGACAGCACTGGTCATTGTGGTTTCTCGGCTAGTTATGTTGATATACTGGTGGAAGGAAGGGTATATGCTGGATAACGTTCTAGTCACGCTTGCCTACTTTAGGCTTTCCCTGCAGTCTCTAGTGCCGTTACTTTAGAGCGTGTTACGTGAATATTGTTCAGGCTAGATAGTTCGAATTTTCGTAGGTCAAGTCTTGGAAACATTGAGGCGGAGGTACCTCAGATGTCAATGAAGTTGCCGACTTGAGTTCGCCAACAACAAGGCCAAGATGCAATTTCTTATCATATAGAACACTGGTAACAGCAAGCTAGATGGATGGAAGGGACATAGAAACCTGATTGGGCGCCTGTTGACCCAGGGAAGCATGCGGTATGGCGACACAGCATCGCAAAAACTGACATGATGATTTGTAGTCATGCGCCGCGCCGCGTGAAACCAACAGATCCGTGGCATTTCCACTGCGTTTAACGCCTCTTCCTCGCATATATAAGACCTGCGATCTGTTAAGCGGTTTTATTTCTGTTGACACGAGGCGAAGAGGTAGAATCAATTTTATAAGGCACCGTATATCATCTACTCTAGAACAGGCGAGTCTCTCCATAATTAGGAGTCAAAGCTCTAAGAGACTCTCACGCACCACTTCTACCGCCAGGTTTTTTATTGCATCCCACAACTGCCTGGCTGTTTCATTCCACGATATAACTCAAATATCCTCTGTCACCTTCGTTATGAACTCATGGCCGACCACTCTTGAGCGCAACTTCTTTGACTCAAGCGACGACTTCATAGATGAATCCTACTCCCTTTCTAGGAGCCTTGCCGAGTAAGAGATGCGTTCCAAGGAGAAGCACAAAAGATAGGCTTGAAAATATGCAAGGGATTTGACCACATTGAGTTGAGGCTCAGTGGATATTTCGACTTGAAGAAGAGTGCGGGAAAGACGAGGAAGCAGCCAGCTATGACGGTGGCATCGAGCTCAAAAGTTCCCAGGTTCAAGTTAGAGAGACTGACGTCCTCTATATGCGTTAGGGACTTTACTTATACCAGTATAATCTCTAGTCAAGTTACATCCTAGATAGCGTTCTGCTTTAATCTCTTTAATATGCCAAGGATACTCGACACGAATGCGCTAAGTCGAGGTGATCATTGGTAACAACATCCAATCTCACAAGGTACTAGTAAACACGAAGAGAATAGTAGACTTCCAAGTTCTTATTGTTATCAAAGTCTTGGTTGCCTGCTATTCTTCAGCCCTGCAATGCATGCAAATACGAACACCAGCACGCTTTTAGTCATTACTAACAGAGTAGTGCCAAGCAAAAGTTCAGCCTTCCCCCACACTCTGCTATAACAGTCTTCGAAGCCTACTTCTTCAGAAGCATTTGGTATATCGCTCGTCGCTTCTCATTACTCGATTGCCAGCGCTGTTATCTGTCCGATAGTCAGTAATGGCTACGCACCTTACCCAAATATGTGAAGAACCGTCCTGCAACTCGGTGGCTGCTTGGTACTGCGTGGATTGCGCCATGGATTTTTGCGATAGTTGTTGGGCTTTCTTTCCAGCGCATAGGGAAGGCCGCACAGGCCGAGATAAGAAGCCTCATGAGAAAACGCAGTACCGTATCTTTAGGAGGCTCGATGACATTCTGGATCCTTCATACCAAGAGTCGCTTTCAGAGCTCCGCAAACAGGACTTGATTTCGACTTGGTTTGGTAGGTCAATACCCAAGTCTACGCAGAGTGAAGAATGAAGCTCAACGGGACACAGGGATCCGAAGAGATGTTCACCAACAAGGTCACGTGTTCGTTGATTACGATGCATACGGTACGCTCATGGGGGCGGCCCAGATCAGGTCTAGCGTAACTTACCCACAGTTGGTTTCGTTCGTCGGCCAAACCAGTAAGTTGCGCCTTGCCTTCTAATGGCTTTTGTGGAACAATTACCATCTGACAATGTCAAGACGCGGGGAAGAGTACCCTGATCAAGATGCTTATCCGGACGAAAGAGGATACAACGGACTCCGAACAGAGATCGTCGTTTCCAAGTCCTATAACGGGAACCCCCGGCAGCAAACTACCTACCTCTGCGGATGTTCACTTGTACATTGACCCAAGCACTTACGATTCGAGCAAGCCAATATTATACGCAGATTGCGAAGGACTTGAAGGCGGAACGCAGCTACCAATTGGAGCCGTCGAGAAGGTTCTGTCACACGACACTTCCGTTCCGTGGACACCGCAGACAGGTCGCAAAACGCCACTCGAGTGGGCGACAACTCCAGAAACTAACAAGAGGGAGTATATTGTTGGCCAGCTTTATCCACGCATCTTGTACACCTTTTCTGACGTTGTCGTCTTTGTTTTGCAGAATGCCAAGACCTTCGAATCAAAAGTGCTCCGCTCGCTCCTCGAATGGGGAGCTGCGTCCTTGGATAAATCCGTCAATCAACCAGCACTTCCTCATGCGATCATCGCGCTAAACAATACCGATACGGGACTTGATGACCGTGAGTGGGATACGAAGACCGCAACGCAGACGTTGCTTGATTCCACGAAGCATGCCTTGGACGAGAACTTCGGTGAACCATACTTCTGCGAACTCGCACGCCAATGGCGTCAGAAAGGTAAATCGATTGAGCACGTTTCTGACCTTCTGGAATGCTACTACTCCACATTTCGAGTCGTACCAATACCGATGAAAGGGAGATATCAGCTACTAAACGACCAAGTGGAAAAATTGCACGCATCAATCACTTCGTTATTACAACAATCCTTCGAGGCGAAACGGCGAGCCAGAATGTTATCAGACTCCGACGAGCTAAATGTGTACTTCCAGTCGGCATTCGAGCACTTTGCCCATCGACAGGGTCTTAAAATGCCTTTTAACTTTGTTGAAGTGTCGCTCAAAGTGAATCCTATCCCTAGAGATTTCGCGGAACATTTAATGCAGCTGGCTATAGTGGTGAAAGCGCGATGGCACAAGCAGAATCCCGAGTGGATATTCGATACACTGTCAGTCACGATCGCCTCCAGCATAATGCTTGACTGTGTAAGATATCGCAAAGGTTCGTCTGCTGAAATTTGACTGCATCTGCTCCGCTAAACCGATTGGCAGGAAACCCAAAAGATCTTTTCGATCAATACAAACCATTTTTCCGGTCAGCGCTTGCCAGTTTCCGGGAACGACATGTCCCCTGCGATTTTCTGACGCCGAAAGGACGTTGCGTTAACGTTGCCTCAGCGCATGAGAAAGGCCATCAGAATCGTAGGGGCGACATTGTCGATGGAGACTTCAGCTCTGATTTCGACAATGAAGAGTATCTTCTAACGTGGCGTGAAGACATATGGAGGTCCGTCAGCAACATCCACGCGACACTTCAGAAGCATATTGACCGTGACCCTGGCGGTGCGACGGAAGAGCAGCACTTTCTTCCATTGCACAATAGGGTTATGAATAAACTCTACCAACAGATTGGGGAGGCAGACGAGTACCAAAGTCACTCAACTTGTTTTTGCTGTCTCATGCGCGTTCCGCACCACGCACTTCCTTGCGGTCACGTCCTTTGCACACGATGCATCAGGGCTTACGGCCAATCGATAGATGGGCAACGCGAAAATAGGTTCGTGTTCAGAATGGAATATTGTCCCCTTCACGAGCAACAGACGCGAAGCAAATGGCAAGGCCCTTTTACGGTTCGTTTTAAACCCGACCACGCAGGTGTCCGCATCCTCTGCCTGGACAGGTACGTAAAGTCATCTATCGGCGTTGTGACACATGTTTAGCATTAGAAAGTTGGCCATCGCCTTGGTGTCTAAGTTAATATCTAGATTCGTACCTTTCGCATTCTGTTTCCTGCATTGTTGATAGAGAGATTGCTGATAGCTTTGCAGTGGCGGTATACGCGCGATTGTGCAATTGCAAATCCTCTCCGCAATACAAAAACAATTCAAAGACCAAATACCCATCCAGGCTTTCTTCGACTTGGTTCTTGGTACAAGGTCTGTCATAGCTCATGATATTTGCGATCCTCTTCTCTAACCGCTATATAGCTCTGGTGGTATTGTTGCTCTTGCATTTGCAGTAAAAGGCTGGAATTTACCTGAGTGTATAGATTTCTTGCGGAAGTTCTACCAAAAAGCTTTCGTGCCACGGCTGACAACAATGACGAGGCTAAAGTATTTCATCACGATGAAAGAGCCCACCAAGTACAGAACAACACCAATGCGAAAGGCGCTAGAGAAGGAATTCGGGAAATCAGAAACCCTCTTCGGTCACACGGTTCGAGACAATGCCAACCAAGCGAAGGTTGCGGTGACTGCAACGGACGTCACTTTCAGACGGATGATAGTGATCGCAAATTACGGACGAAGCGAGATTGGGCAACATGGGAAACGTCGACGACGTTGGGATTTTCCTAGACCAGACGATCCTAACGACGAGCTAAAGATTTGGGAGGCGGCTGTGGCAACATCTGCATCCCCGGTTTTCAAACCATTCTCGCACCAGCCAACGAGACGTACGTACTTTGACGGCGCACTTTACCACAACAACCCGACGAAGATCGCCCATCGGGAATGTAGACTTAGCTGGCCGGACGTTGCAGACAAGCACCCTGATCTGTTCTTATCGTTAGGGACAAGTCAACATGGCAGCGATATAGATCGCAAATTATCCCAAAGCACTCAGAGAAGTACAAGCCCGCCGAGGTGTGTGGTTCTGTCTCCCGGCTCTCTCTTGACTTTTCTCATGATTTCTCTTGCCTGACAATCCTTTAGAAAGAGCAAGACATCTCTCCGAAAGAGAAAGCCACCAACGTATCCCAATATTCGGAAAGAAACCAAAACAATGGTAAACACTGTGATGCGAGGTGAACAGACCTGAACTTACGACATACAGGTTGACAACATGGATAGCATACTTGACGCTGATCTTGCATGGCGAGAGTTTTGTGAAGAGCATGCTGGAAAAGAATCGTGGAGATATGTGCGCATCAATCCAAGTCTCAGCTATGATCCACCCAAATTCGATGAAGTGGATCAGATGCAAAGGCTACAAGAGGAAACACAATTAGCCTTGAGCAGTCCTCGACTCAAAGCACAGGTTGAGCATGTATCGCATGCGCTAGTAGCTAGCTCATTCTACTACGAAAGGACTACGGTCCGAGGGGGTGGTGGGGCTGATAAGCCTTTCTACTGCTCCGGTTTGTGAGACTGTCTTCAGAGTGGATAATCGTTGACGTATCTAGGCCACATCCGATGCTGTTTCGATGATGATTCGTCATACGTCCGTAGTCTCGGAGAGTATCTCATGAACCAACAGACTGCTGGTTTCCAACTCTGCTTTGAAATCGAGAGTGGGAATCTCAGCCCTCTCAAGGTAGCTGTTTTTCTATTCGCTGTCACGAATACCTCCTTCTGACATCGTATAGATTGCTCTTACGAAAGAGATCTTGGATCGAATGCGCGAATTTGCTTGCTTTTCGATAGATATGCCCGAAATATGCATGATGCATAAGGCGGTGAAGGTGACTATTTCGTTGCATTTGAAAAGTCCGCGTTCGTACCGCGAGAAGATTCCGATAAGCGGCTTTCCACGAACCCTGATAGATGAGGATTCCGTCAGAGGTCAGTATAATGGATCTAATGGCACTTACTTATGCTGATCCTAGTCTCATTAGAGAAAATCCAAGGAGGACTCCTCGATGCACCCTCCACAGCACATGAACTTCCCGATCGAAGTATAGAAAGCTTGCCTCGTCGACCAGCACGTCGCAGTGGATCAGATGTAGAATTTCGGGCACCTCAATCGTTTGTGGCTCCGGCGCTTCCTCGAAGTGTCTCCGACAGTGTTTACGAGACAGTAGAGAGGCAATCGTCTAATCGTGTGCGTTATCTCTCAGCAAGTGAGCTTTCCGGACGTGAACACACTCGGTCTCATACACATTCGGCTGCTGTACTAGAGCCTGCTATCGATCTACAAGGAAATCGAGAGACAACCATTCAGCAATTAGCTTCATCATCTACCTATCCAACAGAACTTCCACATCAGTCTGCATCGCCCCGTCATGAATCAAGACAACCTCACATCTCACACCAGCCTCGAATTGCAGAGATGGAAAATCCTTTGAGAAATCAAGCCGCCCCAGAACATTATACCCGAAAACGAGATATGCAACAGAGAATCTCGTCTAGTGCATATGTCAGGCAACGAGGAGATGATGTCGGCACTAGCTATGCCACCATAGCTCAACAGACCGTAAGCGAGCGATCCTCCACCGCTAGCACACAGAGGAGTATCGCCTCACCTCTAGGTACCCGGGGTCAACCTCAGTTACATAGTCCCCTGTCCAAGGATCCAAATGACCCAATCCGGAGGGAGGTCCACGCACATCTGAGACAGGTAGATGAGGAAACAGTAAGGACCTTGCATGAAACTGCTCGCTATTCAGCATCCCTTCCACAATTTGGAATAGATGCCTCACAAAGAGCCTCGAGGTCTCTTCAAGGTGCTACGGAGATGATCAACCCATCCCTAACACAGAGGCCATTAGCAAGTGCCCCCAGTGTGCAAGCTTCGCGTTCTCCACGTGAAGCAGAATCGCACGATGTGCAGCGTACATTCAGGCGCTCCGACCCGGTAGCTATACGACCTTCTGCACCACCTGCAGCCAGGAACGGGAGAAGAGACCACCAAGGAGCACTCACATCACGGCCTCCGGCGAATCTAAACGAGCTGGTTAGAAGTCAAAGATCTCCACCAGTGGCTGTGCCTTCCACTATTTCTGGGCTTGTACGGCATGAAAGAAGGCAATGGTCTCAAGATCTTGATATCCGAAGGATAGCTTCGCCTGCTTGGAGCGATGCACAACGAAGTTCAGTCACAGATCTAGGAAGGAGGTATGTCGCAGATGACTCTGATTGATGGCTCGTGTAGTTCCCAATGATTGGATTACATTCTTAGATTGTGTCTTCATTCTTCTCGGTCTCTTCCTCTGAATCGACGCCATCCCAGACATCCCAATAATCTGCCCGTCTTCCATCCTCACGGACGCGATATCTCTTGAACATACTATAGTGTATGTGCCTACTCAATACTTTCTTCGCTTCCCTCTCCCTTTGCTCTTCCTGCTCGTCGTAATCGCCGGACGGCGCCTCCCAGTACTCTGGTTCTTTCACACTGCCACTTGTAACATGCTCAACCCATACCCCATCCTTAATCACACTCGTTGCCGTAAGTTCCTGTGTGAACCAGTATGAGTGTTCATCACACAGATCGTTGAGGTAATCATGTATCAACAGTCTCACTTTCCTTAAGCCGGTACAGGCTCGCAGGGAAGAGAGAACAGTCTCGAAGTCCTTGCGAGAACCTCTTTCTAGATTCCATATATCGCCGTAGAGAGTTATGGAGGTAAGGAATTTTATGCGAGAAGGGGGAATAGAAAAAATGAAGTTGGTGACATCTGCGCTGAGGTAAAACTCGAAGGTGTTGAGCGAATACAAAAGGTTGATAGCCTCGGAGTAGCTGCACGAAGGGAAATTAGCCACGTTGCCTATTGGATATTCGGGAGTCTATAAGATCAAAGAAAGGCGTTACTTACACACGTCTGCAGCTTCTCAGAAGCGAAAGAGGTTGCCAATGTTTGTGTGGTAGGGTGGGAATTCTCCCCCTGGCATGGTCTTCATTATGCCTTTCGAGGTCTCTGTTATGATACTCTTGCGAATAGATCTCGTAACATCGACCATGCGGTATGTTGTCCGTGGATGCATTAAACACTTCAGTGTACCCTGCGTACTGGCGAGTTTCTGAGGTGTGCTCGCGCCAGAGGCGTTCACAGTCTGCGATGCGAAATCGTTCTTCGATAAGGTGACCATAGGGGACTATGTGCAAGGGCTGGCCGAAGTCTAGTACGTACTCCCATATTTTCAACCGGATCTCTAGAGGCAGTTTCTTGAACAGTGGGCTTTGGAGCTGGTTCAGTGTCTTGATTGTGTTGTCGCTGTTTGTGATGGTCGTATCCAAAGAACGGCGTCGCTGGAGCGCGACTTGTCTTTGCTGACGATCCGTTTCCATCTGTTGGCGTGTTTTTTCCCCATCAGCTTCTGTTTCTCGTGTTTTCAAAGCTTTGGAAGTCGGGGCCATGATGATTCAATGTGCCTCCAAAGGTTGGGGTGATTTTTCTTTGGAGAGAAGAAAAACGTAGGACCCTTTCTACGCGAGTGTGTATTTCGAAAAGGCTGACGCCGTGGTTCTCTAGTTTAGAAGGGGGACTGTCGCATCAAGCTGTTTGGAGATGGCCACCCAGGTGGGGTTGAAGCTGCGGCGTAGTTCAGGGCTGAGGCTACGTAGCGCCAGGGTGTAGATTCGTAGTCAATCGATAATAAGGAGAGAATGAGCTAGAAATTATACATTTTCAGAGCTTTCAACTTGGTTGTTGGGTTGAGTGGTTGTTAGCTTAAGTAGTTATTGGGTGGAGTGATTGTTGTTTAACAGTGATCTTCATAAGAGCGTTGTGCTAAGCAGTCAAGCGCGCCTTACCTGTTTCAGCTAGGTGCTATGTCTCTTTAAGACTAGCTCAAAGACCCTAGGGATTGAGCCTTGTGATTGTGCTCACTTGGTTCAACTTAGTCCATGCTCATCCACTTTTCTTTTCCTCACTGGCATCATAAGTCATCGTCGTGTCCCAACCAAATGATCTTGCGACTATGGGCGCGTAGAAGGATGAGCCGAATGCGCATGGCGGAACCGGCACAAGTGAAGTCGATGTTGGTGCAGATGTCGCTGATGCCTATAAACTTCACATTGGCTTCGATGGTGACAATGTTTTCAAAACCGACAGTGTCGATGGAGTAGAAGTAGCAGGCCGGATAAGGGGGTTGTTCTGTGGCCAACTATCCTTCACCTACTCACGGACGGGAACAAGCTCCAGTACTTCAAAAAGTGGGTGGTACTCTCATATCGATGCCACTGACAGTGTTGCGATCGTGAAGAGTAAGTTTAACCGGCTTCGCTTAATGGCACCAAGGGAAACAATTTGCTTAGCATTGGTGTGTATCCCATCGTGACGTAAAGCCGCACAGACGAGGCGGTAATGTCTTTTATTTGCTTCTTCTCCTGTTTGGTTTTGGCTGGGTTCGGTATCAAAGGAGGAAATTAGCTCCTGCATCTTGACTGTGATATTTTCAGCTTTCTGGCATTTTAGAGGTTTCTTGGACACCTGCTGTATATAAAGTACTTTTAGGCCATCAATGGACGATAGAGAAAGGGTGGATCACTGTGAGAAGGACATGGTCTGAGCCTGACTCGAGGACATTCGTGGTTTAGATAAGTTAGTCATGAATAGTACCAAGGATTTGCACACATATTAATTGTTCAACTACCCTGCAATAACGCTGTTGTGAGGTCATAGCTGTTAAGAGCATACATAACTAATGATGTGTCCGGTTTACACATCAGCATCTCTCTCGTGTATCCCACGTAATGACGCAGGAATAGTCACGGTTTAGCTAGAGTTCTGCTGCAGCTGATACTTGGCTGGACAAACTTAACTGCATGTTTTAATTGCCTCTGCATTCCTTTCCTAGATGCTCCGGTATAATAGTGTTCTTTGTAAATCATTCGACCAACGAGTTTCTGCGAGGTTTTTCCCACGTTAGCTTGATGTTCTTGCATATGTTCATCAGAGTCGATTCGATTAGCAGACAATGTAGTGAGTAGAAACCACTAACTAATGCTACACCATCGCAACAGTCCTGGGAGAAACTTGATTTCAGATCCAATTTATCAAGTTCGGTGCGAGGAACTTACGTACTGCCGTCTGCAAATTCAGCATTGGACGAGCTGCATGGTGTCTTGGACTAGGTTCTAAAAAGTTAAAAAAATTCGTATTTTTCACTAGTTCACAACAGGACGGTAAAGTTATGCTATCTCGCGAAGGTTCGAAGTATAAACTTACTCTATTGTATTATTTATTACTAAGTAATAAGAGAATACTCTAACCTAATAAACGCCTTTGAATACTTTATAGTTGTCTATACAACGGACTATAGTCTAAGCCTTCCCTCTTCGGATCGACCGCCGAATAACCCTAAAAACCCACCGTTTCTCTCTCCTGCGCGCGTAACATCTCGACTCCGCTGTCCTCTTTCAACATCATCTTCACCACCAAGCCACCTGGGCCTCTCGAACGTCCAATCGCTCGTCTCAAATGTGTTCTTTACCCTCGTACTGAAATTCTCGAAGAAATTACCCGCGTCCCCATCGTCATCACTCGGGGGCGGGCGCCTTCCCAGCGGCTGACGCCTCGAACTTGGCTCTGCGCGCGTTGTTAAAGACGGATTATCGCTGTAACGCCCATCGGGCGGCGACGTATTCCTCTGCGCAAGCCCGAGGCTGCCGTTGTGCGAGGACTGAATTTCGCGCTCGATGAGCGCGCGGCCCTCGCGCCAAGAGCCCGTTCCTGCAGCCTCAGCAGCTTCGTCTTCTTCGTCTTCTAATAGGTCACCGAAACCACTGATGGTCTTGACCTTGCTGTATAATCCGAAAGCCGTCGCCAGCACGGGCACGAGAATGAATATTGGGAAGTAATCGCTAAACTTTTCGCCCACAGGCGTACTTTCGACGTACTTGCCGAGCAGCTTGAAGAAACTCGTCCCATGAACAATAGGATATGGCATGAATGTGACGAAATTATACGAAAGCGGGACGGTTAGCTTCGCCAGCTGAAGGGAATACCAAGTAGCGGATTCCTGGTATGTATTTCTCCTTACGAGGGCACGATTTCCCCAGATCTTGACCTCGGTCAGAGAGAAGAAGGAGCAGGTGAGCATGTAACACAGCCACGCGGCCGCGATAAACTGGCCGCCAAAGCCTATCTGGCCACCCGACGAGGGTGGATGATGGACAACCGTAAGACCGATGACGGAGAGCTTGGAGTCGTGTACGAAGGAGCGGATGCATTCAGACCAAACAATTGCCAGAGATGCTAGCGATGTGAGGATCCAAGCGAAATAAAACAAGGTCGGTATGATGTGTACGTAGAGGAGATAGCGGGTATACGGCGTGAGCAATGGAACGCGATCCAGGACTCCGCCATTGCGCGTCTGGAACTGCGAGGTCTTGAACTCCAGTCTTTGGCTTGCTTTCGAGTCGAGTATGGTCTGCGTCTTGACGGCCTTGTGGATTAGGCGATCCCACTCGCCTCCAAACCGTACCTTTGCATGTCTCGCTCTTTTCAGCTTCCTCGTCAAATCTGCCAAGTATCTCTCCGTGATGACCGGTGGCACCGTCGCCGTGTTCATCCGCGCCACCACGCCAGCCCTACTCTCAGGCAAACTGCTCTTGTCCACTAGCTCGTCAATCCACTCTTGAAATTCCTTCGCCGTGCCATTCTTCCTCTGCTTGAGTTGCACGACCTGCCACTCATACTGGTCCAGCTTGTCCACACTTTCTGTCAGTTTCTCGTGAACTTTTGGCGCCTGAGCCTGCAGCCGTTTCAGCCTCCCGCTGATACTTGCGTATCTATACAGGCTCCTCGGAAACGCGACAAGCCCGTGGCCCATCAAGTAGATGGCCAGGGCGAGCGACCATGCATACGCCAGGGCCATGACCATGCCCTTCATGGTGCCCAGGTTGAAGCCGTTGTACCATATGAAATACACCAACCCCAGCAACCCCATGCCCAGCATCACAGCCCAGTATCGGCCGTTGCTCTTGACGCTGTACAAAACACGCGCCTTGGGCTCCCGGTATCCGCTATCCGTGTACTCGCCCAACAAGGGCAAGATGGCCCAGGACAAGACGAAGGTGAGCCAGTACGTAACGCGCCATGATTTGTAGACGACGGTGGTGCCGAGCCATATGCCATTGGTGCCGGCGCTGCTTGCGAGGTCGATGGGCACGAGCAGAACGATGGAAGCGGGGAGTGCGACGGTGAGGAAAACAGGGACGGTCACGTAGGCGGGCGTGGTTCGCAATGGGAGGTAGTACCGCAAGAGCAGGAGGACGGCGGCAGAGATGGCGACGAGGGCGAGGGCGAAGAAGGCGGTTGAGCCGGCGGGTGAGGCCGTCATGGTGGAGTGAGGCGCTCGTCGGCGCGCATGTAGGAGTGCTGGCCGGGGCGAGGCGGCGTGTGCAGACGCGGTGGTGTATGCAGAATTACGTCTGGGTGAAGCGTCGAGAGATATGGGCAGTGGAAAGGCGCGGAAGCACCTTCGGCACGCGGAAGCTGCGGTATCCGTCCCTTTGGGTCTACCTCAGCGCAGTCCGACTCGACATGGCGAGATGCGGCGTGCCCCGGCATTCGGTCAGCTGTTTTCGCGCCGTCACCATGCTCGCAACGCCCGGACGCACAGGGTCCTTGAGCCTCCATCCGCCATGCGAAGGCCATTACCCCGTTTCCGCAGGAGTCGCGATGAGCTGAGCCCTGCGCCCCCGAAAACGGGCTAATGGGCCTGCCGAAACCGATTGCATCATTCACGCCTCTCTCTCCTTCACTGCGGGGCGCGCATCGCATTTACTAATCCACACCAACCTTCTGCATCACACGGCAAGCACCTTGCAATTCCAAATCTCTCACCCATCCCTGCGCCTGACGACCGACACCCAGGTAAGCAGCCTATATAGTCCTCTCTGTCCTCCGAGCAAACGCTAACAACCTCTCCAGCGACCGAGCAACAACCGCAACCATTTCCTTCCTCCGCCACTTCTTCACGCGCGCCCCCAGCCCCGCCACCATGTCCGCGACAAAGACCAAGGTGCAATCCATCGTCGACGAGAACCCTGTCGCCGTCTTCTCCAAGTCCTACTGCCCTTACTGCCGCGCGGCCAAGCAGCTGCTGAGTGACAGCGGCGCCAAGTTCTATGCCATCGAGCTGGACCAAGTCGGTACGTACATTTCCCCCTTCCAGTCGGAGACTGAGGCAGGAGGCTGACATTTTGTAGACGATGGCTCAGCCATCCAGTCTACCCTCGCCGATATAACCGGCCAGTCGACCGTTCCCAACATCTTCATTGGGCAGCAACACATTGGCGGAAACTCGGAGCTACAGTCCAAGAAGAAGGACCTCCCAAACCTGCTCAAGACCGCTGGGGCTGTCTGACTATCTGAGTCGAAGCTGTGACGGGTTGCTTCAAGGTCGGTCACAGTAGCGTAGGATAGGAGCTCTAACCAACGAGCTTGATAGTATATCAAAAATTTTTTTTTTTTGTGATGCATATGAAATAATCACCAAAGTGTACATGAGGTTGCATTCAATGTGGGCGTGAAGACAAAAACCTGAATGTCCGAAACTCGTTGGTGGCTGTTTTACCTCCAGTTTGCAATGTCCCATCTGGACTTTGGGGGCTGGACTGCAATGACGAAACAGATATGTTTCAAACACGATCGATTCGAAATCTAACGGGGGGGTAGTCTTGGTTTTGCACTCCCACTTCACCCTGCCCTACTTCATACACCCTCGCCGTTGACGCGGAGGAATGATACAAGTACAACACCTCAAAGAAGCCGGGCGCTGCAATGTTCAAGCCCCGACAATGACAAAGACGCGGCGACCATCCTACTGCGTTTCCTCTCTGCCGCTCCACCAAAGATAACATTACTTTATTTCTCATGCTTGCTTTCTTGTCATGATCTCATCTCTTTCTAGCCTCATTTGATCAACAAACCCTGCACAATATCCTTCCATGCAGATACAGGCTCCTAAGTCTGCATCGCATCCGTATAGCTCTGAGCTGCCGTCGTAGCAAAGTACCTTACATCCACATCGTCATCCTGCTGCAACTTCTCCAGGTTAGGCAGGATGCTCTTGGTGATAAGCTCCTGTCCTTTGGCGCACCCCTGGCCAGGGGTCCCTGCCTTGTGCAGCGCGAGCACAGTGCCCTGTTCAGGGAGTTGCTTGAGGGTGTCGATGAGGACGGCGTATGATTTGGCGACGTTGAAACGGATGTTAGGGATGTCGTCGTTGACGAGTTTGTCCATCATGGGGAGGATCGAGGTCTCGATCACATCCAGACTGAGGGCGGGTGCGAGGGTCTAGTTCAATTAGCCGAGAAATGCACGATGGAAACGATGAGCATACCGAAACAGCAAAGCAAGTGGTCATCCGATACAGGTAGTTGGGATGCTGGCCCATGGCCATCACTTTAGGTACAATGGCCTCGTTGGCCCACTCCACACCAAAAACCTCGGTCAACTTCTTGAGGTTCTGCGTAGAGGCTTCGCGAATGGAGAAGACGGTGTCGCCGAGCCAGCTCATACACAGGCTACTGAGCTTCTCATCGAAGAACTTGACGCCTAGCTGCGAGGCAAGAAGAGGAACGTATTCAATGATGGCCAACCGGACACGCCACTGCTTATCTTCTGCGAGCTGTACAATGGCAGGGAGAAGGGATTGTGAGAGAAGTTCAATGCCGATGACTAATAACTGTTAGGAACTCATCTTTCGCAAGCGGATAGTAACGTACCATTGTTAACCAGCTCAAGCTTAGATATAATGTTAAGTCGAACGTCTGGAAATTCATCTTTGAGCATCTGAAGAAACATTGGTAGAAGATGTGAAATAGTTCTGCATCATGTTAGCATACGCACGTGCTCTGCGAAGAGGAATTCTCACTCGTCCTTGCCCAAGATTGGGGCCAGCCCACTTATCTGAGTACCGAGCGCAGCGCGAACATGTTGCGACTGGTCGGAGACAAGCTCCTCGATGCTCGGCATCACCTCTTGGAGAAGCGTGTCGCGTTCGAGGAGTGCGCAGAAACCTGTGGGCACTGTCAGCACTGTACAGAAGGAGAGAAAAAAAAAGTTCGAAAGGGTCATTACCGGGAATCTGTCCCGCAATCGCACTTCGCACCTCAGCCTCCGTATCTTTGAGAAGCTTCACAAATGCGGGTACCAAGTCTCGGTTGACAACCTCCTCGTCTACAGCTTTGGCGATCTAGACCAGATTAGCCTGGAACCTGTTTCATCTGCACATGGAAACGAACCTTCTCGAACCGATCAGCGACCATGTAGCGCACTCTCCAGCTCTTGTCCTCGAAGAGACTCCGCAGAGCTGTCAAGAGCACGCCGTGGCTTGACTGCTGCTCTTTTGGCACTGCCTCTGCGATTGCGATCAGGATATCCACCGTCAAAAGTCTGACACTGTCCTGATCGTCGGCCGCAAGGTGTTGGAAGAGCGAAATCATTTCGTCGATAACAATCGCCGGCGGCATGCACTTGATGAACTTGGCGAGGTTGTTCGCGGCCTGTCGCCGCACCATCGGGGTGTCATCGTGCACGAGCTGGCCATAGTGCTGCCTGAGCTGCTCCTGCGACGGCGGGGGAGCTCTTGTGTAGGGTACGCAGTAAAGACCGGTCGCGGAAATCTTTGATGTAAACCAGTCGGCCTTTGAGAGGCGCAAGACGAGCGGGATGAAGTATTCTTCGATTTGCTGCTGCGAAAGCTCTTCGCAGATCTTGTTCAGGGACTCTACAGCCTGCGAAAGTCAGCAAAACTGCGCGTTCCCGTGAAAACGTGCGCGCACCTTCTCCCGCACAAGCGGCTCTTCTATTGCAGCCAGATTCTCTAGAGGTGAGAGCAGCACGTGTCCGAACTCGGGACCACCGACGTACTCGACAAACTTGCCCAATTCCTCGCTCAACGCCGTGAGCACTTCGTCCTCGTCTTCTACCGACTCTGCGCGCTTCGTTAGCCCTGTTCCCATGTTCTCTTTGCGTTGCTCTGGTGCAGCCTACCGTCGAGGAATGGTATCAGCTCATCCCGCGTCCGCTCGGCGCCCAATGCCAGCGCTATCGTGTTGAGGCGGTGGATGGCATTCAATCGCAGCAGCACATCGTCGTGCTTTAGCTCGTCGATGAGGACGGCAATCGGATACAGCTCGTCGTTTTGGTTTGCCTCCATGCTGCACGGCTGCGAGAAAGCACCAGGGTTTGTTGTTCTTCGAGGGCAGCGACTGTCCTCGGGGGCTCACGAAGGGCGACGAGGTATCGACAGGGGAGAGGGGAGCCTTCTGCTGCCGTTCCTGTGCTGCTGTAAGCCCGTGGGAAGGAGCGCTGGGGAGCTCGGATGGTGTGCTGCCGTGTTGACGTACCTGGTGCTGTGCGGGGAGCAGGCGGGCAGGCGAGGTGGCAGGGGCCTGGGTGGGTTTGGAAGGATGGGGCGTGGAGAGGCGGCGAGAAGAGGCGTCGCCCGTCAGGTGCAGTCGTTTGTTTTCGAGGATGGCGTGTTGCGTTTCTTGTCGTCGTTCCGTGATTGCAGTTCCTGGAGAGTGGGCTTAATTTGCTTGGCATCGGGCTGTGGCGGGGCATTGGTGGCTGCTCCAATTTGTCTTTTCGCGCCAGCGAACCGACTCGACAACATCCACGACCACCCTGTTGGTCGGGCGAGCCAGCAGCCATGACAGCCATGACAGCCGTGACAGCCATGAGCAGCCAGGCTCGGCCGCGAGACGAGCGCGAAGAGCAGCCATTGCTGGCCCGCACGTCGTCGACCGCCTCTCAACCCGGCCAACCTGCCCCCAAGCAGCTGACCACGCGACATGCTTTCGCAGTGCTCGTCACGCTCCAGATCGGATCCGGCATCTTCGCATCGCCCGCCCAGGTCGACAGCCATCTGCCCTCCCCGGGCCATGCACTTTGTGTTTGGGTGCTCGGCGGGCTGCTATCTTGGGCCGGGGCTGCCTCGTTTGCTGAGCTGGGCGCCGCCATCCCCCTCAACGGAGGCATGCAGGCTTACCTGGCCTATGTCTATGGCGACACCATGGCTTTCCTGATGGCCTGGATCTACATCATGGCGGCAAAGCCTTCTGCCATGGCCATCCAAAGCATCGTAATCGCAGAGTCCATCGGTTCCATCAGCGCTGAACCCATGGCAGCACCGTCGCTGAAGCTTATAGCTGCCCTTGCCTTTGTGGCCATGGTTGTCGTGAACTCCATCAACACCAAAGTCACCCTGCGCCTAAGCGAGTCCTTCACAGGAGTCAAGCTGCTGACCGTTTCCTTGGTTGTGGTTGGAGGACTTGTGGCCGTCATCGCTCATCTGATGGATCCTAGCTCGTCCCTGTCAGGCGGTGAAGACTGGTATAGCAAGAATTGGTTCGCCGTCCGATCTACCGTCTCGGAGGGACATGCCATTGATTGGACGTCCATGAGTACCTGGGAACGATACGGACACTACTCCGCTGCCATATACGGAGGTCTGTGGGCTTATGATGGTTGGGACAATGTAAGTTTCGATGGGTAACAAACATCCCGGCCAGCAATTTCCTCCTAAGACTGTTCGACTGATCCGAGACGGAAGGCAAACGTTGTTGCAAGCGAGATCCGAAACCCAGGACAGGCATTGCCGAAAGCGATCAAAGCAGCCATGATCGTTGTGCTGAGTTCTTATGAGCTTGTGAACATTGCCTACTACATCTTACTTCCCTGGTCCGCCGTGAGCTCAAGCGATGCCGTGGCCGTCGTTGCATTGACTTCCGCGTTCGGCCGCCAGGCTGGAGTGCTTGTCTCTATCCTTGTTGCCGTCTCGTGTGCTGGGTCCATCACCAGCAACGTCTTCACCATCGGGCGGTTGACGGTAGCAGCCTCTGAGCGCGAGTATCTTCCAGCTATCTTGGGTCAACGAGGGTTGCCTTGGCGCCAGACACACGCACCCATTCACTCAAGTGATCCTGGTGCTGATCTGCAGATGAACGGCATCGCTTTTCAGAACCGAGACAAATTGTCCCATTTCGATGCGCCCATGTAAGCTTTCTCGAGACTGTTCAGCGTGCCTCCGTGCTGATCTTTCAAAGCTTTGCGAACCTGTTGGCGCTCCTTCTCACTCTCATCTACATTTTCACCGGAAGCTTCAGGACTCTCTTGACCTTCGTTGGCATGGCAATGTGGGTCTTTTATGTTAGTACCGTATTTGGTTTACTCATCTTACGCCGCCGCGAACCCGATCTCCATCGACCATACAAGCCTACCATGATCTTGCCTACGACGTTCGTGTTCGTAGGCACTTTCATCATTGTGCGTTCTGCAATCTTTGCACCAGTACAAGCAGGCGTACTAGCATGCCTCTTGATCATCGGCACTCTCGTCAGCCAAATACGGACCAGTTGATCGCTTGTCTCGCAGCCTTAGGGCAGGCGTATCTATACAGAGTGCGGGGCAAATTTTCCGAAATCATCGTTTACAGTACAGCCGTTTTCTCTTTTTGGAAATATTTTGAATCACGTCTCAAGGACACGTATTGCTATCTCATGCTTGGACACTATTCATCGCTTGTATCTTACCCTTCTCTTCGCCCTCCACCTCGACAAGAGTCCCCTCCGTACTAAGCATCGATAGTTTATGGTCCTTCTTTACGAGTGCGACCTCATCCCCTTTGACCGCCATCGCACTTCCCCTTTTATTTCCCCAACTACCCTCACTCACACCACTCTTACCACTCCTGAATGACGTGAACCGCCCAGTCAAGATCCTTTCGAATTTTCCGTCGCCGAACAGTTTCCTCATCAATGGCCTCAAAGTAGGCAACACGCCCGCAACCATGTATATACCTGACTCGGCAATCGTCCAACACAGCGGCTTCACCTGCTCGTAGCTGAAATCCTCGAAAGATTTGACGGCGAGGAAGGACGCGAACCGCATGATGGCGGCTACCACACCGCATACGCATACGCTCAGCACCACACCCAACCCGAGCTTCGTCGCCGTAGAGACTTTCAATTTGTACATTGCTGGGATAGGTATCGCCACGACAATGAGCGTGGTGATCACATTGGGGATGCTGAGGTACTTCCAGAGAAAGAGACCATTTATTGCGCAGGCGTCTTGGGCGCCAAGAGTCCAGGTTGCGCTGAAGGGGCGGCAGTTGGCGAAGGGGATCACGACCTGCACCAGCAGCGTGATCAAGCACAACACAAAGGTAATGCGAATGACGAGCCGGTAGCGCGCAGAGGTACGCCCGAAGATGTTGTAGAAGAGGCAGAGGATGGACATCTTGGACAGGCTTGTTGTGAGCGGACAAACCAACTGCAAAGCTGTGTTCAGCTGCAGCGCTTTAGTGATTGTGTCGTAGGATAGAGTGACAGTGTGGTGTCCTGCTCCGCCGATGTTGATCGCGACTGCTACCGTGTCAGCGCTAGGTCAAGGTAAGTTTAGGGGAATCAAAGAGAGGGAAACGCACGCAGTCCGATTGTTATCTTGCACAAGCAGACGAGGTATGCACCCGTCATGAGGACGATCATGTTCCAATTCGCTTTCGGTTCGTTGGACAGGAAGCGCGATACGTAGAGCAGTGTCATGAAGACTGTCTCGATGACGAGGAACGATATGCATGTTGCTAGCAGAGGGTGAGAGTTGTCCTCTGCTACATATGCCGGCGGCAAATGGTCTACCGATGGGAAGACCGGGACAGCCATTGAGGGAAAGTGGTGTCCGAGGCCCGATTGTATCGACAATGGATCAAATGTAGATTCAACAATTCTCCCTGAATGTGCAATTGTCGTCCACTCAAAATAGTGCGTGTTAAAGTCGCATGGGCAATGTAATCAAAAGGAGTCGAAGTGTTGACGGTGCGTGGGTCGCTTCCACGAGCGTATATATCCTCTTCGCTCCAGGACGGCGACGCTGTGCACCCACACGCAATATAAGGCAGACTGCATATGTATACTGATTACTTGCGGACCACACGACCTTGTGCACCCTTGCTGCCGGCCTTGGCTACCGTCCCAGCTACCAGCAAGGAGTAGATCGGGGTACGGAGACACGAGACGGATATTGGAACAGGAGAGTGCCGTAGCACGATTCGGTCTAGGAGGGGCGCAAATCTGCAGCGGGGTAGGGCAGGTATCCAGGGTGTACATGCGATATTCATAGCTGGGCGCGTAGACAGCGAGCCCTGCAGGGATGGGGCTGCGCTAGGCGATCGTGTAGTATGTATGGCGTCTCGCGCAACTGCGTACTGGGCATGCGTTCGCGGACATTGCGCTGCCCCTCAACACTGATTTTAGGCCTAAGAAGAGCGCACAGTTCCCTCGAGCGTGGAGCAGGCTCTTCCGCAAGTGAGCTCCTCGAAAGGGAAAGTAAGCACAGCGGAAGGCCCCGTTTTAGGTGAAGTGTTCGCATGCTGGGCGTCGACGGCGGTCGGTGATGCGAATCAACGTCTGGGCTGTCGAAATGGAGGTGTGAGCATCTGGAGCAGTCGCACAATGTGGTAAGACGTGCAGGCGTGGGGGCTGCGCGAGGTGCCGGGGCAAGGGACACGAAGCCGGGAGAGGATTAGTGTACGCTGTGGTCGTCGCCTGCTGGGTCCTGGTCAACAACCGGGCATGCTGCTCCGCAGCACACGCCCTGGTTCCTGGGCCTTGACCGTGTCGGCCTGGTGCTCTCGAACCGGGACTAAAACCTCCGAGCGTACACGATACGGCATAAAAGTGCATGCACGCCACTGTATTGATAGCCGTGTACAAGGCGTCCGAGGCGTACAACTCTCATTCTCATTTCAAGGACAAATTTGGCGTATCGCAACGGCGTGGAGCTGTGTGGGTGGATGGTGAACGGGAAGGAGTGGGTGTGGCGCCCTAGCGGTGCGGGCCGACAAAACGACTGGAGGTGATCATTGCCCGGTGCTGTCTGACCAAGGCCGTTTCATAGCCTCTGACAGCCCGTCACGAATGAGATGTACAGCATAATCACGTCTTGCTCACAAAAGCGCGGTCCTGTTTTCTGCATGTGGATTCACCAACAATCGTTGCTTGCATCTGCCTTCGCCGTGATTTGAACTAGCACCCGACCAAGTACCAACTTTCAAAGACTTGGTTTAACAGCCTGAAGCTGCAGTGCCTTCTAGTCCTAGCAGTCTGGGTCCCCCCTAGCATGGTCCTTCTCAGCGTTGACTCAAGCAGCCTCGTCTTCAATCTCCAGATTACCCACTTTGAATTTCTTTCCCCTCATGTCCGCGTAATCGTTGTGATTGTGATAATTCTTCACCCTCTCTCTCACATATTCCAATCCTCGTACGGGCTTTGCATTCTCCGCATCCTCTCTCACTAGGCCTAGCCTCTTCAACAATGGCGAAGGTGCAGGCTTGATGTCTACCTCGTTTCCAGGCCTTACGAAATAGAATAGTCCCAGACGATGAATATGCGCCTGGTCTGGGGGTGGTCGTACCACGCGGTGGATTGTCGACTTTAGGTATCCGGCAGACCAGAAGTCAAGTGTATCACCCACGTTGCAGATGATACCGTTATCGACCGGTGGCACGTACTTCCACTCCCCAGCTGGAGTCTTGAGTTGCAACCCCGCAACATCCTGGCTCCAGAGCAGAGTCAACGATCCAAAGTCGGTGTGTGCGCGAGACCACGTGTTGTGAACCTTTGCATCATCTCGCTCACTTCGTGGACGGTAGATCATGTACCTCAAATGATCTTCGCTAGGATCGCTGTACAGATGTTGCTTGGAGAAATAATCCTCTGGGAGCTCTAAGATAATGGAAAAAAGCGTGAAGACTTTGGCGGCGATTTCCAATGACCGCTGTGAAAAGTCTTCAATCTCTGGGCGATATTGTTGGAGAAAGGGATGAAATGGCTCGTCTATGTTTGAGGGAATGAACTTTGGTATGTTGACGGACTCCACGTTATCAAGCACTTCGGTACCCATGATCGTCTTCTTGTGCGCCTAAGGTACATGTCAGCGACGACCGAATGATGCACGCGATATGGTGTTCACTGACGGCGCGATAACCGAAATAGTTTCCTTTGGCGAAGTCACAACGGTGTTTTAGGTCACCTTTCTCCTCCAACGGAAGCTTGAAATATGCCTGCCCAATGTCATACTGGCGCTCGACCTCTTCCAGCGTAAGTCCTGTGCCGGTTATGCTAAAGAAACCGGTCTTGTGGACCTGACATCAAATCAGTGAGCAAACCTTCACCACGAGGTTCAACCATGGCATACGGCGTCTCTGAGGTCCTCTGCCAATCTATGCTTCTCTCCTGGTTCGTCGAAATGAGAGAGATCAATGACCTTGATTTCGGCCCAGTCAAGTTTCTCGGTCGTCTTGCTGGGTCTTTGCCACCTAGGAAGCGGTGCAGGTGCAATGGAAGGCATGACGTCGGGGTTTCAAGAGACAGACTGCCCAGCCATCCGATCACATCACGTATAAATACCTCAGAGATGGATTTTCGCGCGACGCTTCAGTCGAGCTGATTAGACCTGCAGACCGATGTAATGCCCCGATGCGGAGGTGCAAGCACGCCATACCCCGCCAAGAGGTCGTGCTCGACCCTCAACACCACGCAGGACAGCGCATGTTTCGTCGGAAATGCTCAGCCGGCAGTAACTTGCTGTCAGATCTGAGCACTAGCACCCGCATGTCGGAAACGGGCGTGAGGCTATCCTTATATGCTCTTTGAACCGCTCGCCACGCTAGCTCTGAAGAAATTCAATCCTAACGTCTGGATGGCACGCATCATCAGCATGTGTCAGGGTGCGACGCGCAACTACGCAGGTATCATGGTTTGCAGGTTCTTCCTGAGTGCAGCAGAGGCAGGCCTAGAAAATGCCAGAGAGTGGGAGGGTTGTTTTGATAGTGTGAAAGGTGATGAAAGTAAATTGCTCCTCTGGAAGGGCGCCGCACGCATGGAGGCAGCGGATAAGTTGTCCTGAGCAAGAGAGACTTTGACAAGAGCTGAGGCGTTAAGAATATCCGGCATGTTTCCGCGTAGCTTCAACGACCCGCCATGAGACGTTGTTGCCATCGGCGCTCGGAGGCTTCTGCTACCTCAGGCACATCTTGTCGCAGATGATCCTCTCTTACCCAAAAGCCGTCTGGGTAATCGTAACCTTGCCAGCGGACCATGTGGTACCAGTTTCGAGGTCAATCGCCTAGATGTTTGCGTAATTGTTTATCCAGGGCACCGTCAACAAAGTAGCGGCGTTCTGTGTGATCTTCCGGAGGATCCTCACTCGACTGAGCACAAGGCGGAGCGTCATCGTGGGATTCCTTATTGACGGGAACACTCTACAATCTGTGGGGTGGCTATTGCGGGTGGATAGTAAAGGCAAGAGATCGCAGGTTCCAAGTGAACTACAGAGATCACAGGGTAAATCTGTATATGAAGTCAGGTTTTGGTAAACCTTCATTTGGGAGAGACGGTGCAAAGCGGATTCTATCACCAGGACTGTACGTAGTGAGGAGGTTATGGAGCCCGGGCGTGGCTTTGACAGCCGATTGCTCAAATGCTCCCTAGTTGGGGTCGTCATCAAACTACAGCGGCGCTCGTTCCTGGAAGGGGAGCCAGTGTTCGGGAGGAAATAGCCGGTGAGAGTCTCGCGGCTGGAATTAGTGCAGCCAGTCTTCGGGCATGTCCGTTCCAATTGTGGGGTGTGTCGAGTACGACTGGTGGGTGTTTTGCAATACTTGGGCGGGTCTACTCTGCGGGCTCAGGCGCGTCCGATGATAACAGGCCTATTACGACGAGACCATCGTGTTCTGACTTGATCTTCGCAGGCGCGCTGCCAACACTCGCGGATGAAGGTATTGTGGCCTGCGACAATTGTTGGGCAAGTTGCGTTTGGACAATGGTCTTGACTTGGTCCTGAACGCCGGCGACGATTTGTTTCTATATGCTCTCCGATTTGCGGAGCAATTGCCTTTTCAATTGCGTTGGTAAAAGGTGCCAAAAATGGGTCGGATGCATCGTCTTATCTTGCAGGCAGTGCTGCTGGCGGTTCTGCTATTGCCGAATTAGCTACTATCATACACTGCTTGGGGGATAACTGTGCCATTGCGACGATTGCGGTCGTCACAAGACGACGACATGGCGAGAGAACAACGTGAAGGGGTAACAAGAATATGAGGGCGCCGTCAACGGGCGGAGTATTGTGGGGGAGTATCGTGGGAGAGTAACGTAAGTGTAAGCGTAACCCCGGCCTTACTTGCCTAAGTTCTTTCCAAACGTAGAGACGAGCCGCACGATGAAAGTGATCATTGTATTACGCATTCTTCAAGCAAAATAATCATTCCCTGCCGATTCTTTTGTCGGTTCGGCGGCTGAGATAGAGTTTGGGTAGGCCTTTCTAAATCATTGGTAGACACGGTAATGGTAGGGCTTGAGGTGACTCAAGGCCTGAAGCGGCTGTGACTGTTGATATTGGAGAGGGCTCCCAGTTGACTTCAGGGTACTGGTTTGTGCAATGATAGTCATGAACTCCTCGGTAGCCTTTCCGTGAGCTGTCGGTCGGTGAAGAACTGCTTGCCCTTTTTGCTAGTGGTAGCGTGGTAACTGAATTGTTTCTCACGACGACGCTCGTCGAGGTGAAGCCTAATCAAGGACGTTGTGGATGTCGCCGGCGTAAACTTTGCGCGGGATAGCCATGATGGAATGGCAGGCAATGGAGGATAAGTCGCAAATGAATAAGCTACTGGGCAGCTAGGATCGAAAAGGTAGTGCGAGTGATAGAGTAAGAGTATCGCAGCATTAAGCAAAGAGTGGGAGTGGGAGTTGAGTGTTGTATAATAGGCAAGTGCGAACCACGCTGACCCTTTGAGTGGAGCAAATACATTAAAGGGTCCGTAACGGTGAGACGAGGTACGGTGACCGTGACAGCGAGAGATAGCGCAGTGACTCAAAAGTGAAGCGCGATGGTGGCTGTGTCGCAGAGTCAATATGTTGATGTTGGTGTTGTTGTCACAATGTGAATGGTTGTTAAGTCTCCTACTAGGAGCGCGGCGAGCATGGTGGCCGGAAAGCTAGTCGGCGGGCAGAGATACTTCCAGAACGGCCAAGACGTTGGGAATGCAGATGGCTATAATCCGGCTCGTCTTCTAATCGCATTGCGAGTTAGATAACGTCACCAGCGCTCAAAAGCTTCGACTATCTCACGCGCGTTTCCTTCAGTAGGTTTCTCTGACCCAATGGTCTCCACTCAGCTGCGCGGTTGGCGGAGCGTCTTCGTGGGATACCTTGTCCGTGATGGCTTCTTTGACATTCGTGAAGCAATTGGAGGATGGTTGTACGGGTCACCTGTAGGCAGGCTCGAGGCGTGCGATAGAGACAATTGGGCACAGTTTCCCTCCGCCGCCTCAGGATATGTCTGTTGTTTGCTATTCGTCTATGGATGCCCAAGGAAGAGTCTCGAATCGCACCACCATTGGTAGTCCTTTGCTTGTAATGCTGGATAGTCGATCGGGATGCCGACGTGTTGAAACGACTGGCCGGGCTAGATGTGACTTCTCGCTAACAAATTGGCTTCTTCTTCGAAGGAGGCACCCATGCTGAACTCGAGGGCATGTTGTGTGGTTTTGTCGTTGCGGCCTTTCGCGCAGGTGGGCGGATCTCACGAGCGGAAGCGCAATGCTCTCAACAATGAAAACCGGGGCAGGCAACCAAAGATACAAGCTTAATTACGAAGTGTAGCGTTAAACAAAAGCAAAAGGGCGCGCAGCGCAGAAGAAGATAAAATATATTGCTGGGTACTTAAGGTAATAGCCTGTTTAGCGCCAATAAACAAACTATGCCTAATCAGGCAACACTGAGAGAAACCTGTCAAGACAACGGAAACTGGTTAAAGCAGCATCGTTTGGTTAATGCATTTGGGGGCATCATTGGCATGTATTCTATATTCAATCAGCAACGACTCTCTAAAATCACGAGATTTCATCGAAGACTTTGACCTGGGCGGACTCACCCTGACCGAATTCTTCCACGTTGTAAAGCGATGAAATCTCGTACCTATGTGGCTCACCCTAATGGAGTCATTCTATCACATTATGGCTGGTCCTGGGAGCGTTATCGAATTTTCATTCAGAATAGTAGGGACAGGAGACGTTGGCGAGTATTAAGGAGAAAGCCAGAGAGAAAGGAGGTTGTACCACGAACCGATACCATCTGCCGTTGCACTTGTAATGCTAACAGGTATAACGTTAATCTTTTTCGTTCCTTAGATGGCATCTTGATTCGGAAGGAGTCTGCCTGGAAAGACGACAGAGTCGCGCAGTATCTACAGAGCTCGATGGCCAGACCGGCGATTCAGGGGGAGAGGCGGGAAGTGTGGATTACGTAGACGAGAGAGCAGAGGATTACGAAAACGAGAGTGAAGGGGGGCTGCCTTCAATAATTTAACTGTGAGTCTCTCAGGAGCAACTTGGTAAGGATACGGCATCATTTCAGAGCTATCAGAAGACGTTGTTGTTCGGCCAAGCAGCCGAATAAGACGAGCGAAATGGCGCCTGTTCCAAGGTTCAAATATCTTCTAGAAAACGATTAAGCTATAGCCATGTACATTTCACTAAGTTCTAAAGCTCAGACCAACTAGATAAGTTTGCTCGGTCTACTCCTGACGTCGGTTCCCCTCGGGATGGCACCTTCTTGATGGTATTAGAGGCACGGACAAACCGGAGATGTGTTTGTTAATCAAACCTATTACTACGTCTACAGTACTATAAGTCTACCTAAGTCTTACTACTAATTTTAATATGTTAAGATATGCGCATTGATAGATCCTAAGCTATTTAACATGCGCACACTCAGAAAGTGGTTACAACATAAAGAATGCGGTAACTTTAACGCCTAAGATGAAGAAGCAAGTGGGCCAGTAAAGATGTAGGGTTTGTTGAAGAACAATCCTAATAATAAAGAGCGGAGTCTGTAGTCATAGTTTAGTAGCCTTCTCCATAGGCTAGTATAGATGCGACAACTGATAAAGAGCGAGTATGAGCCTAACCTAGCACTCACTACACTCTAGACGCAGGTAAATAGCTTAACGCACTAGTACGCTTCTAAGTAGGTCCTATTCTGTAGAGCACTTAAGACACAGAAGGAACAAAAAGTGAAGAATATTCCAGATAATATTAAGTAGAATGACGAAAAATATAACGTAGAGGGTTCTAATGTTACTAAGGCACCTTAGGCAAGAAAGACAAAGAAAGAAGAGACATTAATATTATAGTTAGAAAATAACGCTTTAAAGCTAACCTTAGGGATCTCAACCGTTGTTGCGTGCCTCTTACTAGTTATAGCTATATCTATTCTGTCGCAGCTCCAGGGCCTCAAGGCTCTTCTCGCGTGCCTTGCTAGCTTTTTGCTTGTCTTTGCTATAAGCTTAATCGCTTTGACGCAGGGTACTAGTAAGAGGACTGAGATATTTAAAACCACTGCAGCATAAGTGCTTTATCCTTGATCCTAATCGTACTATACTAGCTAACAACTGTCCAGGTTCTTAGCCGTAATACTAGTCTTTATTTTAATTCTGCCTGCGCCTATTATTATGATACCTCCAGGTTCCCTCATACCGTCAGTGTCTCTAAGTGCAGTTATCTCAGCGTTACCTTCCAGCTAATAGGTGCTCTACTCTTGCGTTGTTGTATATATTAAACAACCAAGCCTCGTTGCTGTCGCATACTCCAGACACACAGACAAGAGGTTTTTTTGGCCTTAGTACGCACAGGTCATCCTATTAAGAGTGTAGGTTAAAGGCAAGCTTCAACTAACAAGCTACTCTTACAAACACTATCCTCTACTCCTAACCTCTCAACAATGATCTCCCATTGTTATAGTTAGGAGCTAGGGGTAACTTGTGCATAAGCTTCTCTTACTTGTCGCTAGGAAAGCTACAGCTAGCAATCAGCAATCACAGCACGGCTTATTTGCATAACCTACTTGCAAGTGTACCTCCCACGATCCTCGTCGCTCGTTCTTAGTAGAGTAAGCACCTAATAAGAGAGAGTGCTGCCATTGTTATGCCATCGTACTTTACTGTAGCTGGTAGTGAGGTGCAGAAGTATGTGCCGCAAACGCATGTACTTAATAATAATCCTAATTATACCTACCGGAACCACATTATATCCACCACCTTTACAACATTCATGCCCTCATATTGTCTAGAATGGTGCGAACACCAGCAAACTCAAGCTCATTCAGCGTCTCACTCCATACCCTTTCAATCACCACCTGTCCCTCCGGGGTGTACAGAAATCTCGCAAATCTAAAAGCAAGTTAGTAGGATTGTACTGGAAAACGACATTTGATAGTAAGTAGAGTTAAACATACGGATGCACCTTCCAGCTCATCAAGAAACACCCATGGCTCTCCTTCCCTTTGTTGACCATTGCATCTACAAAGCAACTTGCGCCCACCCTCTTCGTCCTCCCAGTCATCTCGAAAACCTTCACCCCGACCCTCGCTACACCCGTGGCCTCCCTGGTGAAGTCTGTTCCCTTGACCCATGCAGGATCCGCAAGGTTGATCACAACATCATCAGCCGACACATACTCGACGAGGTTCCACAGGAACAAGTGTGCTAGAAGTTTCGATGTGTTGTAATGTTCCTGGCTGTTGAATTTCTTTGGATCGTCGAAGGAGGGGAACAATGGATCGGCGTTTCTATTTGGGAACGCGGCGTGTAAGGTCAGAGCTGCACTGACGACGGTCAGGCGTGCTGGTTGATTATCTGGAGGGCCCTTGACCTTGAGTGTTGGAAGGAGAAGAAGGACGAGAAGCCAAGTCGAGAGGTAGTTTACTTGGAAAGTTTCTTCGTGGCCAGTGCTGGCAACGGTGCTGAAGGAGAGCTTCGTGAGGCCGGCGTTTAGAAGAACCATGTCAATACGGGAAAGCTCAGTATTGACGCGTCGAGAGAATGTGAGGATGGAATCGTACGAACACATATCAAGGAGCCATATTTCGATTTTAGCGCTGGGGTACAGAGCTCGGAGTTTTGCGGCTGCAGCTTCGCCACGCGAGAAAGAGCGTACGGCGAGGACGAGATGGGAGAGTTTCAGAGAGAGCAGCTGAGAGGCAGCTTCATATCCGAGGCCGGTGTTTCCTCCGGTGATGATTACTGTTTTGCCAGACAGATCAGTGGTTTGGGATGGCCATTCGGGCTTTGCGCGGAATTGGTTGTGGAGGAAGACATTCGGAAAGAAGGGAGTTGTTGACGGTGGGAGATCTTTTGATCCGGTCATGTTGATGAAATCGATATGGCTAATTTCCCAGGAGTTATCCTCTGCGCGCGATAGTTGGATTTATATTATCCATGTAGTGCTCAGCTAAGTCGTTTACCATTTTGAGCCATCGTGTTGTGTAGCCTAATTTTGGATAAGCTAGGCTAGACCGAAGAATGCGGTCAAGCTTAGCCACCCGAACCTTCATGAAGAGACCTTTAGGAATCAAGTGATGTCCGCTTCGTCAATTTGCAAAATAGGGCACCTGTTACATCGGTTGACTAGTTCCAAAAAGGAAAACGAGCTGATGGGCCATGGCCGGGAATCATTCCACCGATTGGTCACTACGACCATTTCGCGACAAAGTGGGGCGTCAGCAATCGACACTGCGTAACCCTTAAATCAATTGAGCATCTGCACGAGGACTTGCACACGCTCTCTCCTCGTTTTCCGTTTCCGATTAGTGACGAGTCCTTTTCGGACGAAAACGTGATGGGCTTGGAGCCCACCTTTCGAGTATTTCGGCATAACAGCGATACCACCGGTTTCCAAGGACGTCTCTACCAGAGAAAAAAGCCGCATACAAAAACAAGATCAGGTTGTCTGGAATGTAAGACGAAAAGGGTAAAGGTTCGTATGACCATGTCGAAAGTGAGACCGGAGTTAACGGAGCCAAGTGTGATGAAGTTCGACCGGTCTGCAAGAGGTGCAAAAGAAATCGCAGAACTTGTTCATATACGCTAGATGCGCACCTTTTTCACCGAAAAAACACGTCTACAAGCAATAATTACATGTTATCACCGTTAAGCGCCATCACACTAACTCCAAACCCGAGTTGGAGTTGTTCAGGAAAAGGAACGCCAACGCTGCAACTCTTGAAACATGCTCTTGAGAATTGGACGGACATCTTCCACGTATCTGTCTCTTCCCAAGTCATGTTCATGTCCAAGTCTAGCCCACTGGTCGAAAACACTATTTTAGCCATCTCGGCATGCCATCTTCGATACGTCTCGTCAGGCACTCTGCAGCATCGAATCGCGGAGCACTTCCAGCAGTCGCAGGTACTTCGAGATCTACAGAGTACCCTGCGAATGCCTACAGAACATTTAGGCCAGTCAGGCGCAAATGCTGCGATGCTCAGTGCTTTGTTACTAAACATGATTGCGTTCGTGTTACCTAACCTGCAAGCAACATCGCACGTTGATCCAGAAACTTCTTGGGTGTTCAGCAGAGAGACCAACCGCCTTGGTTGGCTAGACTTACAAACAGCTCTGCGGCCGCTACTTCGAAGCATGAATACGTACCTCGATAGCACTTTGTCTCTTCTTGGTCCTCTCTTCTTTGGCGATATCAAAGAGAGCTGGGAATTCGCTCGGATGTTCCACGCTTTTCATCTCATACCCCAAAAATGGAAAGAATTCTTTGAGATACATGATGCCGGCTCTGGCTGCGATTGTAGGAACCCACAAATTGGGGAGATATTCCGTGGGCCCGTTACTATTCTGGTACAAGTCCGATCACTTGATCCAATACCGTCTAATATATATAGAACTATTCAGTTCTTGGCAAAAGTACAGCAAGGGTTTCGGACGCTGTTGTCCAAGAACGATGATAGAGCTCTCTGGCTCATTGGATATTGGTTTGGGGTCTTGTGTCGTTTCAAGAGCGTGTGGTGGTGTGAAAAGCGCGCAAGGCAGGATTATACTGCGATTCTCATGTGGCTTCGGCAACGAGAGCTTGTCCAAAGATCAGGTGATGAGAGGCAAATGTGGAAAGAGATGATGATTGAGCTTGAGTGCGTTGCAGTCTAGACAGTTTTACCAACGCCTCATCTGAGAGTTTGTTTACATTTAATTGCGTATATCCAATCTCTTCGGTCCGATACATTGGATCAGGCTTAGCCTTCTGTCCAACATACTTGAAGGTATGATCCAGTTCCCTTGATCACTTCTTGTTTCAGAAAGCTGCTAATGATTTTCACTAGAACTACCATGCCTTTACACATACATCTAGATTATTTACTACTACAGCGTCCCGTATCGCGTGCGGATAACTTACCGTAACTCATAATGAATAATTCGATATAGCGATATGATGTCAATTGTCCATCGATCTAGTAATCGTCGTCCTTGTGTATTACCTATCATTCACCCTAAACATGACTAGTTTCTATGCGATCACGTTCGACTCCAAACACACTTCGTGTCATAGCGAAAGTCGGCGAGAAATGCTAATATCACCGGATGCACTATGTCTATTGCAGATTCTACTCATCCCTACTCGCCTTGCAACGCTTCACTCAGAAAATGTTCCACTGAGATGTATGTGCGGAAAATCACGTACATGAGGCTTAGGATCCAAATGGGTACAATAGCTCTCAGTGGAATTCCTAAGTCTGGCTTATTCAATGATGAATTGTTTCTGATTCTATCTTACAGGCTAAGTCGACGGTTTTTTGTCCCAACCACTATGGAAGAGGCCGAAGTGCTGTCCTGAGACCAAGAACGTACTGATTCGTCACCAACTTGTTTTGCATTCTTAGATCTCCATCGAATTTTGATAGACGGCCATATGTAGAAGACCCAGCCTGTGAGGAGCATCCCTATCGCTAGGAAACCTAGGTAGCTTATTGTTGTATGCTCCGTAATAGCTTGGCTGGATTGAGGAGAGAAATGCCAAGAGTCATGTATCAGCCGTACTCTTTGTAATTCTGATTATTGAACGCCTTAGTAGTAAAGCGTAGAATATCTAGAGTTGCCACCCTGGGCCACACTGATGGTACGATATAGCCAAGGCATTTGGGACAGGCCGTAGTCAGCATCATGTGGCACAGTGCATGCAGGAAGCCTAAAGAGTTCATGTCAGACAAAAGAAAACGAACTGCGCTATGTTTTAGACATCCTATATTGGCACTCTCAACGGCGTGATGCGGAGGGATGCTCAGTGTCGGAGTTCCACGGCGAAAGTAGTCTTTTAGTAAACCCGAGTAAACTGATTTGCACTGAAAAGAGACTCACTAATCAAAGAGGTGGCACCACTTCTGGCTTCTCGCAAATGTTGACTTTGTAATTAGTCTGATTATAGTCATTCTAAAGTTCATTCATTTCACTTTTCCCAACCACCTCTCTCTGTCTTTCCCCTTTTTTGCAAGCCCTCTCTAGCGCCAAGAAAGCAAAATGCCCTCCCACGACCGGTCTTGCAAAGAAGGACGGGCCTGGGAAACCTCCGTCTCCCTCTGTAAGATAAAGGTCCGAGAAGGGCCTATCGGTAACCGTTTCATTGATCCACAGCGCTACCTTATCAAGGATAGACTTGCGAACGGGTTCAGAGGCTACAGCAGCGGCATAGAATTCCCAATCAGACTTGGCGTACAGGTGGCGGCTGTCGAGGGGCAGGCCGTACTTTTGCAACGAAAAAGAGTACCAAGTTGATTGGTTCGTGTAGATAGCATGGGGGATGAAATTCCTCTCGATGTCATGCTCGATAGCAAAGGAAAGAGGCGTTTGGGCGTTGCGTACGTTTGTTGGGAAATTAAACGACCTTCTGGATGAAGACGTATTGCTGGTGATCGAAGGGTGGAAGCAGAGGAGTGCGTCCGAGTAGAGCGAATAAAGCGTGGTCCAGCTCCCGTACCAGTCGTACGCTAGCTTAGCATGAGAGCCATCGATCGAGATGCCGCGCGTTAGCCAATGTTCAATGTATTCCTCTGATATTTTCTCGTGATTTTCTGCGTCGCCAGTTCGCCCGAGTAGGGCTGCAAGTTCGCTGAAGGCTTTGATGCCGATGATGCCTTTTAGGGCGAGGTTGGTCTGAAGAGGCAACCAGCCAGCAAAGTCGTCGGTACAAACTGTATATTGGAGTCAATCATAAGCAGGGAGGCGAAGAGAAGTTCTGGTCTTACGCTGATTTGCAGGCTCCTTTGCAAAATCTACAAGGTAGCCGGTCCATTGTTTCCAGAGTTTGTAGCTCCTTTCTAACCACTTCTTCGCTTGCTTCACACCTCTGTTTCCACCACCCCAAGCGTTGTCAATATAGTCGATGCCATCATGGGTACCAAGATTCGCCAAGGTGAACCGATGTTCACCTTCAACTTCATTCTTGTCTTCGTTGCCGACGGCAGACCATATCGACTGCGCGGCATCATCCGACTTGTACGTTAGCGAGTTGACTAAGGCTAACCCCATAATCAGCATATCGCCACACTCCTCAACCGGCATATACTCATCCCTTCCATCGGCATGCCCAGTCAAGTTAGGGAAATGGGCCCCAAGATCGTGCATCGAGTACTTATTCGGATACAAACCCTTCAGTTGGTGCTCCAGCAGCGGCTCCAGCAGGTAAGCAGCCCATCTCGGATTCGTATACAAGAAGAACGGAAACGATGGAAAGATGACATCGACAGTCTGGCAATTTCCGTTCGAAGAGATCTCCTTGAGAAACAGCAGTGGGTCTTCTGGCGTGCCGGAGAAGCTCGTCGCACCCAGTGCTTGGCGGGCTGACAGGGCAACAATGTCGACGTAGTTTTCTGAACCAGAAGCATATGCGTCGACGCGAAGCTGTTCAGAGTAATTGGCGGCCAAGAAGTTTGCGTTGGCGAAGTCGAGGTAGTGGAAGCTGATCAGATCCTCTTCGGTATGGAACCATGCCTTCCAAAGGGGCAACATACGTGTGAGGCCACGCTCGGAAGCAAACTGAGTCACCTCGTCTTGGACATGAGAGAGCGTGAACAAGACGCTGTCACTTTGTGGGCCATCTGGCTTAGCTAGTTTGAAGGATTTCGAGAAGGCAAAGACGGGTTCATTCTGATTTATCGCTCGTGGAAAGTCCTGGTCATTTTCGTTTTGCAGCGTCCCAGTCCTAGCAAACCGCCGACGAAGCTCTTCCGAGTGACCACTCTCGTGCCGCGCATCATCAGGCGCAGTGAAGTGCAATTGACCCCATTCAGCCTGGTCCTTCTCCTCATTGAAGACCTTTTGGTCCTGCCGCTTCACGGCCCACGTCTTGAGCCCTTGAGCAGCACCGGCAGCTTTCTGCCGCGACAAACTCCACTCAATGCGACTGTCCGGAAATCCACTGACCCATAGCCCATTCACATCCACATACACGTTCACATCATAGCTACCCTCTACGTGTAGTGTCACGTATGCTGCCGGTAGCGACTGCCGTAAAGTCGAGGTAGGCGTGATGGGTGAGAGGAAAGACAGTGTTATGTTGAGGTCGCTAGCACCGGAAAAGTCTTCCGGAGCGGGCAGCGTATAGGTGAGGTTGGTTGTAGACGCGTCGTACTGTGCACCTCTGTATTTGGGATAGGATATGTTATATCTGCCGAAACTGTTTCAACAACGTTTTTCAGACGAGGCGGAGCATAATGTACCCTTTATCGCGCCCCACGCCATCTGGCTCCTGAAAGCCCAGAGCATCCTGGGGTCGACCTAGTAGTGGATATACTTCCTTTGTATGCGGAACATGTACGAGAACGCTGAAGCCGAGCTGTACACGACCGCGTTAGCGGTGGCTAGTCAGGTGGTTGGTAAGAGCCATACCTCGGTACCGTACCAGAACATGGGCCATTTCTTCCACGGTTCTTCTCGTGCGTTGGCTAGCCAAGTACTCAGGTATGGGTTTCGCACAATCAATGGCAGAACGGGAGGCGCAAGTGAGGATGCGGTTGTGGCGCTTGCCAGCAGCGCCGCGGGGAGAAGGCTGAAATGCATAGTATCCACCGTTTCGCAAGCACAGCTCGAAGGGGATGCAGAAAGGAAGAGCGACAGGCTGAAGTATACATGCAATGGCTATTGTGCGCCTTTCAATGGCACGTTCATGTGAGCTATTGAGACGCCCGGAGCTCGAGCTGTGATGCGACATGGGGAGCTGATGCGGAGTGAACGGCCGGGCCAATGAGTGCGACGTGCCTTGCAGCTTCCCCGCAACGCGTCACGTCTCTTCATCCGCCTACATGCTACGGAACGACAACCCCTTAACGAACGCCCCGAGAGTCGCTTCGAGACGCAGTCCTACTGCCATCGTCACTCGACAAATTTGAAAGTGTTGCACGCCGCCATACATCTGCCATGGTACTCAACCACCCCGTAGGCGTCAATCCCCTCCTAGCGTTGCGGCTGATCGTGGGCGTGGATATCGTGTCCCTCAGTGACTGCACCGGGCTGGGCGTCCTTGTTTCCCACTGGCTGATCGGGTAGATGGGGTGAGGTTGGTAGCCTGTGTCCGCATAATGGTTGTGCTTCCGCGGGATTGTGGGCAAAGGTCGCTGAGACGGCTTGGGCGGATCGAGTCTGTAGGAAGGTGGGATCGAGAGACGATGGGTTGAAATGAAGTCTCTGATGCCGCGGGTTGAAGGCGACCGGTCGTGTTCGTTTGAGTGATTCATGAACCCGCCAGAGCGCTTTCCTAGACTTCCTACGGGGCCAGTGGTCGCTGATGGACTGTCGAGAGCGTCACCCTCGCGGCTGGACTGGATGACCTCTCGAATGGCCTGCTGCGCAACGTCCCCTCCTTCTGCTCCATTTTCATTGTCGTCCGCATCATACGGCTCGATAACGGACAATTCATTCGCATCCCCATCCTCCACGACCTCGTCTTCTGATAACTCCAGCTCGTGGATCTGCGCCCAAGTGCGATAGTAATAGCGGAATGTGGCAAACGGCTTGTCGATCGGATCAATCAATACGAATTTGTAGAACCGCTTTGGCTGCTCGGAGCCTGCGCGACCGGCGCTCGTCAAACTGTCTTTATCAATAAAACCTCGCACACAGGTCCAAGAGCTCGACCTCACCTGATACCTCTCTCACACTTGCCATGTTCCGTCATTCCATAGTCTTTAAATTTCCTCTGCACCCTCTTCCTTTGAAGCGCCCGATGCACCCTCACCTCCAAACAGGCCTTTTCATCAAATAATCCTTCCACATCGCTCCACTTTGCATCCCGCCCATCCGGTGCCGTAAAACAGAGCACTCTCTTCTCGATCCTCTTCCTTCCCTTTCCATCGCCTGTCTCAAACAGCGCGAACATGGTCTTTCCTTTCCATCCGTGCTCTTTTCCAGTGCTCCAGCTCACGATGTGTGCTCCATTAATGTACAGCTTGAACAGGAAGTGCTGCGCCTCAGGCACTGGGGGAAACACGTGGTATGAGAGCCAGAACTGGGAACCGGGGAAGACAGGAACGTAGACGCTGCAGGTGGAAGTTGCTTCATCGTGGAAGCGTGGAAAATGGACGGGCGTGGATATACCACGAGAGACGTAGTATGATTGCGAGTGCGGGACAAACTCGGGGAAGGTCTCGATGTCGAACTGCGAGTGCAGCTTGATGCTGATGCTACGATAGGTGGGCATAGTTGGAAGCAAAGACGACGACGACAACGCTAGGTTAGTGGAGGTGGGCCGATGTAGATGGAACGGGAGGTGAGCGCCTGCCGCGTTCGTCGAGACGCAAACACGGTGTGCCTTCACTTGCTTCACTCAATTCAATGCACGGCTGTCCAACCGACGTGTGACGTAGTAAAGATGGACAAGAGTCTTCTGACTACAAACTCTTTGGTATGAACACACGGCACCAAATCAAAAAGACTGTTCTTGGGTAGGCTAGGGCATCTTGAACCGCGGTCACGGCCTCTGGACCCAGCCATGCTCTGTCTTACCATAGACCTTCTAGCCGTATAATCTACAGCGCTGAGATGAGAACAATGGGGTATCTGATAATCCAACGCATAACGACATATATATATTTCAAGCGCCCCTGATCCTGCCGACGCCCACCACCGTCCAGAACGCTTCCTCCCGTCTCTCCTTTTCGCCCTTGCTGCCCCTCGAATCGCCCAGCCCTCTATCATCCGCACCAGCATCTGCTTCGTACTCGAACCTCACGAACACGGGGATTTCCAGCACGTCTTCATCCTCCTCTAGCTGTGCCTCGTTCTCAGCGCGGACAGAATCCGTGAAACCAGGTATGATCTCAACAGCCACACTCGTCCAGTTGCGGCCGCGATCCCAGATCTTGCCTGCTTCGATCTGTGGTGGTTGGTCGGGGAGCAGAGAGCCGCGCTTCACGGGCGAAAGAGATGAAGAGAGGGCATCGTCCCAGATATCGGTGTTGGCGCCGACGTCGAACTGCGGACAGAGTATCGTGACGCGTGACTGGATCCTGCCCGGCGTGGTGCTGGGAGTTGCCAGCGTCACTTTGATAGGGTCGAAGAGCGGGTTGCTGAGGTGCAGGAGGAAGTGCGTCGGAGTGCCAGGTGTGAGCGTGTTGTAATCGAAGGGATCCGCGGTGCGACTGGCGACAGGAATGGGTGCGTTGGCGTTGAGGGCGCGGATGCTGAGGCGGGGGATGTGGTTTAGTGCCAGCAGCTTGATCTTGTAGCGGGTCGATGTTATCTTCGACTCGGGTTTTGTGAGGATCTGGCGACATGTGCGGCAGCGCTTGGAGCGTTTGGTGCAGAGGAGGGTTGCAAGAGGACGAAGTTCGTCTGTGAAGCGCACATTTGGGTTGATCTGGGCATGTTTCTGGGCAGGCGAGAGGGTGACGCCCCAGCCTTCCTTCTTGATACGCTCGATTGCTGCGGCGTCAGCGGCAGGGTCATGGACGGTGAGGCCCTCGAGCGAGCCAGCGGCCTCGCGCATGGGGCTGGGCCTGCTGCGCTTGTTCTTCTTGGGGCCGGACGTGGAATACAGGTTCATGATCCGAGAGTAGGCGGAGGGGGACGAGAAGTTGATGTCGTGCGAGGAGAAGGGGTTCGACGGCGTCTGCGCGTCGACCTGGGACTTGTAGAAGGCATTCAGGTTGGAGAACAAGTCGTCGTGGGTGGGGGGTCCCTCGGCGTGTTCTGCGTCGGTGGTGGTGGATTCGGTGGACGGCGACACCAAGTCCTTCCCGTCCCGCCTCCTCGCCTCCATCTCCTTCCTGCGCTCGCGCTCCTTGTCCCTCTCGCGCTGCGTGGGGATGTGCTTCCCGCCGTTGCCCATGCGCGCCAGCTGGGCGGCAATGCCCTGGTTCTTCTCGAACTCGACGCCGATCTCGACGGTGCTCCAGCGGCAGTACTGGCACTCGAGCACGAAGGGCGGGGCCGTTTCGCCCGTCGTGTCGAGCGAGTAGGTCTGCATGGGCGACGTGCACAGCGGGCAGGTGAAGCAGCTGCGGGTGCACCTGTTGCCGTCGCTCTTGACGACGGAGCTGGGCACCTCGAACAGGCAGCTCGGGCAGTACCAATTGAGCGTCTCTTCGATGACGCAGCGCGGGCAGCGCGTCTGCTGGCAGTCTTCGCAGTAGAGGAGGTGCTCGAGCGGGTACAGCGAGTAGTTTGCGCGCGGGCTGCGGGGGTCGAAGGTGCGCTCGTCGCCGTCGTCTGCGGCATCGCGCTTGGCCGCGCTGGCGTCGTAGCAGGCGCACGCGTAGTACGTGTAGGGGAACGGCTGCGCCATGCTGGCTGCGAGCTGTGGGCTGCTGTGCACTGCGGGTGCGGCGCTGGACGGGGGAGCTTCACGTCTCCGCGCTCGAGCCGCGGCCCACGTGACGCCGGCCGCTGGAATATATCTTGACATCACGCCCCGGCGCCTCCTCCTCCACGCCATGAACACCCTCTCCGTCCGCGCCTTCATCCCGCCCCTGGCGCGTCGCGCAGCTCCTCTCCGCGCGACGCGTCGCTACGCCGTGCAGGCCGCTGGCGCCCCCACCGTGGACATCTTCAGCCAGCACCACAAATGGCTGCAGAAGGAGCGTGCGGCGAGGGACACCGAGGCGAGTCGCGGCGTCGACTACCTCCGCGACGAGGTGGCTTCCCGCTTGTGCGAACGCTTGCTGGTACGTCTTGCTGCCCGCGCCTGAGCAGCCCCTTCTGAACCGTCCAGGACATCAATCGCCACTTCCCGCGCGTCCTCGATCTGGGCGCCAACGCCTGCAACATCGCTCGCCAGCTCACCTTCCCCTCCCAAGACTCTCCCGATGCAGGGCCCCGAGGGAACCGCGTGGGCAAGCTCACCGCCGCAGACTCCTCCGAGGCCCTTCTCTTCCGCGACGCAGACCTTCCCTTCAACAAGGATATCGACATCGACCGCCAGGTCCTGACTACGTCCGAGATGCTTCCCTACGAAGCAAACACGTTCGATGCGGTACTGAGCAGCCTCAGCATGCACTGGATCAACGACCTGCCGTCCGTGCTGGCACAGGTCAACAACATCTTGAAGCCCGACAGCCCTTTCATAGGCGTCATGATGGGCGGCGACAGCTTGTTCGAGCTGCGGACGTCGCTTCAACTTGCCGAGTTGGACAGAAGAGGCGGAGTCGCAACGCATACGTCGCCCTTGGCTGATGTGCGTGACGTTGGTGGACTGTTGCAGAAAGCGGGCTTCAACTTGCTTACCGTAGATGTTGATGACATTGTGGTTGATTTTCCTGACATCTTCGCGCTGATGAAGGACTTGCAATCTATGGGCGAGTCGAATGCAGTCGTTTCGCGAGAAAAGGGTGCCATACGACGGGACGTGCTGCTAGCCGCCGAGGGCATATACAGAGCGCTCCATGGGAACGAAGACGGGAGTTTGCCGGCCACTTTCCGGTTGATATACATGATCGGCTGGAAACATAGTCCGAGTCAAGCGAAGCCCCTGGAGCGTGGTACGGGTATGTTCAGCATAAAGGACTACCTCGAGAAAAATGGTAGCGAGAAGTAACACGGATTAGCTAGAAAAGTGGATCAGAAACTACCAGTCATCTACTCCGGCGACGAAACACAGAGCTCTGCAATGCCATCTTTTCGCTTGCCGGATCGAGGCAGCCATCCATGTCAGATACAAAACGCGGCGCAAGCAACATGTTGATCTTGGATTATTTCCACGCTTCTTGTGCTCCGGAGTCTTTCGTACCTACGTACCCGTATGTACACGAACAGCATTCGGCGTGTGAATAGCGAGACAAGTGGATAGAAACCTTTCGGATACTATCTGAATGGGACCCTCACCTTACAGAACGTAGCAAGCAATTTCACAGGCAATGCTCAAGTAACCATCAACGTCCAGCTATACTTCATAGTCCGATCTACAATGCCTGAGTATTAGTCACCATGTCGTGGGCTCTGCAACAATCCCGAGTCACCCACTGCAAGTTTGAGCTAATGACTCGCAGCTGATCGGGCTTCTGAACGATCTTTAGTTCTATAACCTGATACTACCCATCAGGATGTTTTCTGCAAATGTCGCTTGGTCACCAAGACCCTGGGGTGGCCGCACGTTTCCGAAGCCATGGACAGATTGAACCGCCGCTGTCATTCTTGCAAGCGTCCCTAGCAGTGTTATCTGCCAATCTTAGAATCGCAAATCAACTGCTAACCCTGCGCCAAGGAAATGTTGCAATCTCATATCGGGCGCGCAGAAATGACCCGGAATTGAAGAGACGTTTGATTGAGCGCCCCATGGACACTTTATGCACGAACAAAATACACCGAACTTGTTCCCCTTCACTTCTGGAACACATGGTTACGATTATCGCTTACTCGGCAAGGTTCAAGTTGGCAGAAAGGACTTGACCTTCCAACATGTTCTAGGCAATAGAGTACAAGCAAGAGAAGTATGCACACAAAGTGCGCTGGCATTCGATTTTTAATCTGAAGAATTCTTGGTTTCCAGGCGAGGCTAACCCTTAAGAGTGTTTTCCCGGTAAGCCACTTACCCTGTGTGGTTGAGTGATGGAGGGATTAGAGTTGTGTAAGACGTAGGTACGCACCGTCGATTGGGAGGGAAATTCATCCATACTTATCAATTTGGAAGATGTACTGTACCTATATGCTTCGTCTAATGACTTTTTTTTTTGAAAATCGGAATCCTATGGATATGTTTCTCGTCATTTATTTCTTCACTGTTTTGATGGTACTCGTGGAATATGTATGCCAAATGTAAGCGAAATCGTTAAAGAATGCAGCCTGTTGTGTAGGCTACGTTAACCCACACACCATTGCGGTATGCCATAGGTAAACAAGCCATACAGCGAAATTCAGGACGTGGGATCATACGTTTAGGTGATTAATAAGGAACAAAGAATGTAATCGGAAATCAAACTTGCGCATTACAAATCAAATCCATTGACCCACATTCACTAGATCTAGTAGGGGTAGTGCTAGTGCTAGTCTCTCTTTCACGTAGAGTGATTACATCTCGAACTCAATTTGGGCTACCTGGAATTGGATTCTCGACGCTTTGTCCTTTTCGTTTACCTGTGTTAAACTTGGGACGAGACAAGATGCCACATGTGGAAGAAGTCATACTGTTGTCTAGCTAGAAACATATACAATCCATGACATCCATAAACGCCATATGAGTCCAAGATGACAGAATAAGCCTCTTTCTCTCCAATATTGTCAGATCCGTTCATGATCCCCGAGCAAGACCTTCGCGAACGGGATGGTGACCAGTTGTACGCGTGTCATGCTGCAATGTCGCGCAAGGCGTGATTACATTACAAATCCACACAGTCGTATAACAAGGGTAACTTGCAGTATCAAGTCGCATCACTTACACTCTATCTTCTATTAAAAAACAATACTCTAACTTGAACATGGCGTCCGCCAAGGCACCTCTCCGTACAGCGCTCATAGGCCTATCCTCCTCTGCAACAACATCCTGGGCATCCGCCGCCCACCTTCCCGGGCTTCTCACATCAGTTGGGCGCTCCAAGCTCCCAATTACAGCGCTTCTCAATAGCAGCGTGAAAGCGGCTCAGTCTGCGATTGAGACTTACCAGCTTTCGCCTGAAACAAAAGCCTATGGTTCACCGGACGATCTCGCAAATGATCCTGATGTTGATCTTGTGATTTGCAACACTCGCGTCGACAGACATTTTGAGACGATACTGCCGAGCGTGAAGAAAGGCAAAGATGTCTTCGTCGAGTGGCCTGTTGCATCGAATTTAGCGGACATCGACACACTGGTTCGCGAAGCGAGGAAAAGCGGCAGCAGGGTCGCTGTGGGGTTGCAGCGAAGGTGGGCGCCGCCAGCGATCAAGCTGAGAGAGATCATCAATAACGGCGTCAACGGCAAAAAGCTCGGGAAGATCTTGAGCGTTGATGTGCGAGCGTATGGTGGCACTATCGACAGGGATATCGTTCCGGACGGTTTGAAGTACTTCCTAGAGAGGCGGGTCGGTGGTAACGTAATCGTAATTGGAAACGCACACTGTAAGTTTTCCTTTATTTTTTGAGCGTGAAAATCATCCGCTGAACATGACTGGTGTTTGACACTGTTCTCTCTGTGGTGGGTGAGCTAGAGCCCAGTACAGCCCATGCGAAGCTGCAGCTCCAGCGACCAGATGTTCACGTACGAGACCCCGCGACCAAGGAGATCATCAAAACCGTTCGATCTGATGTCCCGGACCTGATATCACTTCACGGCACATTGCAATCGTCTGCAACTATTTCGTACCTTTTCCGCCGCGGTCAACCTTTCCCAGGTACACCAGCTTTGACTTGGACTATTAACTTTGAGTACGGCGAGATCCGGCTTGTATCTATCTCTGGGCTCAATCTAGAGTTAGGTGAGCCCGCTACCATACACGTGCACTGGTTCGACAGCGACAAGGTGGAAGAGATCAAATGGGAATGGAATACACAACAGTCGGAGCTGCCGCCCTCGGCGAGAAACGTGATCAGCACTCTGATCGCTTTCGCCGATGGTAATGCACCTGGAGACGGGTGGGTAGATATTGAAGATGCAGCGAACCGAGCCAGGCTGCTTGAGAGGTTCCTTGCTGAGTGGGAGAAGGATCAGAACTGATGCTAGAATGTTCAAAAGGGGCCCCGTTCCGACGTTCATCATCAATAACATCCGTGTAGAGTCTATCTACAGGCATGCTCTGGCTATGCATAAAGACAGATATTTGGCTTAGCGTAGGGGCTCAGTAATAACAAGTGAGGAAAATCAATGATGCTACACACGGTTCTTTCTTCGTATGTCTCCATTAATTAAAGATTCAGAGCTGCTATTCCAACGCTGAAAGACTGAATGACGTTCCAGGCTACTACTAAATTGCTGTGATCTGAGTTAAAGCTTCCATAAATCTCGGCAGCATGTCTACGTCTAGTGCAACGATCAAGACCATTACCGATGTCATCCGCAATGTCAGTGGTGAAAACGTCCTAGCATTGGACATACTACTCATGCAGAATACCATGACTTTATGTGTGTGCTGACCACTGAAATGATACCAAGCATGATTTGGGATTTCTTGCAACACAACATATTTGCTGACTGCGCTTCTGAAGACCAAGTCGCTTTCGAAATGGATCTTTTTCGGGATGAACGCTTGTAAAGATGCAAATTGCTAGAGACCAGTCGTTTTTCGGTCTAGTAAGGTCTTGCCAAATGTTTGTACACACAACTATCAACAGAAGCGTCATTGTCAGAGTTTAAGCGGATGGCATATCCATCAGTGAAGAATATATAGAGTCTAGCACGCCTTCCATGGATGCTTACGGCTTTCGTTCGAAAGCAGCATGTTAGATCTAAGTTAAAGTTCTTAACTATCCTAGCGGCTCAGCCTGCAATAATAATTGTACAATGAAGATGTTGGAGAGAGAATGATACAGGAGGGAAATGTGTAACTATAGAGCGTTCTTTAGATTCAGCTGAAGTTAACTTTACTGCTGGCGATCGCCTACTCAAAAAGAGTAGCTTATCTTGCAAGAATGAGATTTGGTTTTTAGATGGCTGCACAAAGTTTGCAGAAGACCTTTATGATCTTCTTATCTTATGAAATTGATTGGAACACACAAGTTTACATGACAAAAGACAACCAAAACCATCGCCTCCATTTGCTTTTCGGTCTCGTAGAGACTGCATGGCCTACCCGGGAGTGCAAACACATTTTCGACCTGAAGCGATGGCCCAAGATACGGCATTTGCGGCCACACGTACAGAGATTGTGCCGTTACTACATCAAGTATTGGACAGGATGGAAGGCTTTCCTTAGGCCTAAGCTTGAGCGGACTTGTTCAGAGATCTAGATATATCCAACTAGAAATCTAGATACCAACATATTGCTCATGCAACTGCTGAAGACAGATATCTTCTCTGTTAAACCAAGAATCTTCACTTCATCCCACACTAATGGTGACCGGTTCAGCTCTGCAATATTGATACTAAAGACGAAACCAGCTGACTGGGCGGGATGAACATGAAGGCAAAGTGACTAAAATTAGCAACGTGATCGACTTGGTTCGTAGAGCGCTGCGACTCCCTAAGTTGAGCAATACTGAGCAGCGTCGTTGTGGCTTTCTCGTATCTAGTATTTAGGAGGGCGCTGCGTCTCTTGATTTCATCTGTATACATCTGCAGGTCCGCTTGCGAATCGTGCTTACGTTGTGAGCTGCAACGAATCTTTCTATGTGATTGATGAGGCTGTTGTCGAAGCCTAGCTGCTTCATTCCTGACTCCAAGCGATATAAGCTTGCCTGTTCGCATACGTTTACGTCTTCTCCAATGATGCCCAGGAGTGAATTTCACGTCGTGGCAGCCGATCTGACGATGCTTGCAAGGACGAAAAATGAATCATGCATCAGCAGGTTTAGGAAGCCACGGAAGCTTTTGCCCGATGTAACGGTGGACAGTCCTAAATTTGAGGTCACAGCTAGTTCAGAATTCAGATACCCGGCCCAAGCGCTATGCCAGAGCGGGCACCGTGTACCTTGCGTACAATCTCGATATTCTATACGATGATGGAGACATGCCTGTCAATGCGATTTATTTGAAAGTCTCATGACCAAAATGCCAAAGGCAAGGTTGCATCGGCGTTATCCTCCGCCGCATACGCTTATGCAGTTAGTAAGCGGATATAGGAGATAGCGCAATAGTGCAACAGCGTGTTTACACATACCATGCTATGGATCCGAACATTTTCGGGCGATGGAATCAACTTCGGAAGCCTTTTTTCCTCTGTCTCGTGTGAAGGCTTGGTTGCTTCTAGTTGTGTGTACCGGCTTACCGCCCTTGTAGACTGGGTCACCAAGCTGATGCGTTTACAAGCAGACATATAACAACGCAATCGTCTCTGAATGATTCACACTCATTTCCCATTCACACTTCCAGGTGTCCATCACCTTCCGCATTGCAAAGCTAGTGCTTGTCGCGTATCTTCAACCCTCATCAAATGGCGCCCCTTGTCTGGCTGATCACAGGCTGTTCCTCTGGTCTCGGCTTTCACCTCGCCTCCCATATTCTCTCTCGTGGTGATATCGCCATCGCAACACTTCGCGATCCTTCCAAACTCCCCTCCTCCCTTGAGAACCACCCCAATAAGGCCAATCTCTCCGTGATGCAGCTCGATGTCACGGCACCAACCTCCACCATATCGGCCAAAATAGCCCAAGCAACCGCCGTTCACGGACGCATCGACGTCCTTGTCAACAATGCCGGCTATATCCAAATCGGTACGATCGAAGAACTCGCGGATAAAGACTGGATAGCGCAGTTCGACACGAATGTGTTTGGGGCTATAAAAGTAACTAGTGCAGTACTCAAGGGTATGAGAGAGCGACGAAGAGGAACAGTAGTATTTGTGGGGAGCTTAAGCGGGTGGGTGGGACATGATGCTTGTGGTGCGTATTCGGGAAGCAAATTTGCATTGGCAGGTAAGCTATCCGTCCTTCCATTCCTAACGCAGGGCGTGCTGATGCAAGGTTGGGGATAGGCATCGCAGAATCTCTTCACCGCGAGACAAGTCCTCTAGGGATCCGCACGATGCTCATTGAACCAGGCCGCTTCCGGACGAGTCTGCTCTCACCTGCGAATTTGAAGGGCCGGACGCAGACCGGCGACTCGTCACATGCTAGTTTGTCGGACGAGAAGATGAAGCTGTTAGCGAATGAGGATGGTGCGCAGCCTGGAGATCCACAGAAGCTGGCAAGACTCGTGGTAGACGTGGTGAAGGTCGAGGGGGCGGCGGTAGGAAGACGAGCCCCGCTTAGATTCCCAGTAGGGGCTGATTGCTTTGGAGATGTGAAGGAGAGGTGTGAGGAGACGCTGAAGTTCTTGGAGGAGTGGGAGGACGTGATGACGGGCACGGACTTGTGAGGATGGCAGAGGAGGGAAGCCAGTCTAGTACACAGATAGATCTGTAATGGACCTAGGTTCGACTACGACCAAGGTGTGTATAGGCATGACTCGCGTGTGGCAGGCGACGGCTGCGATGACTAAGCAGCGCGATTCGAGGCTACGTCAGGCTGCCCTCAACCGTCACCGCTCGACGACCTTGGATGCGGCCCACAAACGCCTGACCAATCTGCTCGCAGGCACTAGCAGCTTCTGTGCCGCGCTTACGTCGCTCCAAGCTGGCCTGCCGGGCCTCTGCACATTCACCGTGGCGTCGTTTACAGAACGGTTCGAGGACTTGAAGAAGTCTGTCAATTTTCTTCTACACCACCCAAACCTTGGCACGACAGCCGCGCCATCCTCCCAATCCCCGCGGCCCACAGACACGCTGTCCCGCATCCTGTCCATCGCCCGCGAAGGCGGCCTCGCCGACGTTGCTGACTTGGTCGCGAACCCCCGCTTCGACGACCCCGCATACCTCACCCTCCTCACCGTTGTGCTTGCGACCGTCTTCTTGACCATGTCGTGGTTCTCGCGCGGCAGCGGCAGCGGCTGGGGTGGCCGCTTCTCGCCTTTTGGACGCCCGGGCAATTCCCCCAACGCTGGCGAGGTCTCCGATTCCGACTACTCGTACATCACCTCCGCCGACCTAAAGAAAGAGGAAAGCCGCAACCGGAGCTCGTCGCGGCCTGAGATCGTCGACTGGGACGACAAGGACTCGCAGCGCTCGACTGACGTGCTGGTCTTCAAGAAGGACGGCACAAAGTACCCCACACACTTCGCCGCCCAGAGCATACGGGATGGCAATCTGAGGATCAGCACTGTGCGGCAGGCGGCAGCCAAAAAGCTGGGCGTGGATGATCCGCGCCGGATACGCCTATTCTACAAGGGCAAGAATCTGAAGCACGATGAGCGCACGGCGCGCGAAGAAGGCCTACGTGGTGACGGCGGCGGCAGCGAGATTCTGTGCTCGGTCGGCGAGACGGCCACAGGCAGCTTGGCACCAGGCGCTGAAACTTTGGCACCACGAACCTGGAGCGACGGCGAAGACGAGGAGGACGACACGGAGAGCGGTGTCGATTCTGGTGTCAACACGCCTAAGAAGAAGACGAGGAGACGCGGCGGAAAGAAGAGCAAGAAAAAGAATGCTCCTACATCCAGTGCTAGCACGCCCGGCCTTGCCTACTCGAATGCAGGGCCTGCTGGCGCAGAATATCTGCCTATCCCCTCCAATATCCCCGGCCCGCGCGCGACATCGAAATCCGCACCTGCTTCTGGCGCTGCGACGCCGCAGACACCCCTGGGTAAGCTCGACGTGATATCATCCAAATTCCATACCGAGTACGTTCCGCTATGTGTCAAGTACATGCAGAACCCGCCTGAAGAGAAAGCGAAGCGAGATTTTGAGTACAAGAAACTGTCTGAAACGATCATGACTCAGATTCTGCTGAAGCTGGACGGTGTTGAAGTTGAGGGCGACCAAGATGCCAGGATGAGGCGGAAAGAATTAGTCAAGGAGGTGCAAAACATGCTCAACAAATTGGACGAGACGAAGGAAGCAAAATGAGCTTCTCGGTTGCACAACGGTTTTACATGAGATGATGTTAGCGGGTGTTAGTAGTTCCTGATCATGGACTGCATTCGGTTACAAGCGATCTGCTCCAGTGTGTTGATCTGTTGTTTCATGGCTAGCGGGTGACGATGCATCTTGGAGCGCTTTTGCCTGACCGCTATACATAGACCCATGCGTGATACCAATCTTACTACAATTCTCCATCTGAACCATGCCCGGCACGTAAGTCATATGTCCATGTAGCAAGATAATGAAGATCTATGAATGTCACGTTCTCTCTTACGATAGGATCGAGCGTGATGAGACAGCGCAAATTCGTCCTGTGCGGGGTAAGAAAGGAGACTGCGGCTTCCACTACGTACATAACATCCCAATAACAATACGGTACAGCGTCCAGATATCTCGCCCGGCTGGGAAAAAGACTATTTGCACATTTGGTCATGAGATATGCATTTCTTCTCCCCCGTGTGCTCGAGTAATGCATGCAGGATTGTTGATTACCTCCCATGGACGCCAAAGCAACCTTTCTACCTTTCTATATACACTCGACCCTATCCCTGCACCACGCTTATCATCCCACTACTATATCTTCTCAACAACCTCCCACGTCCCAAGCACCCAATTCGCAACCTTCTGCGTGTCTTCTGCCTGTACTGGATAATGATGACCCATATTGAACTGATACACACCACACTTTGCCTTTTCGATTTTATCTTTCGGCTCAGGATCAATCTCGAATGCACCCTCGATCAGCAGCTTTCCTGCCCAGCGCCACTCGTCTTGATTGCCCAGCACGTGCAGTGCTGGAAGGCTGATCTTCATTCCCAAGATCTCGGCCTGCCTTGCATCATCCAGGCCCGAGGATTTGACAGCTTCAATGACGGAAGCGGGCAACAGGGGCGGCGGAAACGATGAACACATGCTCAATCCGAACCGAAAATCAAGCCACTCAAGTCCTTCACCTTTTCCTTCTTTCTTCAATGCTTCCCGAATCTGTGACGCTTTCAAGAGACCCGCCACTATGCGTGTACCCTGCGAGAAGCCGATGATGCCAACGACTTTGCTGCCTTTGGCCTTGGCTTTGGAGACAGCGGATTGAATAAGTGTTGCTACTTCTGGGACCATCTCTGCGTTATCAGTGCTAATTTCCTTCATCTTGGAGACGGGAAGCGCCTCAGCAGGGGGCGCCCAGCGGTAGAAAGGACCGCAGCCGTCGAAGAAGGGAAGGACGCCTGGGCCGGCGGCCGATTCAATCGGACCTGATTTACACACGATCAGTTAACACATTCTTCTTGAACATAGGTATGTGTTTTCGGTGGAATGATCGAATAGAAATGAACAGTGTGACTAAAGAACGCTATAAAGGTGGAGAGCTTGTGCCAACGACATGAGAGAGGATTCGAGGGAAGAAACAGGGGATATTGACATACCACTCAACGACTCGATATTGAAATGCGGTTTCAGAAGGCGTGATACGCGGGCCAGCTGTACGCTGTGAATTGTGTCGTTGCTGCCTGAGCCATGGAAGGTGAGGATTGTGGGTTTTGGTCGCCCAGCTGCTGCCATTTTGCGATTGCGTGTGCTTCGTAATCCACGCCTTTCCCTGATAGCTTGCCCTTCGAATTTTCCTACACTTCTCGTTTCTCGAAGTTACAGAGACACTCTCTGTACAGCTCACGGGCTTGTTTCTTGGGCGCGGATTCTTGCTGTTGAAACCTTGCTCTTGCCCAGCTGGCCTTTGATTGCGGGGTACTCGATTGCCCACTTCTTTGAAAGTATCCTAGAAGTCTTCACAAGCGCTTAACCTTGGTAAAGCAGCAAATTCTCGTACGACAGTGAAATGTACTTTTTTTTTTTGCCAGGCGCGGACGAAGTAGATGAACTCGCAACCAGCAGCCCAAGCTGATAACGTGCATCGGAGGCCGAGATGATTGCCGAACCGGGATGAAACATGATTGGTCGGGAAGGCTCGTGGGGGCGCCGTGGAAAACAAGCGCCAAGAATGCAAACCATCATGCAAGGTAGCTTGGTGTCCAAACGAAAGCTCTGTATTCACAGATTTTCTACTCTCGAATCTTACTGAGTGTACACCGCCCATTTTATCTCAAGCTAATTCTCCCGCTGAGCTAATCAACCCGACCACCCAAGAAGGGCCCATGATATCTTCTACCGTTCTGGACCTACGTGCTATAATCCAGGGCTGCAAACTTCAATCTTTCCGTGTCTGGGATTTTCTTCGTTGTCTTTGATATTACAACCGCATAATTCCCTCCCCCGAATCGCCCACCTTGACTAGTATAGATAGGCCACTGTGATTAAGCACTATCATGATAACCATATAACAAAGTCAAAATTCCGCACGAGAACATACCTTCTCAACTCCTTTACTTTTCCCATCATGAATTCTTAATCACCATACATGTACCACTTATCCCTTGAGCTTTGCTCAGATATCATTGACTACTTGATTCTTTGGGATTGCGGACGATGATGATCCTCTGTAACTTCAACCTTAACATGGCATCCATTCTAACGGGCATTGAAGAACCGACGCACCCATCAACATTTCCCCCTGAGATCTGCACAGCGTCGAGTATGGTGTTTAAGCATGGACAGATCTCTTAAAGATCCTAAGGTCAGCATGCGTGACATGTTCATATCGATTAGGAACAATGCTGATGCATCTTAGTTCCTCTATCAGATAATGTGCTTACTACAAAATCCGTTAAGGGACGAGCAAAGGCAAACGCTGCATACGACACTGATCCACTCCGATATCGACGACGACTACCGTTCGAGGAAAAAGCCAAAAGCCAACGACGATAGTCGGGGTATACTTCATCATTCTAGAGCGCAGAAAAGCTACTCTACTGGGATTTCATAACCATTATACGCGAGGGGCAGCTCATTCTAGCATTGGTTGTGGGGAAACATCTGGCAGACTATGGTACTAATGCGGTGGCATTCCCAGTGTGAAGATACTGTATAAGGAATCCAGAGCTTCTCCCAAGCCTTATAGCACCATATGAATTTACTTCAAGTACACGAAGATCTGTAAGACGACTCTTAAAAAGCATAGATCTATAGATATCAAGAGTTATGCTATTTATAGGATAAATCCGTAAAAGAACTCCATAAAGTGATGTAGTACAATCAATCCGTTCTTCTCCTACAAAAGGTTGATATTTATCTTCATAAGGAATACATTCACCACCTCAGTCGTATGATACGAAGAAGGGAAGGTACGGCTCATCTAGAGCGGCTTAGTCTCTATAGAGCTATCGAAACCCCACAGAGATGTAGCAAAATTAGGTGAGATTATTCGCAATTGTTTAGGGGGGCTATTTTGAGGCCCCCACCCATGTTAGACCTATAGTTCTTTGTCTTTGGTTATCATGGGGAGAACACTGGAGGATCTGCCTTGTTGTACAGCTGTGCAATTGTTCCAACCCATAGAAACATTCTTGCAGCAACTTTGCGTCTTCCCCTAAAGACCTATATCAGTAGATATGATACAAAGGGAATGAGACGTAATTTCGATCCCGGTCTGTCTTTGCCTCTACCTTGTGCAATAAAGCATGTGTAGCTCGCCATGCCCCGCAAGCGTCCACCCACATTTAAGCTAAAAACATCTAATCCTGAGAAACACATCTGCCGAGGGTTCTCTATCTACTACATGTGGGTCTCAGTTGTGGCGGTGAGCGTTCGATGGGTGCCAATGGCAACATGTAGTTCGCAACTACCGAAAGGCGGATAGATCTACTAGAGGTATTCATCGATTTCCTTTCTCGCTGCCCGAGTGGCGGGGTAGTTAGTAAGCTCTCCAGGTGAGAGAAGAGATAGCGATAGATGTGTAAGCGAGGAAGGCATAGATAAATAGGTCTATCATGAGAGGCGAAGCGCGGATTCGAACTCCCGCCCCGTCTGAACTTACCATAGTAGAGTCAAAAAGTCAAAAACTAAAAGCCACTTCGAAGCCCGGCTCAAAGAACTCTATTACGAGTTTTTGTTTGATTTGGTGGTAGGATTGTTAATTAATAGATATATATAGGATGTAAGGTACAGACGGGGTTTTGTGGAGTGAGATGTATATCTATGTGGTGCTTCGGGATCTTGAGAGATAAGTAGTCTATCCAATGGAGGTCTTCGTGATTCGCGCGGCTTCTAGTGGGAATTAAACGTCTTCTTGTAGCTCGCAATACTTGTTTGTCTCATCGATAGGAACGTGCAGGATGCTTGCCTCTGAGTGTAGGTCGTACATATAGTGGTATACCGGGTCGTAGTGCTCTTCCATCGGGTCTCTGCTTAACTGCAAGGCTGATGGCCGTCATCAACGTGCACCGTCACTGGTGACGCTGTCTTGTCTCAGATCATGAGCCCAAACTCGCTGTACAAGTGCAATAGGTGCAACAGGAAGATAACTATGATAGTAAGAGAATCAACGCAGTCGAGCGTGGTCTCGAATGCGCCACGTTCCCGCATGCAAATACCACACCTTCCAATCCACCCTTTTTATCTACGGATCACGATGTCGTTCAGATACATCTGGAGGCATTCCCAACTAGCCTTAGATGGTGTCTGAAGATCTTTGATATCCTTGGTAAAGCGCCTCATTGTTACTTCGTGAATAACTATCGTCTTTGCACACCTAGCTATATGTACGACAGTCACAGGTTGCACATGCCATTTAGCAAGTTGGCCAGGTTGTATATTACATGCAAATCGTTGCTTACCGCGATCAAACATCCGCTTTTCGTTGTGTTCAATTATGCCTTGCCTGAGTGGCTTCATGAGTGCGTACCATAATGCTCACATGATCCTCGTTGGTAATGATCACTAGTGTGCCTACACGCTTGCCCATGTAGAAAAGCTCGAAACTAGAAAAGCAAGTCTTCTCATCATGTGAAAGTACGATTTCATGCTGGATGTCATCTCAATCACTTCACTTCCAAGCAACTCCTCCACCACCCATCGCCTCCTTGCTCAGGCCCCAGTTCCCAAACGCATCAACAAATCCTTCATCCTTCAAATACTTTCGCGCCTCCTCACCTCGAACAGCCAACTGCGCGCCCAACCGCCAGCTAGTATCCAACTTCTCGACGACCAATTCTACTAGCTTCACGGACGTCGGCTCCATGATTTCCGACTTCTTCAACACGGCGTCAAACTCGTCCTTCGTAGAGACAAGATGATATGAGTTCTGCGGATCAGGATGCTGATACAGCGGCAGGAGGTGAGCATATGATGAAGGAACGATATCGTTATAGGGTTGTCGCGCACCCCAGATCATTCTTTCGACGGTATAGCCTTCATTGTTGATGATGAAGAGGACGCATTTGCTCTTGTGCTTAACCATGGAACCTACTTCCTGGATTGTTAGCGCCAGGCTTCCGTCGCCAGTGAAGAGAACCGTTCTTCCGGCCCGCTTTCCAGTGGAGAGAAGTTCTTGATGCGCGACGTCAGCACCGAAAGTTGCAGCTGCGGCCCAACCTATGCTTCCGTAGTAGATCTGTGCTTCATATTGGGTATTGGGAGGAAAGGCGATGTCGTAGATGCCGAAATTGGACGTGCCTGTTTCGCCGAGGATGATATCGCCCGGTCTGAGGTAACTTCCGATCTTATCCCATATGTAACTCTGTGTTAGCTTTTTCTCGTCTATATCTTTCGGGATTCTCGGTACTGGCAGCTTTGCTTCCTTAAGCTCATGCTGCGGTGTTGACGGTAATGCTTCGATGAGAGCCGCGAGTAAAGGTTTTATTGCGATGTCCTCGTGCTTTTGACCCTTTACAACAACCTCATGCGGATCGATCCGGACTGTCGTTGCTTCACTAAGGTTCCGTGAGAACCCACCAGAATTCGTATCTGCTGGGAGATAGCCCAAGGTAACCACTAAATCCGCCTTCTTGACCTCTTCAAGTATCCCAGGACTGCTCACTGCGCCCATCCAAAGACCAACATACATCTCTTCCGTCTCATCAATAACACCTTTCCCCATGTTCGACGCAAAGACTGGAACATTCAACTTCCTAGCTAGTTGACGCGTTTCCTCCGAGGCATCGAAACGCTTGACAAGCGTATCAACTAAGAGAATCGGATGTTTAGCCTCCCTCAATGCCTCCGCAATACCCTTTACAGCCTTATCCTGTTTCTCTCCATCAACATGCGGCCGCACATCAATTGGATTCTTCAACAACTCCGCATCCACCATCTCCGCACTCAGATCCAAGGGCAAGAAAATATACACCGGGCCAGACTTGATAAAACACTCTCTTATCACACGATCGATTTCTCCCGGTGCGGTCTCCAGATCCCACAACTCCGCTGCTGCAAACCGGAGCGGTACGCTCGCTTTGTTGTATTGCTGGTGGTCTGGCTTCTGACCGATGGAGTGATGTATCATCATGTGATTTGACTGCATCGCTCTAGTGGTCTGTCCCACAACATGGATGATCTTGACGTGCTCAGACATGGATCCTGCGATGCCATTCAAAGCGGAGAGTTCGCCGACGCCATGCGTGGTAACGACGCAGCCGGGAACGCCTTTGACGCGGCTATATCCGTCAGCGGCGTAGGCGGCGTTCAGTTCGTTTTGATTGCCGACCCATTTCAGCCCCTCGACATCGAAGATAGAGTCAAGGAATTGAAGGTTGAAGTCCCCTGGGACGCCGAAAATGGAATCTACGCCGACTTGATGGATTCTGTGAGGTACAGGTTAGCTTTTGCTACGTACAATCGACCGGGGAAGTGCATGTGCTGACCTCTCCCACATGTACCTTCCAAGGCTAATTTTGTTCGCCATGTTACTGATGAAGCTTCGCGACCACAATACGTAAGATATATATAGAGAGCTCTAAACAATTTGTGTTCATGTATTACTGTGCGCTGGTTAGGTCGTTCGATTAATGTTGAGACCACGTTGGACAAATAACTGCAACGTCATGGACAAATGATCAGGTAGCACTACTTATCTGCTCAAACGCCTTCACTCAAACTTCGTATCCAAGAAAAAATCCACCAGAATAAGCAGACTATAGTACATACCGCTCTACTTATCACATGGACTGAAATGACCTACTCCAGCCAGTTATCAATATTTGTGAGCGAAAAATGGACCTGCAAAGAAGACAGATGAATGGGATTGCGGTCAGCAAAGATGAACGTAAAGAGCAAGTAGATAACAACAAAGATCAACGGAGCCTGCATAAAGTAATCAAGTACATAGGGCGCAGCGGTTGTTGGGGCTTTTCCGAATACGTCAGTACCCTCGGCAGCCGGATATAAGCGCCACTATATTCAGTAAGGCCCGATGCGGGGTGAGCTGTTCGTATCATGAAAGAAGAATCGCAGATGGCGAACTAAATATATATCTTTGCGCAAACTACTACCCTTTGCGCAAATTACTGCTACGTTGAAACTAGGATGTTAATTTTCACATGCATATATGGCAGCTCAAGCACAAGGCAACCTTGACGAGTGTGAATGTTCCAAGACACTAGCTAGCGGTCATTCTGGTATCTCACTTGGAACCAATCTTTGCATGTCACTCAACTGAACCCATCCAACCGGCGTATTTACGTTTATCTTTCCTGTTCTGACCTCAGACAGCAGTGCTCACCTCAGTCGCGCCCGCAATTGAGTGCTTCTTCGCATCCTCGAAAGTTGCCATCTTGAAGTCATACGGTAATTCAAAATCAGCACTTGGGTCTCCTTGAAATGGCTTGAAGTCCACAATGAGGCTATCCTTAACCGCAAACACCGCATCGTCCTCAATGTACTTGCTGTTCCGATCGAAGATTTGCGTGACGATAGGTTTGTACCCCGGTGCCGTGAGCTGCGAGACGTCAGCGACAAGCAAACGGAAGCTGCGGGGAGGGGTGAGCTTACGATGAAGTGTATATGCGCTGGTCTGTACGGATGTCTGTCCAATGCCTGCAGTATCTTCCCAGCCGGCCCGTCGTACGGGATAGGATAGGGTACCGGCCTCAAACAGTAAAAGTTGTATTTTCCATCCTTGCCTGTAGTAAACCTCCCTCTTAGATTCATTTCCGGTTGCTCCGGATCCTGCTGCTCATACAGGCCGTTGGGGGCCGTATGCCAGACATCGAGCACCGCACCTTCGACCGGCTTGCCGGTCCTGAAATCTGTGACGATGCCATGCATCCACGTTCTATCACCCTTGCTCTCTATGCCCGATACGATGGTCTCGCCCATCGCCTTTTGCGGTGCGTCTTTCCGCCAGAAGGGTCCTAGGATGGCGGTGGCCGTGGGTTCGTCTTGGGCATCGGAGGCTAGCTTGTACGTTATCTCGTCGACGAGGGATTCGAGTCCGAGAACATCACAGACCAGTTGGCCTTCGTTGCGGCGGTCGTCGGACATGCGGCCAGCTTCGTTGAGCTGCCATTGTTAGTCCCGGGCCACTCCGAGTGACTGGCGACATACCAGCTCGAGACCGGCCATCCATTCGTCTACCGTCAGCTCGTTCTCGCGTGCATAGTCGTGCAAGTGCTGGATCAAGCCGGTGGCTAGCTGGCGGGCGCGCGGCGAGGCTTTGGGGCCCGTGGCATTGATGACGGCCTGTGTGAAGTGCGGGTTGAACTTGTGCGCTTTGCTGTCTGATACAGCTCCGTCCTGTGGCGACATCGTGGCTCCGTTTGTTGTTGTAACTAAGCTGTGGGTAAGTCGAGGAGAGTAAGTAGTCAGATGAAGAGCTTCAGCGCGAGTAGAGCGACATCAGCTTATATAAATGGTCAAACACAAGCACCATCGCCATGAAATGGTGGGCATGGTGGGGCGCCTTGCCGCATAGCTGGGGTGAGCTGCACGGGAGTTGGTGTCGGAGGAGTGCGTGATCCGACACAAGCCTTCGCCTGTCCTTCCAAGCATGCAACGGCCAATCAGAGACCGGCACATTGTAACCAACGAGGTCGCCAGCAACATGTAGTGTCAAGGCTTCCTTATATGCTTCATCTTCATTACCTTACCTTGATTTGGTACGCAACTTGCCGTTGCAGTAGAATTAAGATTGAGAGATATTCGCAGAGTAATGGAATGGTAAATCGTCATTGCAACTCGTAAATTACATTATTGTGTACTCGACCAAAACCCAAAAGAAATTCGTAACCCTGGTATCATATGTATGCCCCCCCGAACCCTCGCGGCTGCATCTGGTCTGTTTCCCTATTTCTTCTCTGTGGGCTCGTCTCCCTTCTTATCTCCAAGCCCCAGCCAACCTCCCGCAGTCTTCGCGCCTCCAGTCACACCTCCAGCCACGCCCTCACCTGCACCCTTCAATCCATCCACAGCACTCTGACCATATGAAGCCGGTCCCTGTCCGTGCTCGTCCTTTCCGCCTCGCTCCGCGCGGTTGATTCCCTCCTTAGAAAATGCATCACCAATGGGCTGCGCAAGTCCGCCTTTGCCGAATTGTCCACCAACGAGGCCGTTGACGCCGTCTTGGAGAGTGTCGACTTGTTCGTTGCCCGTTACCTTGGTTTTGTCGAGCTCCTCTATCGGTGTTGTTAGTTCCTACAGAAGAAGTCTAGATCAAACAAGCACGTACGTTTCGTTGCATAGCTCGCCTTATTGTCCTTGGTGAACCACCTCAAATATTGGTCCTCGATCCACGGGACCCAGTTCTCGTACTGTTTGTTGTAGAACTCGCTCGCCTGCTCCTTGTACGTCTTCTGGTTCTTATTCTGGTCTGTCATTTTGATGGTTGTGAATGCTGTTTCTCGAAGGTTTTGTGTCGACGATAAAAGACAACGAGTATATTTGCAAATGTAGAGAATATCCCACTTTCCAGGCGGCGAGATGATATATGGAGGGGGATGGCAGTGACGCAAAAGTAGCTAGTGACAATGAGCCCCTACGTCATGGCGTTTGGCTGGGCCCAGTGATCGTCCCGCGTGCAAGATGTCGTGCTTGGCGATGTGCCATCAGGGTCCAGCCGTCCAAATTCCTTGGTGCGACGAAAAAGCAAGGCGCTGCTGCCTTTGTGGGACGAGTTCACATGCAAGAATCTCCAAAGAAGCAACAGGGATGAGGTTTGTAGTATATGGAATCGGACCGAATTGACTTGCTAGACTTATCGAGACAATCGCGGTTGGGTTCGAAGTCGTCTCAAAGAAATAACTTGCATCAAGACAATATAGGAGAGGATGGAAGGATTTTCGTGAGGACCAACACGAGGCTTCCTCTCTACACCTTCGTCTCGAGTACCACACCGTGTGTAGCCTCTCTGTCGTTGACACGAACTCTCCGCAACAAGTGCTGGTTTCCATCAACACTCCTTGCACCAGCTGCCTCGATAAGCACATTGCCAGCCTCGTCGTGAGTTCGATCCCACTCTTGCACCTCTGCGTTCGGCACTTTCCTTAGACGATGCGACACACTGCCATCCTGATCCGAAATCAACGTCTCAGTTCTGATTGAGTAATGCCTCAACTTTGGTAGCCACTTGATCCACGCAAAGTAGTACAAGGCACAACCGACCAGCAAACCAATACCAACAGCGCAGTATGTCGCGTACCAGAAGGAGAACTCGTTTTCATCTGGCGGGTACCAGGGCATAACGAGGATGAACAAACATACAGCAGCCGAAAGGATGTTGGCCACATGCCAGGCTCGGAACGGAGCTGGTGGAAGACCCTGCTTCTTTCTCCGATGCCTGATGAAGTAGACACCCACTACCATGAGGAACAGGAACACCGAGTCCGGGTAACTGCGGAGGTCGACCAAGAAATTGAAGGCATCACCAAAAGGCAGGGCGAGGATGACGATGACGGTCAAGATCCACATCAGTAGTGTGGGTGCGAACGGTGTGCCAAAGGGTCGGGTACTTGCCCAGATATAAGGAAACGGGATTAGACCCTGACGCGCGCATTCACGCATCATGCGGCTGTGACCGATGATGACAGCCATGATGTTACCCGCAGCGCTAACGGCGATCAGTGCAGGAAGGCCTTTCGCGGCCTTTGTGCCGAAAACTGCTTCAAAGAACATAGCGGCTGCCAATTCGCCCGACTCGCGAATTTCTGCAGCAGGAACGGCCGCGAAGTACGCAACGTTGGCGAGGATGTAGAGAATAGACACGATGATCAGCGAAAGAGGCGCTACTCGTTTGAGGGTGTAGAGTGGGTTCTGTGCCATTGTTAAAATCACTCACGAGGTTGAACAATATACATACCTTGATCTCAGCCACAACATTAAAGGCATTCGAGTATCCTGTGTATGCAAAGTTGATGTTCACAAGAGCGCTGACAATGTCGTTCGCGTTGTTTGTAATCCCATCGAAACTGTTCCGAAAGTTTGCGTGCGGGTCTTTGATACTCGTTCTGCCACCGAGGACCACGAAACCAGTAATTGCAATGAATACCAGGATAATCAGCTTGACTGCAGAAATCAAGTTCATCAGACGAAGTGACCACTTGTTCGAGATCAAACACAGGAAGGCCAAGAAAGAGTATGCGGCGAGAGCAAGCCCCTTGTTGGCCCACTCGCCAGCCGGATAACCGGCGGCCCGGTAGATGTATCGAGCGAGAACGACGGCGTTACTACTCGAGAACGAGAAAGCGACCGTGATGAAGGCATACATGGTTGCGAACAAGAATGCCGGCTTGGGAAACGCCTGTTCCAAATAGACGACTTGGCCGCCGGAGCGGTGTGGAAAGAGAGACGCGTATTCAAAGAAAACGGCGAGTGCAGCTGGACGCATGTCAGAAGTCGTAATCATTCCAGAATGTAGTCCTTACCAGCAGCGATAATAGCTCCAAAAACCCAGTACATCATGCTCATGCCGACGGAGTCCAGTGCACGCAGGATGCTACCAGCTGCAAGATCGTCAGAATCGAATAACACGGTTGAATATCGAAAACTTACGAGTGCTGAACACTCCCGTACCGACCATCTGACTGACGTTCAAGAACAGGATGCCGTACCAGCCAACATGGTAGCCCAAGGGACTGACTTGCTCCACAGGAGCCCCATTCGCGTCTTGATACACGGTTACGCCTTCGACGGAGAAATTGTCACCAATCTGCGCGTTCTTCTCCTTCACCACCTCCGCGTCGACGTCTGCGCCCGAGCCATTGAGCTGTAACAAGCGCTTCAGCTGAGCAGCCATTGTCGGTAGAGCCGTCCAACTGGCGATCGAAAACGCGTGAAGATGGTGCCAACGCTCATCTCTTATCGCCATTCATATATACAATTTCGAATGCTGGGGTTCGAATCCCGACTGCATGGGTCGTAGATGCTGCAAGCTGCGCCCAGCCTTGCATCATCGGCTCTGTCGCACGCAAGCAGCCAATTAGGAAGGTGATGTTTCTCGCGACGAAACATTTTTAAGAAGAGAATACCCGTTGGAGATGCCCAGAGCTTCTTCAAAGGCGCCCAGGAGTCGCCCAGGATGTGCCACATATTGCCACGCCGCACAACGTGCTATAGGAGCATGATGGTGGAAGCGCGTGTGGTGATAGGTGCTCCTGATGCACCATTCTAGGAGGAAGGCCTCTCATGCAGCTGATCTAGATCTCGTCGCATCGTTACATTGCTGATTTCCGGGCCTTGAAAACCGAGTCAGGCCGTGTTGGCAGTGGCGCGGTACCGTTGTGTTGTAGTCTGAGCGCAAAATTTGACCAAACGCCCGCATGATTTTTTCGAGGTATGGTAGAATCGATAGAATCTAGAATTCTCAGACAAGCGTTTAATACCAGCGTTTGTCACGTCTCCAGCTCGACGCGAAGTTGGGCTTGCCTAATCGCAGGCATCCGAAGCGGTTAGAGAGAGTGGTGAAAGGGAACGCTCATTGAACAAGATGCAGGGTTGACGTCTTGCAAAGAAATGTCTTGGACGACACGAGAGTCAAGGTCGAGGAGAGCATGGGACGAACATGCGGCTACTTTGAAGACATAAGCAGGGCTCATGGACCAGCCGAAAGCCGCACCCGCCAGCCATGGCGCACAGACCAATAAACCCAATCCAGACCACGAAGTCTGCGTAAGGATAGCTTCGAAGCATTGTTGGGTGCATTTGTACTGCTACCTCGTACATACGCATCGCAGTTGTTCGAACACGACTGAGGCCTCTGATTTTCGTCGCTTCATGGGACGGTTTCTACCGACGTCCCTCGTTTCGCTCTGAGGACGGCGCTCAAGAAAATACTGGCAATTTCCCCCCGTCTGAGACAGTGAAAGAAGAGAATTGAGATGTATGGTTCTTGGACATGGTATCTAGACAGTCGCATGTATGTCCTTCAAACTCCAGGATAGGGTGTCCAGGGATCTCCGCACGGGCCATATGAAGTCGCAACGGTCGATGACTCCGCCCATCCTCCATCCCAGCCAGAGGGCGAAGGGCGAATCTCTTGCTGCTCAAAACAAGCGAGGGCTGCCTTTTCGCCCTTCAAGCGCTCACATGAGAGACATCTACTAGAAACATGGCGAGCTGCATTGCCAAACTGCTCGCTCTACCAACATGCAAACGGCCAGTGAGCAACATGAGCAGCCATACGTCCATTATTTCGGACAAATTCAGCCATTGTATGTGAGTCTGGAGACATTGCTGTGGGGTATAAGCTTGTGATAGACTTGTCTCCAATGGTCGGCCTTACCGCACAGCTGCCTGCAGGCAGCCGCCTCCGCCGCCACAGATGCTACCCAGTTTGGGATCAACTACCAGAAGTTGAGTCAAAGTACCCCATTTCCAGCCACTATTTTATTTACATATAAGATGCCCATCACGTCCGAATACACTGACGCCCCAGCAAAAAAACTCCTTCTTCACCATGGGGTCTAAACTTAGCCGATCCGTGCGTGGGCACAAGGCGGCTTCACCGCGAGCCGCAACTTCCCTTCAGAGCCAGTATGAGAAAGAGGGCTGCCAAGAAGCGCCTGATTGCAAGCAAAACGACAACAACAACAACTCCACCACCGCTACTTCCGCCGCCGCCACTCACGACCCGCCACAACACAACGACGCCGCGGACACGAACCGCCTCTCACCGACTTCGACTAGTTTAAGATTTGCATCCATCGCACAGGGCGTTGAGCAGTCACCAGGCGAGATGGCAGAATATGAGCCGCGTCCCTTGTCACAGGCTATGGAGCACAACCCGTCGCTGTCGCCGCCGCCGCCGCCGTCGCCGCCGCCGCCGGCAGCTGTTCCCTCCTGCCTTATCTGCTGCATACCCTGCGATGAAGGATCCTCCAAGTTAGTATATCCATGTGGTAGGTGCGAGAACCCATATTGCGTACCGTGTCTTAAGGACATGTTCCTCGATGCTTGTACGGACCTGTCCCGCATGCCGCCGCGCTGCTGTAATCAAATCCCGACACATTACGTTCGGCCATACTTGACCCAAGAAGAGATGACCCTGTTCAAGTCTAAATACGAGGAGTGGAGCACACCGAATCCATTGTACTGCCCAGTTGCACGATGCTCCGCTTTCATACCCAATCGCTTGTTCCCACAGGCAAGGACAAACGGCAATGGCAAGCAGCGAGTAGACTCGGGCATCGGCACACCCAAGATTCCTACAGTCACATGTCCCGAGTGTAAAGTTGATATTTGCACAAGCTGCCGGAGCCTAGCACACGCAGATGGGATATGCAGCCCTCTCGAGTTCGGAGTTGACAAGGAGACGGCGGAGCTGCTGAAGACTTGGGGCTACAAGAAATGTCCAAAGTGTGGCAATGGTGTGAAGCGAATGTATGGCTGCAACCACATGGAGTGCAGGTGCGGAGCACACTTCTGCTGGGTGTGTATGCAGGGAGTGGACCGCTGTAATGGGGCCTGTGAAGATGAGGACCCAGATGATGAGAGCTACTACGAGCCTGACGAAGAGGACGACGAGCCTGACGGGGAACACGATGATGAAGAGGACCAAACGGTGGCAGCCACACCAAGCCTCGCACACGTGTTCCCTCACATGCCGCCGACCGGACAGTCTCTGGAGCCTACAACGCCGATATCAAGCGACGCAGTGGGTTCTCCAGCAACAGAACTGCCACCCTCTACTCCTCGAATAAGGAACCTGGACAGAGGATCACGAGAGTACTGGGAAGATCAAGGCCTCGACTTCGGCGATGAGCCATCCGAGGACTATCAAGACCGTGCATGGGACTGTCAACATGACTTTGACACAGCGAAGATCAGGCTCGGCGATGTATTTACGAAAGATCTACCTATGAATAACATGGAGTGTATGAAGTGCTGGACGATCGTACACCCTGAAATTGAAATGCCAATTTCTGTCCCTGTCGATAGGTCGAAAACATCCTTCACTATAGCCTCTACAGATCGTCGGTTCCGGATATCTCCTAGGAGGCGAACAGGACATGTGCACCATGTTCGGGGACGCACCATGGGCTCCCTCCGCGGTACTCGATCCATGGAGCGTCTTGAAGCCTCGGCTTCCCTTCTCAGTACCTCGTCCGCTTCATTTACAAGTTTCATGACATCTCCCAGTTTCCCGGCATCGATGTCCCAACAATCCCTACCAAATAGCGTTCCGAGGCGCGTTGTAGATCTGTACGGGAACATAGTCGCCACGGCGAAGCAGGCAAAAAATGAAGATTCGGACGAAGAGATGCCGGACTGGATTCCACAGGTGGACTCGGATGAGGAGATGCCGGATTGGGTTCCGCAAGAGATAAAAGACAAGGACAAGGACAAGAGCAAGAGTAAATCAATCTTCGCGACTAATAGTGCGACTTTTAGCTTCGCTTACCAGTGCTACGAGTGTGGTGTTCTTGTCTGCCAGCGTTGTAAAGATGATCTCAACACTGCAGACCGGGATGACGACGAAGATGAAGATGAAGATGAGGACGAAGACGAAGACGAGGACGAGTACCAAGATCAAGATCAAGATCAAGATGAAGGTCAAGACCAAGACCAAGACGAAGAGGAATTTCGAGATAGCGGCAACGACGAAGCTTACGACGAGGCTGATGACGAGGCTGACGATGAAGACATTGAGTCATGAAATTTGACGAGTGTACAGGTAAGCTTTTGCTATGATTTGGTGTATTTCATCTTTTTTTTTTTTCCTTTTCTAAACGGGTTGTTTTGATCAAGGAGCAACATGTGGCTTCGGGTCCACAAAGATTGAGACGATTGCAAAGAGTGAACACGTACGTCCCGCGTACTTGTGTGGCTAAGACAGGCAGTCAAAGGTAGGTCAAAGAGATGGGTCTGGGTATGATTTCACTGGCGGGGTAATGTTTGAATTTTTGATTTTGCTTTCTTGTTTATTTGTCGGCCTGGGAGCGTGGAGTTCGGTTTGGTGTCAACAGGCATTTGCAGCGTAAGGCGTCATCTGCATAGCACGTAACAGTTGCGATGGTGGGGGAGAATTGGACGACATCTCGTTATGTTGCGGGATGGGTGGTTGGACGAGGTCCTGGCGATACAAAGGCGGCGAGCATCGACCGTTTAGCTAAGGGGGTGTGTGTTGCGTGGGTGGCACGACGTTTAGGCAGCGCGATACGTAACGGTTCCGTACCATTAAAGCGTATACGCTCTCTCCGCTAAACGAATACATGACTTTATCCACTGAGATCACATGAATATCGGAATGTAGCCTCACCCTGTAGCATACATATACCGTCAAATCGTAAGTTGACACAAGACACGTGTTTACATACGTATGTACGTACACATAAACACAACAGTGAATTGCACGCCGTCCGTCCGTCCGTCCGTCCTGAAGAACTCGTTCTTACCTACTCATACTGTATATCTTGATTCTACGCACCGAATTGAGTATACCCTACTCGTAGCATGGTCTATCCCTTAACAAGGGTCACAGATATCATCTAGGTGATATACCTATATAGAGAGCCTGGCACCCTTTGATAGGAAGTTGGATGGTGCACTGGTCGAGCTCTCTGGGACAGGCAGTTCCGTTTCCTTTTATCCTGCGTAGTTATCTTGCGGGAAGGGTGGTTTGCAACGTTATCAATCTCTCAGGTAAAACAGTGGACCAGTGTAGAAGCTGTGCAATGATCCACGGGTATTCGTCTCTTCTAGTAAAGCTCGGGTAACAGAATGAGAGTGGTGATGGCATGAATGCTTTGTCACCTCCTTTGTGATTGTTTTGCGTGTAGGTCCCGTTCGTGTATTCGTTGAGCTGAACAAGAAGAGGCAATCGGTTGAATCAGCAGGCCGACGAAGCTAAAGACACAGCATACAGGCATAGCACAGCATGAGAACACACGTTGTAAAAGAGTAAGTAAAAGGAGCAAGCTCTTAGCATAGCTAAACACATCCAAATAGATGATTTGCCCGCCACACCATCCCTTGTGAGATCCATATATCTTTTTTGCCCTGACAGCCGTTTGGCCACATTTCCTGTTCGTCATTTGCATTCACACTGTTCAGATGACGGTCGTTAAACCATCAGTTGGCATGACTCCCGCAGGTCACGCAAGTTCCGCTGGGGGAACACGCTATGCGCCCAGGCTGGGGAAAGCGTTCGAGTCGTTGAGGTTGGGACCAGACTGGGCACCACCGCGGCCACGTCCGCCACGGCCCTCGCCACGACCTTCGCCGCGACCACGACCGCGGAACTCGCCGCCACGACCACCACGGCCCTCGCCACGGCCACGGCCGCCACGGCCGCGTCCACCGAAGTTCTCGCGGGGAGCAGGCTGGAGCAGACGGTCTCCGTCGAGCTCGACAAAGGCCTTCTCCTTGCGCTCACGGGTGCGCTTGGTCTTGCCTCCGGATCCGGCAATGAAGTCCTCCGTCTCATCGCGAGAGACGGCCTTGCCCTCGGGGAACTTGGTAGAGCTGCCCTCGTTGGCCTTGCGTACGTTCTGGGAACCGAGAGCAAGCTTCTTCTCGGCGAGCTCACTGAGGTACTCCTGGTAGGACTTGGTCTTCTCCTCGGGCTCAGCTTCGACAGCGGGGTCAACGTCGGCGGCGGCGTCTTCGGCAGTAGCCTCCTTCTCGTCCTTCTGGGCAATAGCCTCGCCAGCGGTCTCGTCAGCCAACTCGGCAGGGCCGTCGGTAGCTCCCCATCCGTGACCGACCTGCTTCTCGTGGTCGCTGGCCAACGTCAGTTACAAGGCAGTAAGAGTGCGAGAGGGCGCAACATACGCAACACCAGTCCGGCTGTGACGGTCGCCCCTGGCACCACCACGGCCACCGCGGCCACCACGGCCACCACGGCCACGTCCACGGCCACCTTCACGAGAGAAATCACCACCCTCACGGTCGTACCCCGCACCTCGGCTGCGGTTCTTATCCGCACCTACGTTGCGATCCCGGATGTCTACACTAATTAGCCCGAATCCTAGTCGAAGCCACCGTCGCTCAACAAGACCACGGCGGTCCAGCATCGTCACTGGAGCTGAAGAGGGTAGACGTACAGTTGTCGTTCGCGTTGCCAGAGGGCTTGGGAGCGCTGTCGCGGGTAGAGGTGGCACCGGACCGTGCAGGAGCTTCGGCGGGAGCATTGCGCTTGCCCGTTCTCGCGGCAGGCTTGTCGACAGTCTTAACCGGCGGCTGGGGAGTAGCGCGCTCGGGGTCGAGCTCTGGGTCGTTGCCTGTCAAAGGTCGTTAGTGGGGTCTCGCGACCGTGCCGAACGAGGGCTTCACGCACCCAGCAACTCGTAGAGGTTCTGTAAACTGTAAGCAATGGATTCCAATGTTTGATTGAGTCGCTGCGTGGGCGGCTCGAAGAAGCACAAAGGCTCGCGGGGCGCTGACGCAAGGTGGAGCAACGCACCTTGGAAGCGATGGACATTGTGAGGAATTAAAGCGCCTTTCGCGCTTGTCCTTCTAGACGCTCAATCTGCTGGGAGACGGTGAAAGTTGCGAGAGCGGGCCCTGGGATGCAAGGGTCGCGGCTCTCAAGACACAGGTGGATAGCTCGAAGTGTCGCTTTTGACGGTGAGGATGGACGGTAAATTTCGATCGATTGTGGATGGAGCTCCTTCGCTTAGTCAATCGCGGCCCGTGCACCGAGCACAAAGACAAGGCAGTCTTACTCGCCTGCAAGCATCAAGGTACCTGTTGTGATCGTTATTATTGGCACGCTCGAGAATGCATCTTCTCGCGTTGCGCAGAGTAGACAGCCAAGGACAATGACAAATGGGAGCCACGGCAAGCATCGATGCGCTTCTGAGTACAGAACGGGTGGTTGCCCCTCACCAGCGAGCGACATGACATATGCCTTCCCATGATTTCAAGCGACCTGGCCAGCAACTCAGCAGCTTTTTCTAGGACCGAGATCTGCTTCTGAAAGGTCTTATTTGCTTCCTGCTGTTGCATGCATAGCCTGGAGAACGACAATCACGCTTAGACGTTTGAAAGCCTTAGAGCAGACGACTCATACTTCAACAGGCCTCCATAGCTGATACTCGGAGGCACGCGAACAATTGGTCGTAGCTAGCATCATGGGCAGCATGGACATACGGACTGCTTTTTCATGCTGGTATACGGGCTTGGTCGACGTCACAGTCAACAAGTTCGTATATTGATCTGTGCGTCTCCGCAGCCGACATGTGAGGCGTCTGGGGTAGAAATGACGTCCACCAACACGAATTGCACCGCGCAACAGCCACTCGGGACTCACTGACACAACAGAAGATGACGCGGTAAGAGAGGAGTATTGACGTAGCTTCACGGCGAGCCAATTGGGGCGTAAGTATTTACAAGATCTAGGCTGCGTCTCAAGACAAATCGATCCACTGTATGGTCGACAATATGGAACAGTTAAAAGCGTGGCTCTCCGTAGCCACTATCCCTAGCAATAATCCAAGCGCCGATCCCGGCCGCTTGGTTGAAATGGTTCCCGTAACATAACTTTTGAATATGCCGCCATCCGGAAAAACATGGTCGCATGGCCTGCGTGGGGTAATCCTTGCCTAGGACAGCAAACGCCGTGGTCGTATCCTCGACCATGCCATGACCCATTCGAACGCCCGCTGAAACAACAAAAAACCTCAAAAGCCCAAAGCGTAATCTCGTGATGCGCATTCTTCGTACAGTCCGAAGACGTGAGCCTGCAGTTCGCCCTTTGGTGTATTATATACCCACACCGCATGCGTTACGTGGTGCTATACCTCATCTCGATTCATACATGGTCGGGAAGTGCATGCTGGCTGACAGTCCAAACGGATCTGCATCTAGCATCGGGTCGTACGGGTCGAAGAGGTGATTCATTCCATTGAATGCGTGGTTTCCGTCGTTCGCCGACACCGCTGAGTTATTTGTATATGGCTGGTTCGGCGCAGGTGGCATTGGCGGCTGCATGCTTTGCGACTGCATTGAGTTCGGTGGGAACTGATGTGGGTACGGTCCTGGCCCAGCGGACTGATCGCTAGGCTCTTCCTGGTCAAGCATATCGTTCTGCTCATCGTACTCTTGCTCTACACGGGGCAATTAGCTCAAGACACAAAATACCACAGATCCAAATGCAATAGGGTAGCTTACCGAGCTGGCTCATGTGCTCCGAATAGGGTGTTGGGAAGTATGACTGCGGACCACCGCTGGTGCTACTTTGCGTCATCACGCTTGCACCACTACCGACCGTGGACGCGCTGGATATGCCATTTGATGGCGGCTGGTTTGTGAGGACCGACGGCCGCTGCGGTCCCATCAAAGGCGTGAATTGAGACCTAGGCGGCTGTGGCTGCAATTGTTGGTGGCGTTGCGGTTGCTGCTGCGGCGGAATGGAACCAAAGTTGGGAGACACCGATGTGCCTTGTGGAATGAAGTTGGGCGAACGCGTGGCCGACGCAACAGGCGAGGGAAGATGCGAGCCGGGAGTAGGTTGCGAAAGTGGTGAACGATTTGGGATCGGCCCATCGGGTTGGATCATGGGCAAACCATGCACACCGTCAGCCTTGGGCAGCCCTCCCATTGAGCGGCGGTTCTGCTGCTGTCTGTTCATCATCGCGCGCTGCTGGAGGGGCGGTTGGTTTGGCGAGGCTGTGGTAGAGGCCGGTTGGCGCGCGGGGCCCAGGTTAGGACTGCCCGTCTTTGCTTGCAGCTCGGCCTGGACGTCAATGCCTGGAGGTTGTTTAGCTGATGGGCATAGATAGCATGCGCAGATCAAGTGGGTACCTTTCTCAAGTAGGATCCTCTCCAGAAGCGAGTTCTTGTAGCGGAGCATCAGACACTCGTCGGCGGCGCTGCGGTGGCTCTGCTGCAGGTTCTGCAGCGTCTCCTCATGGTGCTTGATGGTGCTCTCGAGCTGCTTGATGTACTCGGTGCGACGCTCGCGGAAGGCAGCCTGGGCCTGGCGGTTGCGCTGCTTGCGCTCCTCCGAGGTGGCATAGATCTTGCGGTGGGTTAGCGTTATCTTGGACATTGCAACGGACGGCGGCGCGGGGAGCTCACTGGCTTGCGGCCGCCTTTGCGCTTCTGCTGCTGCTGGGGGTTGTCCTGGGTATATGCGGCGGGCTCGGGCTCAGGTGACGAGGCAATGGACGAGGTCGAGCCATCCCGCGAGGCCTCGGTCTTGCCCACGGCGGCCGTCATATCGGGAACGACGCTGTCACCCATGAGCGGGCAGCGTGCCCCTCCGGACGATAGGAGGGGCACAGACGCCAAGCGCAGGGCAGCGCGAGTTGCTGGTGGACAGGAAGGCCGGGGAGAGGCTCTGGCAGGCTAAGCGCGCGGTGGAGGGACAGCCGCAGCGGCGGGTCGGCGGTTTGCACGTGTGTGTAGATGGTGTTGATAATGGCTGATAAGAGACTGCTACGGGGGCTGTGGGTGGACGCGCGCAGAAGCTGTGAGGTAAGACTTTATGTAAAGGAAACGAGCGTCGAGCGGAGGCGGGCGAGAGCGCTTTCAAAGGGGCCGGCGCAGGGTTCTGCGTCACGGGCTAGCACTCTGGCACAGTCGAGCGGGCGTGCGAATGGGCTGGCAGAGGGTGCGGAGAGGCTGCCCGTGCCGATGCAGCCTGAGCCCCCGCGAGAAAACTCTTTCGACGAGAGCCTGTGCGAACACCAGGCGGGGCGGGCCAGCAGCAGCGGATGGGCCGACGCCGCCTGCATGCCCAGCCAAGGCGTTGCCCTGTCCAGCAAGGCCCAGCGCCGTGTATCTTGCATCTCCGGCTTCTCCATGGCCGCCCTCGCCCTCGCCCACCGCCCACCGCCCACCGCCCGCCGCGATGCCTCTTAACAGCGCGGGTGCTGCCAGCGTGCCCTCTGCACTCCTCGCCTGCTACGCGCCCCTTTCTCCCACGCAAACGCGCCGCCGCAGCTGTGTGCCGACCCGCAGCCCGGCGCCGACGCGCTCCAAACAGGCAACCCGATCTCGGACTGCCACCGCCCCGCGACACACGTCCACGCGCCGTGAGACGTGGACCAGCGCCAGGAGATGACTGGCCGCAAGGTACACGCATACGAGGTAAGGCTGACGCCTGCAGGGTCCGCGAGCTCGACCTCCATCTGATAATGCGCGGCGCCGCCATGTCCAAAACATGTCCCGTTGCCATGCAATGCCATTGTTGTGCGCCGTGGACACGCTGCAACGGCAGCCTTGGCTAGCGGCTGCTCCACCGCGAGCGCTGGCACTTCGTCTTTGTTTGAACAGCTGCAGGCTGGCCGGGGCAGGCTCGGACGGATCCGACGTGGCCGCTCAACCGAGCCCTCCCATCCATCATCCATCGCAGTCGCGCAACATGCTCCGCCATGGACTATTGCCCACACCGACGAAGGAGCAGTCGACACGCGTTGGCCTCCAGGTCACCTGCCCACGTAGAGATGCACCTCTGGACCTCGTTCCAGAATCCTTGGGCGAAGACCTGCGGATCCGCTGGTGCGAGTCGTGCCCCCGATTAACTCCATCAGGTTACGTTGCTGCTCGACTTTACTCCGATCCTGCAGCATCGTGACTTTGTGCGCGGTTCGGCCCGACTGCCACCACACTCCAGGGCGACTCGTGAAACCCTCATTCAAGGTCTTCTTGCGTAGGTAGATTCCAGGTAAGCCTAGGGACCCTTCGTTGGGCCATGATTAAGTGCGGGGGACATCGCAAAGGGTGAACAGATGAGAACAAGAAATACAATACTCAATACTCGATTTCAACGCGTGGTGCTCTGTCGTCCCTTCCACCTTTGGTTGCTCTTTCCTTCCATCTGTGCTGCTCCCCATACCACGAGCACGCCTTCCTCACTTCACCATGACGCAGGCAGCAGCCTCAACACCACAATGTACGCTTCTGCGCCAACAGCATGCGACCCTCAATCAGCACACCTTGGATATCCAACATCGACATAGTCTCACATGACTTTTCCACTGTTTCCACCAGCATCGGATCCCTCACAAACAGTAATCATCTGGTCAGCATCTAATCGCCACGCGTCGGCCTTGCATTCAGTCTGTCGTTATCGAGACCGCTTCCAAATCTTCCTGGCTCCGCGCAGATCCCCGCCGCTGACGGTATGCCACTGGCCTTGTCCGAGTTTACGGGCCGGGTGCTGAAGGGTTCAGGTCACCCGCAGTCATCCCCCGGCAAAGGCCCTCCGTCTGAGGCCCGTATCTCGTTGGAACAAGCGAGCAGCTCCGTACCTCCAACATCGCCTCACTCGAAGGTAATTGGCCGTGGAGGCATGTTAAGCAACGGTCTCGGCGAATCCAGAGGCCATCCGAGCAACATCACGTCCTGGGCAAGAACGCGCCCGTTGTCCGATATCCGCGAGCTCACCGAGCCAAGCCTAGCCGACACCATACCGAGAAGGCTTCTCTCTGATAAGCAGCTTCCGCGTAGTGCATCACGGAGTGACGTAACGCGCAAACCTTCTGTTGCATCGCGGCGGCCCAGCCTCGATACACGACTTGGGGAGAATAGAGAACCCGATAGGAAAACGAGCATCGAAAGCAATGGCGTGAGAGCAGCGCACCAAGGGCGGCCCTCGCAAAAGACTGGAGACGCATCGTAAGTCGAACTGTTCTACAGTACACCCTGTGCGTGCTAATCTATCACCACAGCAGAACACCATCGCCGGCAGAGTTAAGCATTTCCAGCATATATAGCATTCCACCCGGCAGCATTCCGCCCCGATCATCTTCCAGATCAAGGGCGCACAGTGCTTCACGGAGCCGATTACCCCCACCAAATTCATCTCTGATACCTCAACTTGTCCCTATACCGTCTCTAAAAGCCGTTCCTACAATACCTCTTCCTCCAACTCGCGGTGCTAGTAACACGATACCTCGGCGCGGGCAATCACAGTCGCCTCTTCGCAATCTTGTAGCACCTGTTGCACATGATACCAACCGACGCCCGCCATCTCGGACATTCATACGCGAACCGCTTTCCGCTGAGTTATTAGAGTATCCTTCCCATCGACATCCACGCGTGCATCTAGGATTAGATCTCTCCGCGAGCCTGTTCGTTGGAGGAGGCTCGATTGAGGGCACTGTACAGATCAATGTTGACGATGCCGAACGAATACGACACAGAAAAACATTAGCTATCGCACGCATATCCATCGACCTGTTGGGCCTTGAAGAAATGAGTAACAGCAGACGTTCTGTATTCTTGAATCTAGCTACGGAACTCATTGGTGAAGAAAACCCACCACCTCAGAACATGGTAGACAGCAAGGAACAGATAGGACGTGATGATCCGTTTTGGCATTTGATGCCCTCTATTACCAATTTACCATTTTCAATAAGCCTGCCGCTCAACGTCGGACCACCGCCTTTCCAATCCAAGAATGCGCGGATACGATACGCTCTCTGCGTCTCGCTGCTCATCCGCGACCAAGGGAAGCAATACATTGTGAGGGTATCGGAGGACATTTCTGTGCTATCTGTTTATGACCGTAGGTGGCACGCCACGATTCGTTGATTTTATTGACAACGGTCCAGCCGAGAAAGCTCTCATGTCTCTTCCTAGCCCCCTCACTGCGTCTGATGAGTGGCTGAAGCCTCGCAATGCTACCATGGAGATTGTTCGTCTGACAGCAGGCTTACACCGACAAGTATGGGTTAGCGGAACTAGTATATACGTCGATGTGCACGTTGCCAACAACAGCCGAAAGACAATTAAGAAGATTGAGCTGCATTTGGAGCGAGACATCCTTTGTTACAAACATGTTGGTTGCGGGTTGGGGATATGTAGAGTGGCATCTGCTGACCGGGATGACACTAGGCAGCCGCATCTACAATGGAGAAATCAGCAAGCCAGGCACGCATATTTGACAGCAACGAAAAATCGGTGCTCAGCAAAGCCATGATCAAGCAAGGTGCAGCAGGATGGCATGGAGTTCCTGCCCACAGCTCGCATATCCGTACATGTGATCTAGAGGTCCCACGGGGACATGCTACCGTGAAGTGTGGTATGTTCAAGTCTGGTGCCTATCACCAGATCCTGGAATAACCAAAACAGGGAAATATTTTGAAGTTCGTTATTTCCTTAATGTCATCGTGGCTGCCTCTCATACGTACGTGCCCTGCATCAACTTGGCGGAGGAGAACTAACCTCGGGTAGAAGGCTCGTGACGGTTCAACTACCGATCGTGCTTATTCACATGGTGCGTTAGCCAACCCATGCTTTTGCTGCTCTAATACACCGTTTTGATGTTGTCAACTGACTCTCGCCACAGAACTCTCTTGACGTGGTGCCCAACTCCGTAGCCCAAGTCGCCGCTGCCATCGAGGAAAAGCGTACTGCTAACAGCTATCAACGCGGTCATTCACCACCCCGCCTTGGACGCCACTCGTCTCGTTCTGTTCAAGGTCGCGCTTTCGCTGCGCCACGTATGCAGTCGCTCGATCGCATGCGTGCCGAAGTCGAAGAGATCCAGGATTTGGGTAAGATCCTCGATCAGAGTCCACGCAAATACAGCTTGCGAAGAGTGAACTCTAACCGTGATTATCACACGCCACCAAGTAATCGGAAAGGCAAGATTATGGGGGACGGTGATGTGGCAGATCTGCAAAGCCGTCTCAAGAATGTCCGATCCAACGAGACGCTCGGCTCGAAGGCCAATACCGTGCTTAGGGGCAATTCAACGAACTCAAGGCGGGGCAATCGTTCTGCATTGGGTTTTCGCGAGGCCGAGGTACGCGAAGACATTGAGCTTAGAGGGCTAGGTCTTTCAGGCGAAACGCCGTTCAAACAGCGCCTCGAACAGAGTCGTGAAAGACAATACCGATTTACCAAGAAGCGAAGCGTGGAGCGGTGGAAGGGTGTCGCCAATGCAGGTGTCGGATGGTTCAAGGGCAACGCGGGCACAAAAGATGAGAGAGAACGTGATGGCTGGATCTGATGCTCTGCACTGTGCTAGCAAGCATGGGGAATTTCCAACATCTAGAATTCTTTGAGTTATGACTTTCCAGTCTTTTTCTTGGTTGAAGCACTTGTTTAGTATAGTTTGGTTTGGTTAGGGACTTATTGGTAGGCAGTGTATGTTTGATTGATACATAGGCTTCATATTCTTTTTTCTTTGTTGAAGCAGTCTTTCTCGTCCAAGGGTGGATAATGGATGGCTAGTTGCACCCGAGATTGAACAGCCTCATCAAAAGTGCCCACGCGGCTGGAAGTCGATACCAAGATCCCCTCAAAGTATTCCAGCGTCCGGAAAAAACCGACACGAGAGCTTTCTTTTGCAGATCCCTACTAGGCGTGCGCTCTTCAAGAAACTCTAGCAGCACCACGCAACGCCAGACGGTCCCTTAGCCCCTTTCCCTTCCCTTCAACAAAGGACTCGGAATCCGGGTCCTTCATTGAGCCGTCGGAAGGGCAGGACAAAGACAGCTTGGACGCTTGGAGTATCTTGGGAGCTATAATTTCATGTCCAGTTGTAAGTCCATATATCTTATTGTCAACCTTGATAAGGCCGCTGATTGTGGAAATGGTCTCGATGTGCGCGTCCCGTGTAGTCGTGATTATCTTAAACTTGAGTCCGCAAGCTGATTCACCGTGGCTCCATGTTTGTATCATGCATTGTCGTCCGACATTTCCTTGTTCTCCCCTTGGAAGAGGATTACGTTCTTCATGTTCCCTCGAGGGTACGGATCTCGGGTTCGGTCGCAGCAAACTTCCGAACTCCCGGTCTTACTTCCACTCTGCCGAAGCAGAAGGATGCGAGATAATCCGGATCTTCGACAGCTTGCTTGGGTTCTTTCCGACAACCCGTACTGGTACAACGAATGTATATAGTTGGGTTAAGTTGTACTGTTTTCTCCTTCCTTGATGCATAACTAGCCATGCGCAGTTCAGCTTCGAAGAACTCGTCTGGTGAAGGCCAGTTAGAGACTGCTGCGAGATCTCGCATCAAGCGGGGAAAGATGTCTTTCTCTCATTCGGTCACCAAATGTAAAGGACAAGGAAATCTCCTTGAACGGCCTACGCAGAGCTTTGTCCTGGATCTTTTCCGTCCGGAATAGGCCTTATCATCCCAAAAGTCAAGATATGGGCAGAAGATATCCACACTGACAGCATATTGCTGTGGTGATCCCGTGTTGAGTGCGAGATTGGTTGTGTCGGACGGACGACCCCTATCAAGATGTTCCAATACAGGGCGCTCGTTGTGCTGTTTGACCTGAAGTTGACCTGCTATACAATTCGGGATTGAATTAGCACTTTGGTCGCTCTAGGGGTTGTGTTCATTGGATTGGGGTTCCAGATGGCTTTCCGCGCGTACCAAAGACTGCGACGAGACTGCTCGGACACCAGGATATGTACTAATCTCCAGAAGTACAGAACTATCGTTCCTGCAGCACCATAACATGTTGCGGGTTTTAGATTTGGCGCGGAAGTCTCCCTCGGTGCAGAACTTTGGGTTGTTGCAGGATGATCGAACCGAGAAGTTTGTTGAGTGTCGATGCGAGATTCTCCTACAGATTTCTTCTGTGGCGGTGAGAAGGACCGTTCTCCAAATTTGGAGGATTCTGCTCTTGTACGGACCGTTGAAGTTGTTGCTCGACTTTGGTTGACCGCAAAAGTAGCGTTCAGTGAGTGTGTTCCTTTAGCAATGCAGGCGAGCTCTGGCTCATTCGGGTGGCCTGCAGAAATCTCGCTTAGAGAAGCAGTGCAGTCGCAGTTCGCTTTTGTAGGTCTAGGGGATTATATGGAAAAGTTTTTCAGCCCAGGGTTGGATCCAAGCTTTACGAAATTCACCCTTGTTGACATCTGTGGCTTCAGACTGTCATGAGCTTCCAATCTAATGGACCATCTCCGACTAAATAAACGGTGATGCGTCCTGACAGTTTACGAACACAAGACCTGTCTCTGGGACCATATGAAGGGAGATGACTCGCCTTTCCCGCTCGAACTGTTGGAGGAAGCCATCGATACACTCAATCTTCTCTTCCCATTTGGTCATGGTGCGACCCGTGAACTCCTCCGACGAGAGTATAAATCGGCGCAGTTCCGATTAGGAACCTACGGTCGGGATCGCCGCCTCAATATCAAAGACTATCGCGCGTGGTGGGCACAGATAGTGAGCTTGATCGAAGTATTTAACGAGCCACCTCGAAATTGGTGGCAGTTGCTTAACGATCGGAGAAATCTTAGATAATGGGCGACGTTTTGGCTCGGTCCAATGGTACTGGTTTTGATAGTGGTGAGTATAGTGACTGGAACTGTAAGCTCGATATACGCCGTCAAACAGTACAATCTTGCCCGCGCACGAGCTTGTGCTGCATGTACCATGTGAGACTCCAAGAAACTTTCAATCGACACGATAGATAGCTCGGATAGGCCCGAATACGCAGAAAACTGCATCTGGAAGATCACTCCCGCCATTCAAAACTATTCGAGAGGGAACTAGACGGATGTGAACGCAACAAAGAGAAGACGAGCATATCAAGCCTGTTTCTAACTAACCAAGTAAAGGTTCATAGGGAAGCAGTTTTCTGTTCGATGGCACTTCAATGGATTTAAGCGTGGGTAAGCGTGCTATTTCGAGGAACATGCTGCACACGATGCTTAGCACTTGCCAATCAATCTTACATCATTCCTCCACTTTCATAACTTCTCACGTGGACAATTAGTCGATTTACAACTGAATTTAGCAAAGTATCTCAGACAATGGACTTTTGTATTGATTTTATCAGACCAAATCTCAACGTTGAAGGTTATCGACAAAAATTGATATATTGGTAAGCGTTGAGAAGCTATAGGGACTAATTACTACGGAGCGATACATAAACTCTTTGAATAAGATAACCATCATTTCTACTGTTTACCGTTAGTGTGTGTGGACATCCCTTTAGGTTGATATGGCACAATAGTGTCAATAGTAGCCGCTCCTTAGCCTTTGTGCCCCTCACTCCGCGAAACACAGGACTCTCGAAAACGTGTCGAATGCTGTAGCCCTTGTGCCATAGCTAATATCTTTCCTTTCCTTAAAAAGGAAGCTTAGCACAAGTGTTGAAAGCGGATGCCCTTTGCCCTTTGCCCCTCACTCTTTGCAACATATTCAAACAGGCAACTCCTTTCCATCATCGATAATGGTTACTCTTTCACGCCTTGGCCTTTCTCCCTTCGGGCTACTCTCAAGGAAAACCCGGTAATCCTGTTGATCCCATGGACCCATCACTCTTCAATTCTATGCGTACCGATTTCATGCCATCGCCCTTCGACCTTAGAAAACCCCATATATGCTACGCCACTGTTCTTCATCACGTTTATTTATCGCATAAACACACCTGTATAGGCAAATCGTTAACAAGTCTTAATAGATGTCACTCTTCCGCCTTTTATGTGAAGAAGACTCCATGCCGATAGCGTTTTTCAAGTTGAAAGTATGAGCCTAGCCACTTTTCGAAAGCTATTAAAACTCTTACACGAGTTTAAAAAGTCTTGCTGCATCATCTTCCAAGTCTGCCAACTCCCCCATACCTATCGCCGAAGCAGAAATCAGCACAATCCCAAGTGTTTGCTTGAGCGCAGGCACACTCACATGGCTCCGTCATAGTAGCATTCCCCAACTACGATGAAATTCCCGTCCACATGAGGCCTCAGAACAACCGGCGTCCTCGAACCATGTAGCAACGCAATTTTGTCGCCTCGTTCAACCCCATCGGGAACCAATCCAAATCTTCCTTCTACACAGTATACCACTCTCCTACGATATTGGACTTCACTAAGTTCATGAAATATATGCAAAGTAGCACCATGTGGCAAACTATCAAAGTTCACGGCGGTATCTGGTTGTCGAAGTATCTCTGATATGACATCATCGGTTTTCACGTAGTGAGGCAAGCCAAATATTTCAGGCTCAGTTCGGTAAAGGCTCTTTCCAGATGATAATGCGTCCAGTGCTGCCCATTGTACACCGTCCATAAAAAGAGTACGTAGCAGCGCTTTCCTAGAGATTGTGTGATGTTGCGGCACGCCAAGGTCGGTGATCTCGTCGATAAATCTTTCCAACATTATCGATTCCCAGGGGAGAAGCCCGGGGCATTGATAATACTCTATCTCATCTATCGGAGAAACTTGATAGACAGAGTAGGGGCGGAGCTTATAGAGGACGGTATCGATGATTTTACCGGCGACAACGAGCTCATTCCATGCCGACGATGGAGGATCGAAATGCTGGCACTTGTCCACAGCCGGGAGCCCGTACTCGGGCCCTGCAGCGAAGAAAAGGTTGTCTTGTTTGAGGATACTTACGCGAGAGATCTTAATGGCCCAGTTTGGGACCCACGAGGGCAGTTTCAGCTTCGATTGGCTAACATCGGCCTCGTGCCCAAGCGCTACAAAGAATTCCAAGTTTTTAGCCTCCCTTATCAGCGATTTCATCATGGCGGCAAATGTCTTCTCGACACTAAGCGTGTAGTCTACCTGCATGTGGCGAAGAAGTATTGGGGCAAACCCAAGGAATGCGTAGACATGGTCGCGATCATCCTGGCATTGACTCTCAGCCATGTCTTCTATCATGTGTGTGAATGTTAACGATTCGTAGGCTTTGAAAACTGTCTGACACCTGTTTATACCTGCTGACAGATTCTCCCTGTGGGTCGATCCCGCCACAAGATGCTTGTCTCGGAAAGCAGCACGTAGGAATCTCATTCCTGGAGCCTGGCTATACAACTGTGCGCGGTTCTTGCTGATGTTCAGTCTATCGTGGAAGGCGCTAATCCATGCTGCTGATCGCGGCCAAGCAAGTTTAAAGAAATCCTCGAGTTCGTTCGCTGGGAGCTGAAAATAGCCAATGAGGAACACCGCCTGCGTAGAAAGAACAAACTCCTGATAGACCCACGTCCGGCTAAACCACGAATGCTCAAGGAACCACAACAGGTGCCCTTTCACCTTGGAATTTGGTTGCGGATTCGCAGTCTCTGAGAGTGATGACTGCGCTTCCTCGGTAGTGGGGGAATGCAGCATCTGTTCCAGGTTGTCGCCTCCAAGAGAGAGCGAACGCAAGAATTTCCGAACACCTTCACCCGCACCGCTATCCCATGACAATTCGATATCCGTACTCAGATTGCTATCTGGGTTGTGATCTATCCAGATCAAGCATCGATAGCTCCGCTTGTATATGTCGCCCATAATCTTGACTTGGTCACTCCGCTCGGTGATGTTAGATTGGTCGATTGTGATTTGATCTATCCAGAGATACCCAGTTTCGCACGCTTCGAGGAGGTACAGAAGTGCTCGAGCGGCAGAATCCGTTACAACTAGGCTTCGACCATCGAAAAGCTTGATGGAGCGGAATATTTGCAAGTCCCCCCAAACATATGATACAGCCTCATATTTCGGTGCTTCTTCCAATGGTTCATGCACTATTGATACCTTGGCATCGTCAGTATTGTCAGGTGTCTTGCAATGTAGTCAGAGTTAGCCCGTTGGGTAGAAAAGGTTCATAAGACATGAGTGACGGACCTATGCAGACGAACTAAACGGATGATGTTTTCGCCGCATAGGGGAAGATACTGGTATGGGCCAGCCTCCAAATTATTCACGGAGGATTCAGTCATTCTGGCTTATCTTATTTGGTAATGCTTGTATGTTCCCGATTTACGTCGATTGGTCTAAGGCCGTTGCACCAAGTACCACATTGATTATAACATCAGTGGCAGAAAAGTGGGTCGATGAAAATCCTATATGTGCTTTTGCTTTACATGCATGATAACGCGGTCTAAAAGCTCCCGAAACCGCCAACCTCGGAGTAGGCGGTATAACACACAAATGGTGGCGCAAAATAAGCACTCAATTTATTATTTCGGTGTTGAAAGGGGTTCGCCCATCTCTCGAAAAGAAGGCTTATTATCATAACATGTGTTGATTGGGGAGGTTGGAGTCACCCGAATTGCTTTTTGGATCATCAGCTCCCGTGGGGGTTCTGATCAACCCTATCCTTGCATCAAAGAAGGCAACCATCATCAAAGGACGATTGTCGCATTTTACGGTCAGTATCCAAGCTGTCGGGCTTCGGGGATACGAACTTTGATTGCAAAAGCTTGCGTCCAGCCCAACCACAACCAAGCAACATGATATTACCCCGCTTTCACATAGGTGTGCAGTCGTAACTCAGCCTCACTCAACATTATTGGTTTCTATTCCCGGGAAGTCTCATTTGTCCGCATGTTTTTAGTCCTCTCTCCACGAAGCCTGGCTCAACCGGCTCTAATAGTGTGACATCTACACGCTTGTGCAGACGCCACACCAGAGCATTGAAGTCACACTCGAAAATAGACGAATATCGATTTCCCTGCGATTCTCTCACAAACGAGGCCTTATCATATCCGGTGCTCAATATCGCTTTATGCTCATTGATGATAAAGTGCTCAGGTATGAATGGGCAGAGGATAGCGCTTTTGAAGACCGTGTATCTACTTTCGCCATCAATCAAATCTTTGCTACACCAAAGTTTCGCGTTGTATATAAAGAGAATCAAATAGAAACCACGCCTTCCTTCCAATTGACTTATGACAAAGAGCGCTTCAACTCTCATAGGTTGGTTGCTACTTTCTCCTCCAAGCTGACTGAGTGAGGCTCCGCGTGGCGATATAGCAGAGAACAAGAAACCAGTTTCAGAGGCAAAGGCATCGTTTTCCGAGAAGGATTCGCCCTATTGATGATTCGGAAAGTATGCTGTATGATGGTCAAGACTTAGCCACTACGCGCCCCGTTGGCGACCGCATCGATGGGTACTTGTTCAGCTATGGTGATGGCTTCAAGGGCGCGATGAAGCCCTTCTATGCTATCTCCGGTCATCAGCCTTCGGGTTCCGATGTGGTCTAGGTAAATGGTGGAGTAGATTTCACGCCTACAGCGAGGCAACACCTAGAGCTAATGGACAAGTTCAAGACCAACAACATACCTCTGTCGGTTACTGTCATTGACATGAATTGGCACTCAGTACACAAAACAGTTATCTCTCATAACGGGTGGACGGGTTATACATGGAACAGAAAATTGTTCCCAAACCCCAAGCGTTTTACAAAGGAACTCCATGATCGTGGACTACGAATTACTCTCAACGATCATCTTCATGCCGGCGTTAACCACCACGAAGATATTTACGAAGACCTAGTCAAGGTTCTTAGACATGGTATAACGCACAAAGATCCCATCAGCTTTGACCCTGCCTCCCCTAAGTCCATGTACGTATAATTGAACGTGGTACATCGAAGCTTAGAGAGACAAGGATGTGATTTCTGGTGGATAGATTGGCAACAACGCACTTACTCTCGCACCCTTGGGTTTGGTCCATCATGGCTATTTAATCATTTTCGGTGTCTGGACCAGAAACAGGACACCACCGACTCCCTGCCCATTATATTCTCAACCTATGTTGGTTCAAGGATTCGCCGCTATCCGTTGTGATTTTCTGGAGGTACTATAGCTTCTTGGGACTTTCTTCAATTCCAACCAGAGTTTAAAGCAACAGCCTCGAACATAGGCTTTGGCTGATGGAGCCACGACATCGGTGGCCACCTACCTGGACATCATGAAGACGAGAAGGTTGTTCGTTAGATGCAACTCACTGTCTTCTCTTCGATTCTGCGTTTCTACTCAATCCACAGCCGATGGATGTCAGAAGAGCCTTGGTTATATCGTCTCGAAGCCAGGATGTCATGCGAAATTTCTGCAACTGCGTCATCGCCTCATTCCGTATGTTTACTCCATAGTTGCAACACCGTCGTCTATTCTACCTTTGGTCCAGCTTTTGTACTGGAGTTATCCCATACGATACGTGGTATATGAGTTTCCAAGCTAGTACTACTTTGGATTGTCGCTCGTGGTTTCACAAGTAGTAGCCGCGCGAGATCCACGCACGAACCTTGCTAGAACCGGGTCCCTCCATGACGCCATGTTGACGTATTCACTGGCACGATCTATGACGGCGATCGAGACATAGACATGTACTGATTCCTAGATAACATTCCGGTGCTTGTTCCTGAAGGTTCTATGATACCTTTCGATGAATATCTGCCTCTCCCAATAGATACACAAATCCTTGGCTTTTAGAGTATACGTATTCGTAGGCCGCGATAGTGACTTTGAAATTCTGGAGAACGATCGAGGTGATGCAGGTTCGCTAGTCAAAAAAGCTACACAGAGATCGACTAGCATCAACTACAATCAAGCGATGGGATAGCTCAAAGTTTTAAGGTAGTAAAGCGCAAACTAACCCATACCACGTCCAAGTTCATGTGGACCCTCTTACGCCCGGTCGAATACAATACGGTATCAGAAGTACATATCAGCCTTCAAACAACAACAGTTACCGTCATCCAATTCCAAACAGAGACAGCATCATCACAATCGATCTTGGTGCTAACCCTCGTCACGCCATCATCGAGCATAGGCAAACGCTTAGCGACCTGCTCATGGATTTACAAATCGAATTTCAGACAAAAGACTAGATTTGGGGGACCCTAAAACCCGCACAACCTTTACCGGCCAAGATTAGTAGCCTATTGAGGCTTGGGTTAGAGGAATCTGTGTTTGGACCACTTGCAGAGCTTTTGCTGTCTGACCATCGCGGTGGACTTCTTGGGGGGTTGTAGTATCTCCTCTTTGTTCCATTTGCTACTGTACTACATCATGGAAATGTGCTTTTGACGCACGCTGTGTTCCACTCCCTGTAGTGATGAACGACATAAAATGCAGTATGTTTCTCCAGATTAAATCCACTGGGGATCGACTCGCGGGCTAAGCTGATGACAATTATATTGGTTAGTTTGTTTTTGACCTATCGTCAGCCGTATTATTCTTTGGCTGCATGAGTACGAGGTGTGCACATGCTCATTCTTTGCTATCGCCTCAGCCTTTGTAAGCATAAAGCCACATGATTTCCCTTACATGATCAAAATGTGGGGGGGGGGGGGGGGGGGGGGGGGGGGGGGGGGGGGGGG
>JACVRA010000413.1:0-18523 GCA_019828545.1 Paracamarosporium sp. OC-R06-R3 | reverse complement strand
CAAGTCCTTTCGGAAACGAATACTAAAACACGCCTTCTAGCTGTCACCTGCGATAATGCTAGTAACAACAATACGCTTTCTCGCACTATTGAAGAGAAGCTAAGCTACGAGCGGATTACCTGGAATGCAAAAGAAAATACGATCCCATGCCTAGCGCATATTATCAACCTTGTTGTACAGGATATTATACAGCATCTAAAGCTAGTAGCCTCACCCGAGACTATTAGTGCTGAGCCACTAGAGAGACAACATTTTCGAGAGATAGATGCAGGTATCTCTATTCCAAACTCACTTCGCAAGGCAGGTAATGTTTATCACAGTTAATTATCACATACTAACTTTCTGCTAGCTCCGGGCGATCTGTATTGCAATTGACGCGTCCCCACAACGCTATGAGCGTTTCGTTGCTTTGCAACAGCACCTACCTGCTAGAGAGCGACTTTCTGTTATACACGATGTAAAGACGCGATGGAACTCAACGTTTGATATGTACACCCGTGCAGTAAAGCTGCAAAGGTATATCGATGAGTGGCTAAAGGAAGAGATTAGGATGAAAACAAGTATTCGGTTACTAAACGCTACCTCTGGGGATCTTGACACTCGCGACCTTAAGCGACTACGGCTATCTTCAGCAGAGTGGCATCACGTAGAGCTTGTTACAGAGATGTTGAAACGTTTTAAGGATGCCACTAACGCTATAAGCGAGAATCAGAAGCCTCAGATTCAGTTTATCTGGCTTATGTATAATCGCCTTTTTGATTTCCTAGATAGGATGGTAACTGATCTAGATGATGAAGAGCATAGTGAAGAGCGTCAGGTTGAGGATAGTAATGATTGGCCTGCAGTAGTTCAGTTTGCTGCAGAGAAAGGCAGGGCTAAGCTTCGAAAGTACTACGCAAAGACAGATGCAGAGCAGGGATTTATTTTCAATTATGCTACTATCCTTGACCCAACGCAGAAGCTTACGGCATATGAGGTATAGTTATAACAGCTTTTTATCACAGTATATTTACAGCTAACGCGATTAGGACGAAACCTGGGAGCCCCACTATAAGCACCTCTACCGAGAACAATTTTTCGCCTACATTAGTCGATATGACAACTCTGGGCGTACTAGTCAAACACCTCTTTCTTCCTCCTTTATAAGGAGATCGCAAGGTAGTGAATGGTTTCGGAAACCTGGGATAGCAACAAGCAGTGCTTCAACACTAAGCCCTAGCTCTGTTAGTGAGGAAACAGATAATCAAGGCTAAACCTACCAAGAAGGAGAGGACTACTTAAGCACTGCCTGTGTATTAAGAAACGATGACTTCGATATCCTAGAATGGTGGCAGGCACATGAAGCTACTTACCCACGACTAGCTCAAGTTGCGAAGGACATCCTAGTAGTACCAATTGCTCAGGTTGGTGTTGAGCGAGTTTTTAATATTGCAAAGGACGTTATTGGTGATCGGAGACATCGACTTTCTGCACGATCAATTCAACAGATTATGGTTTTTAAAGACTCGATTTCAACCCAGGGCGATGACTACACTAGGCCCCTAACAACTAGGCTTGAGCTGGGTAGTGATGAGGCTCCTTACGACGAAGTTGATGATCTCCTTGATCTTTCAGGACCCCCAGCGCTTCCAGACGAGTTGATAGTATCAGGTTACAGCAATATTGAGGAGGTAACAGCACCTGGTAGGATAGCATCTACACCAACAGTCCCTAGTAGGATAGCACCTACACCAACAGACCTAGATGAGGTAGAAGAGCTTGAATCACCACTTGCACAGCGAGTTCCACGGAAACGACGAGCACCAGAACGGTACCGTAATTAATAGCTGTTATAAATATAAGTGTGGGTTCACTGTAATAACGCGTACTCTAATAATTATGTGATAAATAGCTGTTATAAATCTAAACTAAATTAACTGCAAATGGTATTCTAACCCTATAAAGTTTGGACCACCCTAACCCAACCCTAACCCAACGCACAGTTCACCCTACCCTAACCCCAACCCAGTGCACAGACCACCCTAACCTAACCCTAACCCGCGCTAGTAAACCCCTAATCTAACCCCAACCCAACGCACGGTTCACCCTAACCCAACCCCAACCCAACGCTGGGTACCCTCAACCCATTTACCAGCCTAGGCCTGCAAGCGTTAACACTAACTTAATTAGGATAAGGAGCAGAAAGAGTGTTAAAAAGCTAATTAAATAGAAGTACGTAAGGCTAATTAACTACTTAAGGCTTAATTAGCTAAGGAGAAGTAGGCTAAGCGTGTAGCTAATTAAGTGGAGGCTGCCTAACGTAGGGCTAACAAGGCTAAAAAGAAACACCTTAATTAGAAGGCCTACAAGGCCTGACAACAACACTAAAAAAGGCTTAAGATAGCTTGATTAGGTCGGCAGATGCCCTCTACACCTCGCAAGCAGATAATTAGGCCTACAAAGGCACCTAGTGGAGCTGCAGAGGTAGTTGAGGCTGCATCGCCAGCATTGACACCATCAACCCGCAGTAGCCGCCAGATCAGAACACCAAGTAGATATCGATAATCTAAGTAGATATATACTATCTACAGGCCCTACAGGCCTCAACTCCAAAAAATCCCGTGATAATCGACTTTGTGGGCGTCTCTACAGCCTCATATTGCTGGGTGAGCGTATTGTTGGGGTGAGGCATGAGCTGACGTGGGGCACAAGCTGCCAAGAATCGGTATCTGTTTCCCGTTTTCGCCTAAGCTCGCGGGATAGCTCGAATCCATCTTGTTTGAGTATGGCGTCGGTTCTCTCCGCGAACTTCCATATTCTGAGATGAAGCAGCCATGGTTGTTTTATTGGAGATAGGAATTCTTGTTGCTATAGAACGCTTCCGTTAAGAGGCCGACCAACACACATCTGCGCTTTGGATAAGATAAGACAGATCATAATACCTCTGCATTGGATAATTTACATAAGCGAGTTTTTCGCGAGTCAAGAAGTGCTCAAGTAACGCTGCTCTCACATTGTTCTGCGATCGAATATGGTGTATTCGTTCGTTTTGCCCATATAAATCTTCAGCCCAAGCGCGGACACTCAAGTGCATTCGTTCGCTATCTCCATGCTCAGATGTGGCTGCAATTCCGGCAGAACGTGTAGAAAGTATGTCATGATTGTATGCTAGATGCTTAGACTAGTCGAAGATGGAGGGGAGTCGAAGATGGAGGGGGTGCGTGGGAGATGGACCGAGTTCAGGATTTGATGTTCGCGATGTTCGATGGCACTATCGTTGAGGCGAATACTAGTAATACAGAAACGGAACAGCTACTAACGTGATATCTATACGAACAACTCAGGTAAAGTAAGCCGTCGCAATTGCAAAACTAACGCAGGGTTTGGCTACGCGTTGACCTACTTGTCAACGCCACTATCAACACTGCCCTCACTATCGTCCTCCGACCTGTCGTCTTCGCTGTTCCGAATCTCGTCAATCTTGTAGATGGCAGCCGGCGCCTCTACCCCAATACTTAGCGTCTGCCTCTCACTAATAGGCCCGCCAGCAATTCCCTCTGGCCCTGACCTAGAGCGGCATCGACATCTAGCCTTAGATGTCGGTAAAACCCTAACCGCATTACATCAGAGAGGGCGAAGTGTTGCAGGCTAATGCTGGCAATGGATCCCAAACAGTGCATGCCTGCCGCAGACGCTGTAGCAGTTCTCAGTGCTGCCGTTACCAGTGGAGAGGTACTCAAGCCAGATTATGCTCTCACATCGAGCAATAAGCGATTGAAAGTCCGAGGCCAGATCCGAGGCAGCGATGATGCTTATTGAAGTTGACTGCCCATGGCGAAGTACTACATGCCACACTCCCCTGTCACAAGAGGCTTCTACTTACCTAAACCTTTAGGTTCGTACCTGGCCGGCGTTCAGTGGTTCGAGTACGAGGGATGGCGGTACTCGAGAGTTGTGATGAATCTCCAATATGGCGATGGATCGTGATACAACGATATTGAGAGGAGACTGATGATTCTTGTGGATATGAGTGGCTGCAAATCGGACATGAAATTTGATTACGAAGAACAAGATATGCTCAAAGAACATCCTCGATTATATATCAGTCGTCTCATCCTTCATTCCCCTTGATTTCTCCTGTTCTCCCAGGATAATCTTTCCTGGCGGGAGGAACAACGATTCTCCATCTAGTCCATTGTTTCTCTGAATAGCGGCTTCTTGGCGGGAAATAAGTCACGTAACGTAGCTCAGTCACCGTTGGCGGGTCGATCATTGCGGCGATCTTACAGTCACCATGTATGATTGTAATCGAACCGGACATGGTCTCATCCTGCATTACCGGGTCCTTGCTGGATAATGCCTGTATTTGCCATTGTTGTTGAACACCATCCCCTGAGGGGCAGATATTCCCGGTTCGGGATGGGCCACGTCGTGCCGGCTCATTTTTTGTCGCATCTCCCCGCCATTGCGACGATTGGTTTGGTTGTAAGCAAAAGCCGCCGGGCGTCGTCTGGTTTGGAGCAAGCTGACCACCAGCAACCGAAGCACACCGGAAAACGTTTCGGAACTAAGTGTAAAAGGTCATCGATGGCCTGCAATTTTACACGCGAGGTTACGCTTCAATGCTACCTGTCTATCCGGACAGGTTCACCGCAATTGTGGCAATTAGACTTGCTGTGAGTCTCCTATATTGTGCGTTAACAGATTGATCAATATTAGAGTTTCTAGTTATCAGCCGGGATTGATTTTCGATAACGACTGGAACTGTCGATGGCGCAATCTATGCTTTTGTCACCCGTGCTATAAATCTATTCTCGAGCGGAGGACGACGAAAATCTCGAAGCTCTCTAGCTCTCTAGCTCTCGGGCGTTGTTCATGCTTTAGGACAGATGTGAACGCCATAAGAGAAGTCACATGATAGTTTAGCGGGCTCTGTGAGCCTCCTGAGGGGGTTATATGCAGCGCGACGGGGGGCTCTGTAGGCTCTGTACTGCTGCTAGATTCTTGAGTTATCCTATGACGATTACTCCTTAGCGGGAGAGTCGTCAGTCTTGCTAGTCCTTCGTCTCCTATGATAACTGTTCCTCCGCGGGAAAATGATCATGTGACGTCGGAATGCCTAGATCCCGACCGGCGCATCATTCTCACTCATCTTTGTCTACTGATTCCTTGCGTGATCGTAGCAGGTCTCCCTAGACATTTGACTATTGAGAAACTTCGGGATTGAGAGATGATATGGTTTCTTGCCGAAGTACGCAGCCAATTATTGCCTCATAGTAAGCACGGTACTCACCTGTCTTTCCCTGCCACCTTTTATCTTCTGAGTTGAATAGCATACGTCCCTGCACACCTTTTCCCCATTCCTCTGGGAAATCGAAGAGATCTGACAGAGCAAGCGAGGTGAGGGAGAGACCTTGTCCAATCTCGGTAAGGGCGAGCTCCCATTTATTGAGTGGGTCGCCCAGCCGGACGAGCGTCATGCGCGTTAATACAAGAGAACGCAGCGTCTTCTTTTGAGCAAGTAGAAACTGTACAAGCGTAACTTTGTCCGTGGCTATCTCGAGTTCAACTTTCCGGATGACGGACCACGGCGAGTGGCGAGTTAGATTTTCAAGCAGGCGAATGGAGCCCTCGGAGCACTTCCGCTCGTCGCATCCTGATAGCGGCTGGAGGACGCCGTCAACTAATCTTCCAAAGACTAAGCGCAAGTCTTCGAGCCTCTTGGTCGCTATTAGGAAACCAAAGACTAGGTTTGCCGCAATACCAAGGCAGCCCTCTAGTTCGTCCTCATCGGATACCACATAGTCGAGATGGGTAAGAGCAACCAACGCGTACCTCATGAGTTGTAGTTGTTTGCCGTAGAGTTGGCTATGTTCTTTAATATCCGCGGCGTAGGCTTCTCTGTCCGCTTGTGCTGTATCGGGGTTAATTTGCCGACAAAGCCGCGTCGTCTCGTGTCCATTACCATCCCAAAGGTGCTGTAAGCGCGCTGGAGTGGCGAACGCTGGGCCGCCCACGTAAACGCTCAACTTGTGAAGCATACTGTCTCCGCGCCTGACCCACGCAAGCGCCTGGAGAACGACTGACAACTGTAGTGCTTCGGCATCCTCATCGTCCCAGTAATGTGTGTAGCCAATCAGTGACATGGGATGCATATATAGGTTCCTCCATCGACATGCCCAATCGTCGTCGTAAAGGAATGCCGGCTCATGGTAAAGAGCTTTCAGGTTTGGTAGCGCCTTAAGCGCTCCGTAAAATTGATCGACAGCGGCGGTCGACGCTGTCGTGGATTGAAGCGCCCTATGAGGGTGTATAAATGCCGAGCTGGTAGCACCGAGGGAGCGAAAGCACAGCGTATTCGTAATGTCCCGAAGCTCTTCCTGTGCCTGTTCGCGGTCTGCCTCGTACTCATGGTAGAGGGCTTCCTTGTGTTCTTCTGACAGTGTAATCCATTCACTGTACGGCAGCAGTTGCTTGCTAGCCTGATCGTCATCGTAGTAGCTGGTTTCACTTGGGAAAGACAAATCGTCGCCTGGATCGCCCGGCTGAAATACACTCTTGGCCCAGGCTTCAGAGTTAGGAAACTCTCTATAACCGCGAGTCCTGCGAAGCACAAGAGATTTCACACCCGAGGAGAGTGCCGGGATACGAGATATATTATACAGAGAGTCGCAGCCACGCCCACAAAGCTCGAAGTATACTCTTTCGAAGAGCAGAGGTGTAGCGAGGTCCTTGAAGCGCTGGCATGTTTGTCGCATCTGCTTCCTTCCTGGTTTATCAAGTAGCCCAACGATTATAAGCCAGATCTCGTCTGGAAGATGAACAGGGATCGCGGAACGATTGTGCATGGCTGTAGCAATCACGCAACTAAAGTGACTGTGTCGGAAATGTCCAAGAGATTATTGTATAGGAATAGATGGCCTAGTGCGGGGTTAGTGCCCGCGTTTCAAAGCGATCGGCTAGCGACGTCACGTGGGACTTCACACGCGGGCGCGGCTCCGACAGCCGAGCCGCAGCAAGAACCTCTCATGATTAGCCGAAGAATAAGCTTATGAAACTTGCGGCTAGGGGTCAAATCAATTTAGCTTGACGTTCGAAGGGGAGCGGTGTGAGCTTTCAAAGGCGCAGAAGGGTAGAGCGCATGCAGTGATTGTGTAAAGCTGGAATGGCTGACATAGTATTGGTAATTATCGCTAGCTACATAGCAGCCACTGCAACCGGCAACAACCGTGTGAGTAAGTATTGCGCCGCCTACTCGCATATAACAAGGTTAAATTTCAGAATGTTGGGCTGGTTGGGTTCGGTGCAGTCACTGTGCGGTGCATCGAGCTTAGCGCGCGGGGAAATGATCTTTCCGAGAAGCTGCCTGCGACTGCAGCTAGCAACATCAACACCACAAGTTGGTGCGCAACGACCACCAGGACGCGCGCCCTCAGCGGCCATGTCGCGCGCATCGTACGATGGCAACGACGAGCCTCTGTTGCCTTTCCTTTACGCACAGCAGCCCGCCACGCCCGATGTCCCCTCGCTCGTCCCTGACATTGACACATCTACCGTCTCGCCCGTGCCGCCGCCGCAGTCGCGCCACTACGTTGACGATACAGAGCCGCAATTCCGACGCCCAACTGCGCCAACGAGTGTAGTTTCTCACCGAAATAAACGCGCCAACGACGATGCCGCGTCCCGCAGCTCCTCACCTACTAAAAAGTCGAAGGTTAGCGAATCGACGTTCGCAAACTCGTACAAGGAGCAGCTGCAGACACATTACGGAGGATGCTGCGTGTGCGAGGTCCGCTACTACCTACACGCTGCCCATGTCGTCGATAAGGCCGTAGCGCCCGACTTGTCAAAGCTTCGAAGACAAGGGCTGGTCAGCCTAGAAACACTCGGCGACTTTGAAAACGCCATCTACCTGTGCCCCGCCGATCACGCCGCATTCGATGCCAGAGATCCCGGCCTGGTCATTGTTCCTACGTACCTCGACTTCTTCATCGACCACGAGCGTCGCTGGCAGCAGGAGATGCGGAAGACAGCGCCGCCGAGGGTTCGCGTGCCCGTCTTACCGACCCAATACGCCGCATACTGCGCCGAGATTTCGGGCGAGGAGGAGACCAAAGGGCGTTACACGGCATACATGGTGGTCGACTATAAAGAGAAGGGCAAGATCGGCCTGCCGCGGATGTTGGAGTGGCATGGCGATCCAGGCGCAATTCTCTGGAAAGCGCAGCGCTTCGCAATTTTCCAGCTGGGATCGCTCGAACCAGAGCCAGCACATCTATCGCAGCTGATGATTATCAAGAAGCAGCTGCGGTATCTCAGCGATTTGCAAGAGGCTGGAGATCTCGAGTGGAAGAGCCGAAGCAACGCCTACGTCGCGCTTGATCCTCCTGCAGGTGGCGGGCCACCGCCAGCAGGCCCTTCCAACTACGGCAGCAACAGCGATCAGGGAGACCGCACTGGTGACAATCAGCCTCCACAACCACCGTCAAGCGCTAGCCTAGGTGCCGCTGGTCTGCATACATACACGCCGCCATTCTGGAACACGCTATCGCTGCAAAAGGATATTGAGGCGTATCCGCAAGTTTGTGGAATTAAACGCAAACAAGCAGGCCTCAGCCTTAGCGACGATAACGAAGAGCCATTGCATGTCACAGTGAGGGATGGAAACCGCTCGCGCAAGCGTACGAAGCCTATCCGCAGAACCGTTACATCTTCGCAGCACCTACCGGAGGACCGCCGACAAGTTTACCGCTGGGGGGGATCCACTTCCTCCACCGAGGAAACTGTACGATCCTGGAACGCTATTTTCGGCGAAAAGTCCAGAACTCGCGAGATCGACTTCAGGTCACTTTGATGCTCGATCCTATGCTCGAACCGAGTCGATTCGTATGGGCGACAAATTACGATTGCTTGTACTCATCTGCCGAAGCGAACCCGGAACACCACGCGCACCTTAACGCGAACTTGTCGCGACTAGCACGTGTACTGTGCGTTATTGCAAGCTATTGTCTCTCCATAGTATCAGGAAATGGATCTTTTCGAATTCCATCATCGCTATCAAGCACTGATCTGTCGCGGATGTCGAGGAATTTGGAGCAAGCGTGGGCGAGGGAGTAGCTGCGTGCAGACCAGGTAGGGACAACGATCCACGATGATGCGGAAGATGGAGCGTGCCCGTGGCAACGTTGCACGGAATGGGAGCGATATCTAGAGGGCATGGAATGGCGCGACCTAGTGGCGAGCGTGGGCCTGTTCTGCAGCGGATGCGGCTAACCCCGAGTACTAGCTTAACTCCGTCATCTTATGAGCGCGCACCAAAGTCTGTTGCCAAACTAAGATATTTAAGCACTTCCTCAGAATCAGTTGACGCCTATAATAGTCGCGAGCGACAGGGCTTGTCACTCTTTCCACGTCATGGGAAATGAAAAATACCAAGGATAAGAGCCGTCGGACAAGATCCTTGTGCTAGCTCACGAAAGGCACAACCTTCTACATCAACAAGATAAACGCGGTTGAACTTGGCGCGGCGATAGATTCCATGTTTGGGGGGTTACTAATCCTTTTCTGTGGCCAAAAGGCAGCTGGAGCTAGAGCAGTACCCACTTGACTCGAGTCCTCGATTACGAAGCCGAGCAACACCTTCAGACCTACCTAAGCATTACTTTTTACCGACACATGGTGATTGCTATATCTCGAGTCATCCGATGTAGCGAGACGTTTACATGATCATCCATTTCTCTCGCTAAAGATGGCATTTGACCCCACCGAACTCGTCAAAGCCTGTATCTCTTGCGAATACAATTCCGTCACTATATTGAAATTAACTCATCTATCAGCCAGAGCACCCTGCCAGTTCATTTACAACCTGGACCTGGAAATAGTCCTGCTCCTGGGTGGGGCCCTCGTGTTGAACGGACCGCTCCTCGAACCCAGTGTTTCCCACCAAGCAGGCTTTGACAGCTCGACAATACCGAGAGCCCATTCTGTGAAATAGGCTTTCACTTCCCACATTCTTTATAAGGGCAAGACGAAATTCTGCATCACTTAATGTCTGCCAGTCCGCACCCTTTGTGATATCTTTGAGCAGCTGCCAATGCGCAATTTCAAGAAGCACTATTCCAATGCTGTAAAGGTCGAAACTCGCTTGGTATCTTTGGGGATTCGATATATAGTCTGGATGCTGATATTCTCGATGCTCCCATTTCGGTCCTTCGGTAAACTCGTTGGACTGGTCTGGCCGGCTGTGGCTGAACCCTACAACATGAGGATTCCCGTAGTCTGGAGAACCATTCACTGCAGTGAATACAATGTTATGCGGCGAGATATTGCGGTGCAGCCAGCCCACTTTATGGAAGCCATTAAGTGAGCTGACAAGAACCTGTGCGAGTCTGAAGCGATCTCCGAGAGATGGTTTCCCAGGGTGTTGCGTTTCTTTCCTACGTGAGAGCACTTCCGAAAGGGCAAGGACCTCAAAGTTGTTTGGGGGCGCACCATCCGACTGCACTGGGAGTGGATAGTCGAAAACAAGCCCGAAGCGAGAATTGTTAGGTTCGTGGAAAAAGCCGGTGCAGCGTAAAAGCCGAAAATCTGGAGGGTGCGGAATAGAGCTGAGGAGCTCGGCAACTTTTTCCACCCGTTGTGCTCGTTCCAATGCCTCCGTCTCCGGAAGAACCTGGGTACTATAGCGCAGCCACTCGATCAGCACCCTACGATTAGGGATCGCAGTGTTTATGCCGACTGTCCCAAACGGGTGATCTTCGAGTTTCCACTCCAAAGCGAACCTGTTGGCATCTAAGCCAAGTCCTGATTGCGCGCTTGATGCATCCCAATGGTCCTTTGCCACCTCAGTCATGAGCTTAATCTGAGCATACTCACTCGTGGAGCGATTGGCGGGTTCGGACAGAAGCAGCTCCCGGGTTGTCGAAAGCACATCGCGATCTTCCGTTGCAGAAATGGTCCGTCGGATCAGACGATTTTGCGACTCTGTACGTAACCCGGATGACAACAGCTGGTCAAGTCGATTATTAGCGAATCGTAACGGAAGAAGAAGGTGCATGTGGTCTCCATCGCGCAGTCGACCTTGTATCTGGTCGAGTGTGTCTTGGTAATGCGCAAGGGCGTGGAGGCATGCATCAAACTGAAGGTCTGGAGGGAGCTCACAGAGGATTTTTGCGTCCTCGAAAAGAACGAATCCGCATGTCTCTTTCCAGCTCTCGTACCGTGCGCGTTCGACAAACAGTGTTACCGCCTCTTCATCATCAATATCTTTCTCAAGTGCATCGAAAAGTTCGTCAATTGGAAATGTCGTCTCTTGTAACGCAATAGCCTGTAGCTTGACTGCAACATCGCTTGCACTGGGACGGAGGTCAGGGTCCATCTGCAACATTGTTCTAATCAATTGAACCAGCGCTCTCCGAGGCAAACTAGCTTCGCGTTCAAGGTTGGAAAGCCATGCTTCAACGTTTGGATTCAGATCCGTGCCTCTGTGAAAGCCGGTGAACTCCCAACCTTTTACCTCTCGTATCTCGAAGGTTCTCTTCTCTTGAAACTCTTTCACACCCTCAGGGCCCCGGGTGATGTACGTGAGCAATTCGGCTACGATGCATCCGAAAGCCCATATGTCGCTCTTACGCCCAGCTTGCCCTCTAGGAAAATTGGGATCGGCGATGTTCTCGCATTCTGGGGCCAAATACGTGGTTGCGCCCACTTTCTGGATGGTTTTTGAGTCCTCCGATACGTCTTTGAAGGTTGATAGACCAAAGTCTGCAAGCACGAATGATTGGCCTGACAGGAAGATGTTGTTAGGCTTGAGATCGTGATGACAGCCAATTTTCTCTAGGTCAACATGCTCTGTCACAAACTCGTGGACATGCTGCAGCCCCTGAGAGAGGTGCGCAAGCGCAACGAAGATCGAGCTATCGGACTGAAACTGTTGTTCCCGTGGTTTTTCCATCATTTTACGGAGGTCCTTGTCAAGAAGAGGAAAGACAAGGCTATGTCTATCGTTCCAAGTGTAGGCGCTAAGTAATTCGATCACATATGGATGCCTAAGGTTGCCTAGAACGGAGAGGTTGTAAAGCTCACGTTCAAAGTGAGCTTCTTGCGGATTCACGTAAAACTCCTTCCTTACGAACTAGTAATCGTCAGCATAGATTCTTGTTGTCTAACAAGCTATAACTTACTTTGCTATCCTCCGCATAGAAATTGTGGTGGGCGTCATGCATCTCGATCTCAAAGATCGTGCCGAAGCCCCCTCGAGCGATGAATTTTTCATGGAGAATTGGCAGAATTGTCTTGTTGTTGAGGTTCCTAGGGAGGAGACATTTGGTGAAGACAGGGGCTACGTACGCCCATTGGTTCTCGTAGAATTGTTCCGCACTGCGGGCTCGATCGGGGAGGATGCTAGCTAAGTACTTTTCAGTGAAAGGAAGCTTGTGATCGAGATTGTCTCGACCTTGATATTGGTCGGATTGGATGAACAGTGGCATCAGTTCGATGTGGCCGATCCATACCAGGATCGCAAAGATCCGTGTATTACCCATTGAAACGTATCGCGCTATGTTGTTGAGTTTCTGTCTCTCAATATTGCTCTCTTTGAGCGCTTCGTGAATAGCCTCTGGTGTCATAATCCTGTCAAGAGCATTTTTCGGTATGAAAATCTTGTCTAGATGATTTCTACATCGGAGATCATAGATCTTGTCCTTGAGTGACTCCATGTTTGCAAGTGCTTGAACGGAAAACGGCGGTCGTTGTCTGAGAGTTCAGAACCATACTCTAGCTCCTGTTCGCTTTCACCTGCAATTCTTCGACTTCAGCCTGCGCTGGGTCAGCGTTGATTTGTCCATAACGCTGACCAAGGGAGTCGGCACCTCGGTCAACCTCCTTGGTATCGTGAGGACTATGTCTTCTTCTTGTTCCTGTAGGATGTAAGTCTCACGGTCTCTATAGCCGGCAGGATGGCTCACCTTGATGGTGAAGTTACCTTCACCAAAGAGCCTTATCAGGGTCTGGGTAAGCACAGTTTTGTTCGTGTATCGAAACGGAAGTGCTTGCGATTCCATGCTAGAATTGTGGTTTTTCAAGATCTTGATCCTAATGGCAAACACGAACCAGAACTACTTTCTTAGCCCTAGAAGAAAGCTTATATGTGCTGCACTGTATTTCCAATACGAGCTGATGCTGCCTCCGAGATGAGCCTGGGAAGCCTAGGCGGATTTGGGGTGCGATCCCCGCCGTGCGGCTGAAAGATCTCCATGCCACGTCGCTAGCGATTGGCTGATACGCTAACATGTGTCCCCACCCCATCGTATACAAACATGCACTGCCAACAGGATCGTGCCGCTAGGCAAACTTTACAGCGATATGCTCACCGGTTTCACGGTGGTTGCCTGCTGCAGGCGACCGGTGAGACACCACCAATATAAAGTTTTGCAGCCTTAGCCCGCTTACGTCCATGCGGTGCGTCACCTCTGCATGAGTGTGGGCGCAAATATGATCCTGGGATGAACACCGGCTCCGGCGTCGATGCGCTGGCGATAACTCGCATTCGCTACTTCTCTTCTAGATCATGCCTGAACGATTTCGAGATGGTCTCCAGCTTGCAGCTGTCTACCAGGAGGCAATTGGTAAAGAAGGACCTAGACTGTTCGAACACCAGAACATCGACGTTGAAATTCTCTGCGCACGACCCAGAATATTGAGCAGCGCTACGGAGAAGTCGAGCAAGTCTGAATCTCCAGAGGAATCACGGGCCTTCCATGTGCGAACACTCAACCAACTCCATGCTCACCTACAAGTATGCTCGTGAATAGTGTTGGGAGACATCCACTGAGCTCTTGCAGCAAGAAACCGACGCAGGAGAAGCTTCTATCTAGTGAGTACTGCTAGTTCGAGAGAGCTTATAGCTTGCTGAGCATGTGCGAAAAGCCTAATACCGCAACGGTTTTCGTGGGGGAGACTTCAAATTACAGCGGAAGCATTTGAGAGCCTACGTCTAAAGAAATGCATGTTCCCTGGCATACTACATTTACTTCGCGAATTCGGGTCGAAAACCTACGATCATCTTCCTCGGCATTGCTCGTTTCAAGGCATTCAATCCGAAGAACGAGCACACACATACGGTGACACACACGAAGTGAAGCTCTGAATTGAAAGCTGACTTGGAAAGAATTCTGCTATGTAAACCGGTTTGTAGAACAGAATGGTAGAGGTCGAGGTGATCCTTGGTCTATGAGACAAACCGGCGTGTACCACAAGATTCAGTTCGACACAGGATATTCAAGCTGCGTCATTATACAATTATCGAAGTCTATACGGCAGGATCTCAGTCGCGTCGTTGCAGGACATGCTCCGGAAAATTTCGGCCAGGGAGCTTACATAGCCCAACTACATCTACTCATCTTGCTCTCTACAGCGGACCATTGGAGTGAGTACGTGGAACACTTGCATGTCATGGTGAGACTAATGGTAGGTAAAGCTTCGATAGCATTCATTATGGCTAAACGTGCTCGCTGACTCTATTGAATAGAATGAGAAAGTGTGCTTCTCGAACTTGGAGAGCACCACTGTCCATGACTACGTCATCACCTTTGCAGATTTGCAGAAGTCGCAGAAACTGAAAGAAAAGATACTGAGGACATCCGTCATGCTCGGGTCATGTCTAGAGCTCGCAAATCGGTTTGCCGCTTTCTGTCGGCAATTGGCAGTCAATGGTCTCTTATTGGGTGCAGACAACATCCTTGTCTCAATCGAGCTATATGCTGCTGATATTGAAAACCATCAGAGGAATATTGATGTGATTCTTCAGTCTTTGGATGGAGTTGCCAACATGGTAAGTGTCTTACCGCGTCCCATGGCCGAGAGAAGGCGAACGCCTCAGATGGCTCATCACTCTTGATAGATATCTAAGATCTTGAATTTTCGAAGCTGCGGAACAGTCCGTGCTGTCAATGATGCGACGTCAAGAAGCTTGAGCGCCCTGAAAGACATTGCTAGTGAGACCGCGAAGGAGAGCAAGAGGACAAATACCATCGCTGTCGGGACCCAGAAAGAGTCGGTATTCCTGAAAGCGTTGACCACCGTTGCAGTCGGATTTCTAGCACCAACTTTGCTCGCGGCAAGTCACTATCTCACCTTTGTTCGACCGAGAGTCTCTAACAACCAGGTAGACAATATGCAGTTCTAATCTAGTGGAACTACGAGGTTCAGAAACGGGTAAAGAGCCACATCTAGTCGTCACGAAACAATTCTGGATATACTTCCTGCTTTCTCTCGCCGCCACAGCGCTGACATGGCTTTGCGTGAAAGCTGCAGAGTCTTGGTGGCTGAAGAAAAAAGATGGCGATGATTCAGTGTGATCCTATGGTGAAAACGCAGGGTAGGAAAGGGCTTCCATGATCACTGCTACTATTGTTTCTTGAAGTGACCGAGATCGAATGAACGACTATAGTGCAAATGGCAGAGAATCTTTAGTCTCTAGGCTGACAATAGAGTGGACGAGATAGCTGCTAGGAACTGAAAGGATTCCCTATCAGTGAAAGCCTTAACATCTGTTGCGACTGGGCTTTTGCCAGCAACTTCTTCAGCAGTACTTCGTACTATTGTTTGTTCCAATAGGAAATCCCTAATTACAAGGACAGACCATATGCAGTTCTAACTTGGTATAAATCCAGAATGTAGTGAGCGGCGAAAGCTCTCGTCTGGTATTTACGAAACAAAGATGATCTATGTAATACTTCCCCTCGGTGCAACCGTTTCGTTGGCTTTTCGTCAAATTTGTGCAACATCGGTGGCTGAAAATTGATTGTCATCGCGAATTAGTGTGATCTTAGGCAAAGAATGATACGATTAGACTGAGATCACACTCGAACTATGAATGAGGACGTAAAACATCGATAATACGCACGTGTAGTACTGAGACGAAGCGAAGCAACATTATTGCGGCTGGCTGAAAGGTGACAACGCTTTATTTTTGGCCCAAGAATGGCCGCAACTTGAGCCGGCGCGCCGGGCCCAGGCTGACTTCGGTGCCGCTGGTGGCGTGAGGCGCGAACCTTGCGAACCGCCTCGTTAAATCTTGACCGGACCGGTCAGCGGCCCCGCCTTATCGGTGACGGGTGTGCTGAGCAAACATTTCTTTTATTAAATGGGTTGAACACGCGCCGAGCCCAGCGTTAGGCATTCCGACGAACACCGGACCCTTCTTATAGTGCCAACCTGTCTACCGAAACGTCTTTATCTTCCTTGATCGGCACATATTATCGTCGAACACGAAATGGCAGCTTTTAGCCTTCCATCCATTCATGGCTCTAGCTCCCTCGTGACTGACCCGTATATCACACAGTTTAGCGCAAGCGCGCGATGTGAACGCCCAGCAGAGGCTTGTTCGGACTATGGCTTCATCGCGGTGCTAGCCCTGATTCAGCGGCTAAAGATCGATCTGTTGCCGATCACCTGGCAGGCTACCCTGGGTAGCTTAGGGCGTGGCGGCCAAGGCTTGATTAACCAGGCACTAGTCAACATCCAGACAAGCTTCGCCTTCAAGCGCTTTGAGAGCCGAGGTCTGGATGACCCCTACAGAGAAGTTGTACAGGAGATGGTAGTCCTTGGCCACCCAACAATTCGCGACCATCCGCATATTGTCCAGCTCATCGGGGTCTGCTGGGATATACCCGACAGCGATCACGTCTGGCCAGTGCTGGTGTTTGAGAAGACCCACTTTGGCGACCTTGACCACTTCATGCGGTCCGGCAGTGGAAGAAATCTACGCTTAGAGGATAAGCTCAAGATCTGCGTAGAGATTGGTGTAGCGCTTCGTGATATGCACCGAGGCAGTAGGGATTCTGCGCCTTCACTTAGTAAATAAGCTCATCTAGAGTCCAGATATTATTCACGGAGACGTGAAGCCGAAAAACGTCCTGGTGTTTGAAGAAATGACCGGTTCGTACACCGCCAAGGTCGCCGACTTTGGCTTCTCAACGCATTTCCATGACGAGCAGGAAGACCTTATCCAGATGCCCAAATCAGTGCCGTGGACTGCGCCAGAGCACCATAGCCGATGCTTTACTTCGCAGTCTGCGAAAGCGATGGACGTGTACTCCTTCGGTATGCTCTGTCTGTGGCTGCTGTTCGACAACGAGCATCTAGGGGCAGAGAGTGACACTGGCGCCTTTTCCTTTGAAGCAGGACATTGGTTGGAAGATCAAGAGTCGCTGCTCGACTGGAAGAAGAGCAAGCTGCTCAACTGGGCGGAGCAACTGATAGACAACGATGCAAGCGTTGGAGATGAGATGAAGCCTAGCTTGACTTCATTCTTCCGATTTTGTCTACATCCTGATACAGGGCAGCGAGTCTCAGACTGGGATCGCCTGCTAGGAGGCCTAGCGCCCACCCAGTAAGCCTGTAAAGTCTAAGTTGGATTAAGTTCTGAAAATATTAGAGAGATACCGGACTCTAAGATATTTGACGAGATTGTTACCCCTCAAGTGGAGAGCTTTCAGGTATTATTACAACCACCATTGAACACACTGTAGTAACACCTTCCAGCTGATATCATCAATATACGATTTCTACGACGCAGACTTTCGACTGCGATCCTCAATTATCACACGGCTTGAAGAGATCGTAGCTACTTCAAAAACAAGAACAGCATATAAACGTATATCAACTGGAGAGGCTGTGACACAAAGAGACTTATGCTACCGAGTGAAATTTGGAACTCAGGGCAGGAACAGCTGGGATACAGGAGTTTCTGCACATATTTACCAGCATGAAACAGTCGAAAGTCTGGTAACGCAGATAAAAGAAGGGGCCTGGCAGGGATACCAAAACACCGTCTTTGAAAGACTTAACCGGGAAGGTGTTATTTACAGATTTTTACCAGGATACTATCTAGAGAAGGGGATCCTAGAAGAGGCTCTGCGAATCTGCCAAAGGGAAAGATTCGATTTAGAGGAGATTTATGGAGATACCCATGATTTAACAGTTAGTACGAAAGATAGTGTTAGAGAGATCTTTGTTACGCAAGGAAAATGGAAGGAAGCAGAGCAGCTGGCGATGCAAGTGATGGAGACTCGCAAGACGAAGCTCGGAGCAGATCATCCCTCCACGCTGACCAGCATGGCGAACCTAGCATCGACGTACTGGAACCAAGGCCGATGGGAGGCAGCAGAGGCGCTGCAGGCAGAAGTGATGGGGACTCGCAAGACGAAGCTCGGAGCAGATCATCCCTCCACGCTGACCAGCATGGCGAACCTAGCATCGACGTACAGGGACCAAGGCCGATGGGAGGCAGCAGAGGCGTTGGAGGTAGAAGTGATAGAGACTCGCAAGACGAAGCTCGGAGCAGATCATCCCGAGACGCTGACCAGCATGGCGAACCTAGCATCGACGTACTCGCACCAAGGCCGATGGGAGGCAGCAGAGGCGCTAGAGGTAGAAGTGATGGAGACTAGCAAGACGAAGCTCAGAGCAGATCATCCTAATACGCTAACTATCATGGCGAACCTAGCATTGACGTACTGGAACCAAGGCCGATGGGAGGAGG
>JACVRA010000412.1:0-60078 GCA_019828545.1 Paracamarosporium sp. OC-R06-R3 | reverse complement strand
GTAAGGCTGTCTGTTCGCTTGACAAAGTTTCTAGGCCAGTCTCTGCCAACCTGGCCAGCGCCGCGCTCAGCAAGCAGCTTATCTGCCATATCTCGCACAGCACTTAGCGTAGGCGGAAATCCTCGCGAATCTAGGTCAAGTATATGTCTAGTAATTACCTCCTCTTCTAGCTTAGTGAGCTTCTTTGAGTTAGGCTGGCAATCGCGTCGCGTAGTAATTCCAGCGCGTCGGCGGCGGAGCGTAGTTTTAGAGACTTTATACGTTATAGCAGCGCGTCTTCCACTTTGAATTTGATTGCGATTAATAGCTAAGATGGCTAGGGATACATCAGCTTTGTTATAGGTCGATTGAATAGTAATTGGTTGAGCCATTGTTGTTAATAGGTAACGGGCTGCGAAAAGTTGGCGAGGTGCGCCGCTCGCTTAGATGCGCCGCTCGCTTAGTATTACGTTAACATAATCAGAATATTCAATAGCTTTAGTGATTTGGTCATAGCTACTTGCCTTGATTCCGCTGGATTTTTGAGTCCATGTTGGGGCTGGCACCTGCTTTTGCGTTGCCAGTCTCCGAGCTCGGGCGCTCATCAGACCCAGGGGCCGTGTCGCGAGTAGAGGACGTGGCCATCGGTACAATGAAGTGATTTGGGGTGGTATAGCTGTTGACAGCTTTTCGGGGTATCTGAGTTAGGTTGCGACTATCTAGAGAAGAGCAGCATAGCAAATTGTTTTGTGTCAAGTGCGGGGCCCGCGCACGTGCCATTGGTGACGGGCGCAATAAATGCATGTCACGTGATTGACTTTCCCTACCGAGCTTTGAAGTGGTACCTTTGAATTTGATTGGCCAACCGACCATCTCCGAAAGTGGGGTAGCGAAGGAATGGGTGATATATGACTGTGGGGATAAACGCGGCGGTCTCCCGATTTTCTACGTGACAGTGCGCGCGTAGAACGGAGGCAGGGGCACGAGTAACGACCAAGCTATAGTCACGGCAAGGGGAACTTGATAGGTACATACACAGTAGATGGTGATGTGTCCTTTTATGTCACTTTCAATAGGGCCCAGGACAGCATTAACATAATCCTTACACCATAATTTCCCTTATGTCACCCAGAATTTGGTGTAGAGAACAATCCAAGTTAGATCCCACGGGGAAATAAATACCAACAAGGACCGTTATATGAGCAACATCATGGAAAATAGAACAAGCAGGTGACTATGTTATGATGCATCCCATAACGTTCAGTCCTGAATGTAGCCTCAACATACCTCATTGAGAGTGATCACTCTGAGGAATTTACCTCCCTAGTTCTATGTAACTTCGAACTCGACGTCTTCATGTCATGCCTGCATTGAACCATTGATGTGCTTCTAGACTGAGTGGTTATTTTCTAGTGCTCGGCGGTAACCACATCTGTAGATCTAGGAGAGGAACTAGGAGGTCGGTGTGGCATGCTGGACGGCGATCGCAGTAGCAAGCCAGTCGTCGACTCCCGGTCTGTAGACTGAGCTGCAGGTGACGTATTTTCAGGTGCCATAGTTGGGGCGCCATCTCCAGTGTTAGATCCGGATAGGCTGGCAGGGTAATCTGGCGTGCCATGTAGATCCGGCATGCTATACTTCCCGAACGATGGACCAGTGGCCATAGGCACGCCGTTACACGTTTCGAAGTGATCTGCGCTCCAACTGCTGAACGAAAAGTGTTGGCGGCATTTAGGGCAGATGATAGGACTATCGTAACGGCCAGGCCCTGGATGCTGAAGGCCAAAGACCTGCGGAGCTAGTGCAATAGCCAGTGAGCTAATTGACGACTTCTTCGAACCGGCGTTGGGAACGGGTGGGGGAGTGAGCGGTTGCGCAGAAAGACCTTTGGGGGTTGATAATCGGGGTTGCATGTATGTAGGAGTGATTGAGGGTTGTGGGGTATGCTCAGCGGATGATTGTAGAGGCGGGACCATTGCAGTCGAAGATTGTCCATGTGTGGGAGCGATAGGTGTGGCGAGAGGCGAGGCGGAGTCTTCAGAGACGCTCAAGCCCTTTGGTCGGTAAGCAACGGGCTGATCTTTCGGCGTTGATGGGAAATCGTCTATGGTAGATGATAGCCAAGCTTGGATGGAAGCCTGTGAGCACTGTGGGCTTAGAGAAGAAGGTCCCATATCCAGGCTGTGATGATCGTTCTCGCCATGTCCAGCATCCTGACTATGATCACCCAGATTATGCACCTCCAGGCCTGTGATCTCGCGAACATCTGGAGCTTGCTGTTCTTCCAGCGCGTCGATGATACGTCGGAAGGCAGCGCCTCCAACCCGTCGAAAGAGTTCTCGTTGTGCCTGCAAAGCCTGCTCCTTGTCTTCTTCATCATTCCTAATGATTGTCTCTAACCACTCAATCTTGCGGCATGCTTCCTCAAGCCTATCTGTGAGCTCGATGTTCTCGCGTCGAATTTCTTGCGTAGCCTTGTCCAGTTTATCAGCTTCCAAGTTCGGAGCGCGCGATCAACTCCTGTCGACTAATCTTACCTGAGCGACAGTCGCTTTCATGATGTCCTCGATCCCACCTGTCTGCTTTATAGCCCCTTCTATGATATCGTCGAGAGTACTATCCATGGTGTAATATTTCTATAGCCTTTGGTTAGTATTTTGTCATACAGAAGGGTTATAGACGCTCTGTAACGTACTCTGAGGACCGTTGAGATGTTAGTTTTATGACTTCGCTGTCAAATCAAGGGGGAGGGCGTGGTGAGGAATCAGGCGAAGAAGCTTCAATGGAATCTAGTACTAGGTAAGTCGCTTGGGTTGACCAGTATATGCAGTGGAGATGCGATTGGGGTGGTGGGTGTGTTGATGAAGGGGCTTCTATAGGTCTTAGTGGCTAACAAGTACACGTGATGAGTTTGACTCCAAGGTGTGAATAATGGCATGTGATGCATCTCAACCGGGCTAGGGAATAGAAGCCAGAGTTATGGACTTTCGTATCACTGATGACTCGTAGAAATCTGATTCTCGTGTTCGAGGTCCAAAACCACGCAAAGAATTCTAGGTGCCCTGAAGATTCACCGATAATGAGCGAAGTCAACACGTGATCCTTGCAGCTTGCGAGGTTCGACTTGAACCTGGTGAAACGCCAAGGATTCAAATCTGTCTGGACAATACTTTTGGCGTAGGTGTTTTCTTGGCCCAGACTGTGGTCATATTCAAACTCCATAAAATTCATCGATTCGATATCGATTAAAGGTACGAGTATCAAGCTGAATGGGTCAACTCAGCCGTAGAGATCTTTCAGCTACTCAACCGCAGCATTTTTTTTAAAAGTGGAAGGCCCTTCCCTTAGCAGTACTTTTCAACGTAATATGGGTCTTTTGGAAAGGGATGAGGTCTTATAGTACTTTCTAGAATAGCTCCTCCATCAAAGTCTTGAACATGTCCGCCATTCTTCTCCCACCAGTACTGCTTGGCTCTACTCTCTCCACATAGTCTTCTTTTCTTGATCCATCAAGGCCTTGATATAGCTTACACGGAATCACCTGTGTTCCCTCGACTCTGGCTTTTGCTGTTCCCATGTCGAACATCGTCTTGATCGCTGCCTGTAACTGCCCAGGATCCCTATTGTATCCCAAGAATTTCAAAGCCAAGTCCGCCCAACTTCTCTGTCCATATTTTGCTTCCAGCGGAAAGTAGATCATGCAGAGAATGACTGCGCGAGGTTTTACTTTTGCACACAGCCGAGCGATGTACTTTGCTGTCTGAGGTCCGAAGAGGTGCGCAAAATAACGGAGCGCCCATGCGCTTCCATTCACAATAGAAGACCGTCGTGTAAGCCAGGCAAGGACCAGCATTCGCCAGATGGTTGAGAATGTTGGGCGCATCGCGATATCGTTGCAGCCCACGCTGACAATCAAGACGTCTTCCTTTCTGATGTTGTCTCGAATAAACTCGTCATGAGGCAACAGCGTATTATCTCTTTCGCGCAACATAGAAGCCTCAACAGCCGCGTTGATACATGTCGCGCTGTTGCCTAGCATGTGATTCATCCAAAATGCGACATCTGGTTTCGGTGTTGCGCGCTGGAGCGTATGGTAATAAATCTCTGGAGCCTCAACATCGAGAGGCTCGCCACCAAATCCCAAGCCAGGAACCCAGTATTTATTGTCTAGAGAAGAGTCACCGGCGAGGTACACGATGGGCTTGTCGGGACGTTGTTGTAGCGTGATGTCGCGGAACGTCTTCAGGTCCTCGACCGGATGGCCTTTCCATTCTCCATAGAACCTATACGGGTTAATCTGGCGAGTCGTAGTCATGGTCGAAAGCTTAAGTTGCTCGCCCTAGATTGTGATGCGGTGACGCACGGTGAGGTCAGGTAAGCGTTATAGCGAGGCTACGCGTAACACCGTTGTTCGAATTACTCAGGAGCGGACGAAAGGGCACGAAAGCAAAGAGCGAGGAGCGAGAAGACGGGAAGATTTGAAATTGGACAATGAAATTAGACAATGAAATTGGACACGTAATCGCGTTTTGATACTTTTGACAAGGCTGTAGTGAGAGTAATGACGGATTGCGCTAGGCAACCATCGTTCATACCTCAACACGCTAAGCCGAATTTGTACCATGGTACAAAGTCTCAACTCTTGCTTTCTCAACACTCTAAGTCTTGCACAACAGTATTTTGGATCGAAAAAGATCACTCGTTATACCGCGTGACTTGTTCATTCAAGAAAGGCAGTATAGAGACGGAGGCACATTCGCCACAGAAATCGCGAGCCTGCATAAGAGAATAAATGACAAACCTGTAACTCAGTTACTACAGTAAAAAGCTATGAATACGTGAAATGAACAAGTCTGCCTCAGCTCGCGCTGCCAAGTTTGCTCATACCTTGGTTTTCTACTCGATCATCTCCCGAAAGCAGCCGACCCTCTAAGATTGGTCGACGTTAAGATGCGCTTTGCTTTCCACCAATTGTCTACCACAACTTGCAAGCAATGTGTCTTGCATCTCGAGTCGTGCTTGCATAGCGACGAGCTCGTCTGCTAGATACTTGTGCACGGTCACGCTGCAGCCAGTCTTCTTCATCTGTTCAATCTCTTTAATTCTGGCCCACAACATTTGCTGAAGATCTAAAACTTTGGTCTTATTCTGCGTTGCTTCGGCTTGGGCGTCTTCCATGCGATGAGCGAGCGTATTCGCTATGTCAGCTGGGCCGTTGATTTTGAATGTTGTGCCTTTCGTCGTAATTGATGTGAGCCGCTTGAGAAGGGCAAAATTAGAGCGATCAGTTGCGTCGATATTGATTGTAATGTACAGATCTCGGTTCATCGGTGGTCGAGGCACATCTGGTAGAGAAGGCTCTGCCGAGATGGCGGTGATCTGTGTCATGGACAGCTTTTGCATGAAATTGTCATGTTCCATAGCGGAGATGATACCGGTAAATGTTGAAGCAGGCCTCTGTGGGGAAGGAGGCTCGGTCTCAACCACATCCACGACACCTGAGAGCTGGGGTACAGCAGATGAAGCTGATCTCGGCCTAGACTCCCCAGATTTACTTTGGGAAGCAGGGCTTGGGCTGGGAAAACGTTTCTCATTATGGAGATCTTGGAGATCGCGCTTTAGTTGCTCGTTTCTATCGATGAGATGCATGTTTCTAATGATGATGTCTTGGTTATGCTCGGTGAGACGCACATTTTTAGTTTCCAAGGTAGCATTGCGGTCTTGTTGGCTCTCAAGCTTCATTACCGCTTCAAAGTACATTGAGTAAACTTTTTCGTTGGCATCTTCCAATTGAGCAATGTAGAGGTCGCTTTCCTCATGAAGATTCATAGAAGCCTTATGGCTAGCACGGGTATATTCGTTCTCCTCAATTAGCTGTTCGTTTTTGTCAATTACTTTGTGGATCTTTGAAGCAGTGTTTGCCTCTCCTAAAATCTCGCGAAGTTTTTCCTTGAGCGCTTTGTTCTCCCGTTCAAGCTGGGGAATACGGACATTACGCGCGCCATTGAGCTCGGTCTGTAATTCACCAGCGAGCTTTGCTTGAGCTTCTAGTTCCCCGAGCTGATCAGGGGAGTACATGATCTTTGTTAATAGTTGGTTCTGGGTATGATTGAGATTGGAAATCTCGCGGTCCCTCACCTCCACATTAGCCTGCGCTTCAACGAGCCGCTCTGCAAAGTCGGCAGCTTCATTTTCGGCTTGCTCACAACGGGCTTCGCTTGCCGCAAGCTTTTCGGCCTGATGAGATAAGGAGCCTTTGAAGTCGCTCTCTGCCTGTTCTTTTTCTCTCCGAACCCTTTTGATATCCTCAAGTTGCTTTTCGTACTTCGCCTTCCATTTCTCTGCATCTGACCGCAATCCTGATGGCTTCCGAGGTATACCAGCAGTCGATGCTACGGAACGAGTGGTGTTGGGCTTCTCATTCGGTGTGCGAAATGCAGACTTTTGCCCTACACGTGCCAAAGGTTTAGTAGCAGTTGAAACTGTAGGACTATTCTGCTTAGCCTTATTGCTCGATGGAGACACGTCTGAATTTTGTCCGGAATGGGACTGCGACTGCCTAGTGAGTGAATTGGTTTTCCCAACTACAACTGCATCTTTAGACAATGCAGTGGAATCATTCGAATTTTCACTGGAATTCTGTTGAGGAAGAACCATGCTCGTAGGTTTCGTCGTAGCTTGAATCCCATCGACAACCTCGCAAGCCGCTAAACCGGTAGGTGAAAGATTATTGTCGGACATTAGCGACGGAGGGTCAGTGTCCTAAGAGGCACAAATTAATTCAGAAAGCTTTGTAATGAGGTTGTACCTATGGTTTACAATAGATGTGTGTTGGTTACTTGGAATATGCATCGCGTTCAAGAAGTATATGGCAAGCTTGACGATCATTGTTAACATCCTAGTACACAGTGTAAAAAGCGAAAGTAGATACGTTGTGCAGATGCACAATAATTGTGAGAAAATTAAGGAATGATACATCAGAGAGCATCGTACAGCGAATAGAATGTACGACCCTGAATTGATATTGAAACCAATAATCTGACATTGTGGTAATGAGAATCCATCGAACAATTGCTCAGTAGGTATACGAGGGGGTAGAACGGCACTAAAATACTCATAGGTCAAGTACGGACCTAATCTGATCCTTCTTTGTCATACGTCCTTAACGAAGCCGACTTCGATAACACGATCGCGATCCACGTCCAGGCTGGCGATCTTTGTTCGCGTGTTTTCCCGAATGAATAAGAAGGCGCGGAGTAAGATCTTACGAAGGAAATTAGTTCCGGGTTTGACTTTCATCTGCTCCTTGCCAATGATATAAAGCACTTCGTGATTGAATGCGCGCTCCAGAGCGGTTAGCCTGGAGGTCGTGCTCGAGACGCTCATCGTGGGGGTAGGTGCAGGCCTTGCACTCGGCTCAGATGAAGAAGGAGCCGATGCGTCTTTTTCGGAGGCGTGGACCTTCACGTTAACTTTCGCAACATCCGCTGCGTTGTTGATGTCAGTCCCTGTGGCGGATTTCCCCTCGCCTTCACGGTCGAGCGCACGGCTGACTACGTGGTTGCGAACTTTTTCGTAAATGAGGGTAGCCAAGTCTGGTGTAATGACTTCATCCATGTATCCGTGCCGAACGACCAGGCGGTAGCAATTTGGTATAGCAAGACGCGATACGTGGTAGCGGTCCTCGTAAGCAACTGACGGTATCTCCAACGGGCGAAGGTGGAAGAACACGATGACCTCTGGCGCGGTAACAAGTTTGCGGATGAACTGACTGAAAACGATCGGAGTGGTCTCGCCAGCTTTGTCAAAAAAGATACCGAAACCTTCAATTGCACTAAGTGATTTCCCACCAAACTTCTCTGTAAGTTGAACACGTCCATCGTCGGAGTTTTTGACGAAATGCGTGGTCGGAAAGCGGTCTTCAGCTTCCGCAAACCACTGTTGTTCTTTTCCAAAGCGCCATAGGATGAAAATGGTGGCAATCAGGATAGAGAGGAGAATCGTGAACCAAGCACCATCGGGAACTTTAGTCAGAGCAGAAGATAGGAAGGTGCCGTCCATGCTTGCGATTATGAGCCAAGGTAGGAAGACAAAATATGGCTGGATACGCCACACCAGGATTGCAACCAATGTAACCATACAGGTGTCGAAGAAGGTGACAAACATGACGCAGACGCCGTAAGCGTTACCAAGGGATGTAGTGTTGTTGTACACAGCTGCAACGACTACGGTGCCCACCATCAACAGCCAATTGACTGCGGGCACATAAAGTTGGCCATGATATGTTGTTGAGGTGTGGACAACTTTGATTTGAGGAAAGTACGAGAGTTTCATGATTTGGGCGAGGAGCTGAAATGGATTAGTATGCCAGTTTGACTTGATCGGAAAGTTCATACCTGAAATGTGGCAGTTATCATAGCCTGAGAAGCGACGATTGCAGCAAGGATAGCGATAACCAGAGAAGGGTAGAGCCATCCATTTGGTACGCAATTATAGAATGGGTTTGAGTACGCATCTGGGTTCTCGCTAATGAAAGCGGCCTGGCCGGAGTACGCCAAAAGCAGACACGGGTAGGCGTACCCAAGCCAACTGATCTGAACCGCTCGGCGACTGAATGCTCCAATGTCAGCAAACAAGGCCTCAACACCAGTGAACGCTAAAAGGATTCCACCGAGACTTCTCCATCCTTCGTATTCGTTTCGCGCGAGATAGTCAAAGGCATAGTATGGATTGAAAGCCTTGAGAATGGTATAGTCGTGCCTAGACCAGTTAGTGAAAATCCAGAGCTAGAGCTATGAAGCACAAACCGAGCTAAGTTGTAGATTCCAAAGCCAGCATTGAACGCGAGCCAGGTGATGACGATAGGCGAGAAAGCCATTGTTAGTTTAGAGATTCCGAGGGGTTGTACAAGGAACAGCAAGATCAGAATAGCACATGTAACGCCGACGATGGTGGACTTGGAGATGTCGGGCTTGACTACATTGAGACCCTGGACAGCACCCAAGACAGACTGTGCCGGAGTCAAAACTCCATCGGCCATGACCATGGACACAGCGAAGACGCCGATGGTCTTCAGAAGGCGGCGGAAAAATCTGGTTCTCTCGATCGTGGAGCGGAAGGTTTTTTGTGATCGGCTCAACTCATTAGTCTGGTGACGTTCCATGCCTGCATTTCCACATTAGATTAAGATAATATTTGCGCTCGTAGTACGTACGGATCATGGTGGCTTCACGTGGGTCGCGATTCGCAATGTTCGCCTGGAAAGGGTTAACGAAATGCCTAAACAGCAGATGTCAGGTACACACATAACGCGACAGCAACGAATATGTCGAGAAAGTGCCTCCTTCGCCATCGTTATCGGCACGAAGAACGATAAGAACATATTTAACGGTGACCATCAGAGTTAAAGACCAGATAATTAGGGACAGTGCACCAAGCAGGTTGGCCCTGTCTGGTGCTTCTGTGAAAGTCGAGGAGTACACATAAAGTGGCGAGGTACCAATGTCACCGTAGATGACGCCGACGCTCTGGTAAGCGAGGATCAATACCTGCGCGAAACTGAAGGCCTGCATATCGTTAGTCAATCCAAATCAACATGCAGGGCAAACACCCACCTGTCTGCGCTTGTAGTCGTTCTCGTTCCGTAAGCCAGCGTCTTCATCCTCCACAGCTTCTATGGCACCTTCCTTGAAGATTTCGAACGAGCTTTTCCTCCCGCGGGATCGTGATCTCACACGAAGCGGTACCACGCCGCCAACATCGTAATCCTTGACTTGTCGCTTCGGTCGAGGGTTACCGGCAAATTGAACAGTCGACTCCATGATAGGTGGCAGCAAAACCCAGCAAGTTCCCTCAGGCAGGGTCTGGTCGACGTACCGCTTTATACTGGGGCGCTATCTTAACGCGCCCGTAAATCCCGTACGTGATACCAAGCAGTAAACAAGCTTGAGCGGTCAGACCTAGTGTCTGGTTGGGTCCCTGGGCACGGTGCTTATCGATTGGTTGATCGGGTTGATGCGCGATTTTTGAGGGCTGTTTGGTGGGTGGCTATGCATGCTGCTTCAGGAAAGGCTCTACGCCATTTCCAAGGCTCATTCCTCGCCGTGGATGCACAACAGGTCGTATAAGCTGCGAGATAGCTTGGATAAAAAAGCAAATAAAAAGAAATAGGAAGGCGCGTTCGTATCCTCTGTGTTGGTATACATCAATGCAACTTGCAGCACCATGACCGAAGCAGTGCTTTGTGCTGCGGTCGTTCCTGAGATCGATCTAAACAAGCAGCAATCTACTTATGCAGGGACTGCGGGATAAATGCACACGGGTGATTAAAGGAGGAACGCGACGTAAGTAGAAAACTTGGTAGCGCAGTTTCGTTCGAAGAAATTCTAGACAAGTACAGTCCTTCACACTGCGGCATATACGCAGCCGCACGCGGAGGGGAGCGTTTTGTGTTTCAGCCGAGCGGAACACTTGTGTGCGGGAAATGGTTGAAAATATTCATTGTACTCTTCCTGTGATACCATAGCTTACTAGATGGAGACAGGTAGGCTGACTTCAAAAGCATTTGTATGATAAATTCAGAGACGAAATGCAACTGTATCGCGGAGGAATTTAGGTCACATGTCAAATTTGACATATGGCACTAGACCTCTTACAACTAGCGTCCGATCGGCCCCACGCCTCCACGTGTTGTTGGTGCGTCACATTGACTCTTAAAGCAGCCTGCTAATAATTACGGGTGCTCGAGCATGGCGACACGGTCTGGTGTTCACGATTCTTTACTCACTTACTTACGTTACAAGGATGGGTTAAAAGCCTCCACAACCGGCCATACACAACGCATGCTCGAGGACGCTAACAATGTTGTCCACCAGCGGATTATCCGCGTGCAGGAGGACGGTATTTGTGTCCGTTGCTCTCACTGGGATTTCTGGGTGGACCGTGGAGATTCAACCAATCCTGCTCACATAAAGTGGGACGAGTTTGAGGTGGTTAATCTGGCCATGACTGAGTTTGCTGGTCCACAACAAAATTATGACACCAGCACACGCAATGAGGAAGGATTGTGCCGGCTTTGCGACTTGATGAGGGAGATATTCGATGAATATTTTCCCGGAATAGTAGAGCAATCATCGCGCTTGTGGCTCTCTCCGGGTCCCTATATCAAGTTGCGCCGCGAGGTACGTTAATTCAAATAAGCGTGTTTGTAGGTTCGATGCTTCCACTTGGCTCACTACATCAGGGTCTCTGGGACGTGGATTACCCCATAATCAATGTCAAATTCCGTTCCAAAGAGCTGAGACTATCTGTTCTTCCTCTCGTAGGAGATACGGCACTTGAATTGAGCAACGCCAGTCGCTCCAGAATAGTAAAACTTCAGCATTTTGCTCGGCGGTGTTTGCAGCCACTCGTAAATTTTGAACGAGTCGCGTCTTGGATACGGGAATGCGACGAGAGCCACACGCATCCTACAGTCTGTCAATCCATCCAGGCCTTGCCATACTTTCGACTCATTGACGTGAGAAAAAAGTCTATTGTTAATGCAGATCTATCGTACCGTTACGCTGCGCTCAGCTATACCTGGGGTACGGGACAGTATACACTTATAAAGGACAATCTTCAGACTCTAGCGCGTCCAGGGTCCTTGAGTTATCTTACTTCACAGCTGACAGCTGTGGTGAAAGACGCATTGATCGTTTGCGAAAAGCTCCAAATTCCGTTCCTCTGGTGCGATGCTCTTTGCATCGTCCAGGATGATGCAATGGAGAAAGTGAAGCAAATTTCACATATGGATCTAATTTACTCCACGGCATACGTCACCCTGGTAGCCGCAGAAACACTCAAATTACACAAAGGGCTTGCGAGAGTGTCGAACCCAGTAGTGAATACCCACAGAATATTACCAATCAGCCGAACCAACTATGTATTCGTTGAAGATAGTGGAGCAGCATTAGATCGATCCAGATGGAGTACCCGTGGCTGGACGTTCCAAGAACTCGTACTGTCTCGTCGTCAGATTTTCTTCACCGACTCGGATGTGATTTTTCATTGCTTTCAAGGCGCTTATTCCGAAACGCTTTGCATCCGAGATGGTTCGGAAAGACTTCTATGCAGTAATTTATCGCAGGCGACACACTCAAGTTATGAGATACAAAGATACATACAAGGTTCGGCTGCTGAACTACCGATTGGAAAGCATCTTGGGTACACAAAGCTTCTGAGGCTTTTGAGCTCCTTTGTCTCTCGTGACCTGACTTACGAGAGTGACTATCTTTCGGCTTTTAGCGGCATTTTAAAAAGCGAAGAGGAGACGATAGGTAAATCCCTTTGGGGTCTTCCAATAGAACTTCTTCCTGGAGCTCTACTTTGGGAAGCTGACTATGTGGTCTCCAGTGGTCTTGAGATGCGCCGCCGATCTATGTTTCCGTCTTGGTCTTGGACGGGATGGTCTTTCCATGGACGCGTTTCTTTCAGAGACTCCCTGCATTATCCAGAATATCGACGATGGCCGAGGAGAAGTCTCGAACTTGTGGCCCCGTCGCATCCACTCGTCCTTGTGCACATCCACAACTTGAATTCGGAGCGTCCATTCGAAATGTTCCCTGATTTAAAGAACCCAAGCAGTGGAGCTGAAGCGTACAATACAAATCCCGCGCAAGACGTTTCCAAACAACATATTGACGAGATTGGACCAAAAGTATCGATTTCCGATCTGAAACCTCAAGTACTACTAGATATTCCACAAAGTTCTTTGCCTTTCGAAAACTCACAGACGCTTGTAATCTCAACAAGTGTTGGGCGTTTCAAAGTCTCGCAGCTGCCAAAATTTCAAAATCCTAGCTCCAAGTTCGATGAGTTCGATAAGTTCGATATGCGAGACAGAGTCGAATGGGGTGTGTACTGTCTAAGCGACGTGAACAACGAGCACGAAACTGAGGTTCGCTTAAACGTCGAGTGGATGAACCAACAAGCCGATGTCCTGGAGTGTATTTTAATTGCCGAAAGCCCGTTCCAGGACGAAGAATCTCCGGGCGGCTTGCATACTATGGTGGTAGAGCGCATCGGAAATGTCTACTATCGGGTCGCAATTCCTGAACTGATGAAAAAGGAACAATGGATAAGTGCAAGTCCGCAGACTGAGGTGATCGTTTTGGGCTGATGCATAGTCAGGAGAGCGACACTTGAACGGATCTAGCATTCGAGAAATCGTATGATTGAGTAGTATAGATTGAGCAGTTAGCTAATGCTGCTGGGGATTTGCAAAGTATGCTGAGACCGAGGGATTCTTGAGGAGCCGTTCAGTTGCTTGGCTGCGTTGCTCACTCGGTTGTCTTGCGTCGGATTATCCTCGTCGCTAGGGACAGTCTCTCGCACAGACCCACAAGCCAATCCGGCGCACGTAATATTTTTCTTTTTTCTTTTTCCTTTTTTCCCCCCATAGGACAGCATCCGATGGATGTGCTGTCGCAGTGAGCAAGGACAACCCTTGACTATGCTCACTTGTGTTCGACGTAAACCGCTCTTCAATCTAGACCTGTTTGAGTCTACCGTGCGCCAGCGCAGTTCCCGAGATAGTCTGAGCGCAAGACTGATTTCTCCTGGACTTGCTCTGCCTGCACAGTCTGTATGTCTGCCTTAAGGGTTCAAGGTCTCACCTTCAGGATCCAATATCTACTTTGAGGTTGAAGTCGCGACGTCTTTCTCCGCATATTGCCAGGTCTTCGAAGCGATTGGTTGGCAGTGTTCAATTGATGTGATTCCGTCTTTTCCTTTACAATATTCTCGCGGCTTTGCCACGAACATTCTTTGTTATATCATCTGGTCGTTCGAAAGACTTGGTACGTCACCGGACAATTTTGCAAAAGCTTGGGTTGGAAAGGGGTTCGCAATGCACGGATGAAGATCTGGGCTGTGGCGTATAGCGTCTGCAAGACATCCCTCGCTTTCGCAATATATAAGGCATAATAGTTTTCCAAATTTAGTAGATTGTGTCATTGACAACGCCGTTCGTCTGGGCACGACAAGACTAGATGGCGTTTCGCGATGCGCTGGACCCTGCCGTAGTTGGGCTACGAGCGCACGGACGCCGACCAATCAGCAGCGATCGCACCACGACACCTGCACGCCGTCTTCATGCCATGACGGTCGCCCAACATTGCCCAAATTTGCCCATTCATCCAAAGTTTTGCATTGCCACTGCATTCAATGCCATTCTGGTCTCTCCGACCAGATTTAGCACACCAAGGCGGGCGAGCGACAGTATTTGCCGACCCGATCGGACATCTAGGCGCGCTCAACCCACTGTTCACGGACTTCACCGTGTAGCGCCCCACCAGGCTGCCTCCCGCCATTATGCGCCGCCCCGTGAAGATCGCTACCGTGCAATCGGTGGATGTTTGAGCCCAATCGTCGTTGTGGGGATTGAAGTCCGATCCACGTCGTGCAGACGAGTGCCCAAGACGTGAGGCTTCCTCGCCATGTGAAACAAGTTATCAAACCTCCGCTAGGGCATCCCCGTAGCACACGCTGGCTCGCACGCCCGTCCTTGCACACAGGGCTGAGGACGTAATTTCGTTGGCTATGGTGGGAGACTAGATATGTGAGGGAGCCGCCCGCGTGTGGTTGCGATCTTGTTGTTGTTTGGAAGGTAATTCATCGTGCGCTACGCCTCTTACAGGATATACACTCGTTTTCAGTCTCTTTTTGTCGGTCTCTCTTTTATACACGCACGCTCTCTCTCAATTAGTACATCTCGCACGTTTCGATAATGCCCTCAGCCTATTCTCTATGCTCATTTCTCATCTTCTCCTTTTTTCTACGCCTAGCGATCGCAGAACGGAAATGTTACGCGCTCAATGGCACTCAGCTGGGCGATGAATACGGGCCTTGTAATCCTAGTACCAAACACAGCGGTTGCTGTGCTATACATCGCCCAGAGGGTTCCGTAGACCTCTGTCTTTCGAATGGTCTTTGCATGGCCACCAACGATGAATTTATGGGCACGATATGGCAGAACGGATGCACAGATCCAACTGGCATGGATCCATCGTGTCCAAAGTTGTGCCCGGATGGTAAGTCTTTTCTCATCTCAACGTCTTTCCCCAAAATCACAAGACTAACATCCTTTCTAGCTCGCAACAATTTCGGCAACAGCTCGAAAGTCGCCGCATGGAACGTCCAGATGTGCGACTACGGTAGCTACTGTTGCCGGGCCGTCGGCGACCATAAAAACTGCTGCAACAACGCCACAGCACCCCAAATCAAAACGAAATTCCTCGGTGCATTCCAATTCAAGACATCGACCGCCGGCGCTTCCTCTACTCCTACCACTACCTCTACGATCGCATCATCATCGTCGTCATCATCATCATCCAAGACCAGCTCTACGGCATCATCAACCACCTCGTCAGCAGAACCACTTAATGCAGTCGCCTCTTTCAACAGCGCACTGCCCACTGCATCTCCTGAATCTCCCCTCTGTGCATCAGAAAGGCGCCAAACTGCCATCGTTGGCGGTACTTTAGCCGGGTTCTTTAGCACTGCCATCGTAAGCTTATTAGCCATCATATTCTTCCTCTTCAAGAAGGAAAAGAAGCAACGCAAATTAAAAGAGCATTACGAGGCACAGTTCGCAACAAACAGTTGGGGCGCGTACAGCGCGAAGATGGGATCGAGGAGCAGCTTTATCGAGATGGATACAGCGAAAGATCCGGTAGAGACGAATGTTGAGGTTCGGGTTGTTGGGAGGGAAAGGGAGGTTTGAGATGGGTGGGGAATGAATAGATGTACGATATAATGACCAGGATTGGCGTACTTTGCGGGACATTTGGAATAGGGTTTAGACTTGGATACCAGCAATGGGTAATGATATTGGATGTATTTGATATATTCTAAACGTCTTGAGGCAACCAAACGAACGTACCGGATATAATCTAATGTGATTGAGATTCTGTGCGCATGCGAGTGGTGGAGAGGCATGCACGCCGTCCAGATTGATTCCTCCCAGATACTTCCCTTGGCCATCCACGTCACATATGACACACGCCAAATTGACTCCGAACTAGCTCCGAACTTTGTACCGAGAGGTTGGTCCTCTTAGTCTGCGGTTCAGTACTATTTGAGGAGACGCAGACTATGGCTATGTACAAGGCTGGCTGTAACGCATTCTTGGTCCAGGATATGCTCGCCTCATTTGGAATATGGCTTTCAAGCTTCCTTCTAGGGCCTGAAACAGGTCAAATACTCGTCATCGTGGCGCAGCACGGGAGGTTACTCTAGCTGGTGGCCACTTAGTTCAGCTCTAATTCATCCAACATCTGTTGGATTCTCTTTAGATCATCACTACCATCGCTTGACTCTATGCTCCAGCGTAAAAGATTTTCTTTGGCTTTCCGTGCCCAGTCCAAAGCCTTCGAATGTTGGTTTTGTCCAGCATACACATAAGCCATGCGCTCCATGTCATCGGTCACGAGCACTTCCAGGCCTTCCCTCTCGCTGATGTCAAGGATCTCGTTTTCCCACTCTATGACCAGTTGTGGTTTGTACGTTTCCGCAGTCAGAGAACCCAACATGTCGTGTAGTTGCGCAAAGCGATCGCGTCGCCAATCACTCTCCGAAATTGCTTCCTTACCAGAGGAGCATAAATCGCATGCGCATTTGAACCCCCAATTCTCGCTGTACAACTTTTGTCGATTGGCATACTTCAAGTCGACCTTTCCGTACGAAATGCTGATTTCTTCACCAGGGGCGATGTTCCTTAGCGCTTGAATCTCCATCAACAGCGTCCTTCGAATGAACTTCGCATTTGCATTCGGCCGACAAGCATGATTAATCCTCGACACCAGCGGAAAAAGGCACAAGTACTCGTCCCCTGCATCTCCATCTTCAAATTGGCAAAGAAAAGAGTTTGTCTTGAGTATGCCTTCCAGTCCCGCTGTGTCGGCAGGCCTGTCGAGCTCCAGGATACCGTCCTGGTCTTCGTCCTTGAGCATATTCATGGCGCTCATTGATAGTGTGGAACCCTCAGCTGGTTTGATATGCATGGGAAGTCGTGCACTTGAAATGATACCCGGGGAGTCGAGCATAATCACGTCGCCTTTCGAGATGTGTCGTTTCGCTACAACGCCTTTACCTTTCCCGGGTATATCGCGTACTTCATACCAGTCTTGATGTGAAACAAGTGGTATCTTGAGAGATTCAAGACGTGCTGCCAGAGCCCCGTGTGCAGCTTTGGGAACCCCGATAATGCTGAGGCCTCGGTTATCGCGGTAATTAGAGATCGAGTGTGCGCAGTATGTTCTTGAGGCACCCGTGAAGCATGTTGCAGGCTTCTGCCATTGCAAGTCGTCTGATTCATGGGAACGGTAGGGTTTTTCAGCTGGTATGCATACAGGGTGCTGGTTGGAGAAGTGTATAAGGTTTTGGCATTGATGGTTGGCTGGAAATGTAGTGCAGACGGCGAGAGGGCTGTATAGCAGTGAAAGATAATTTGACCACTTCATCTGGTCGATATGTTGAGTCTGTGGTGTGGATAACTAGAAAGACATGTTGTGTATGCAACAGATCTGAAACACGGGCAGCGGGACAGGGGCAGGGAGCATGTGGGGGCGGGAAGACCCGCCTGCTACGCCACTAGTGCTCGCAACTTATATCGCATGCTTATGAACAGACTACATCCTAAATTACCTTATAGAAAAATGATTCCAATCATAAAATTTAGCCGCAGATCTTGTCACTCGAATCTCGTTAGATCTGTCCGTCCTCCATTGTGTGCGCAAAAACCTCATTCACTATCCGGGTCGCCTCATTCCTCGCTTGCACACTCGGCATGTTGATAAGCTCCTCGAGCAAGTCGTGCATCATCTTCATTCTTTCTTTGAATTCCTCCAAGTCGTAAAGATACAGTTTTGTCTTTGTGATAAACTTCGCTTCCAACTTAGCCGATATGTTGATGTCGCTGGCCCTCTTTACCAAGTCGTTTGCCAATCTTTGAATACGTAAGCCGAGAAGGATTTTGCCGTCTGAGCCGAAGAGAATCAGTTGGGGTGCACGATGCGAATACCTATTCCAGCGCATAAACAGAGTATGTCCTCGTTCGATGTCTACGGGGCGTTTGCGGTCGTGTTCGATGTACCACGTATCTAGAGCTGCATTCTTGATGTCTATTAGAGCAGTATGTACTTCGGATACAGTGAACTTGGGCTTTTGAGAGGTGTTGTTCGCGGAGTTTGCGTTGATGAAGTCATCCATGATCGTTATGAAACTGCTGGGGATTCTTGCAAAGGGGTACGTATCGCGTTTTCGGCCGTGATAGCTCGTGTAGTCGAGAAAGATTATAGGCAAGACGTGATGCTGTTCCAAAGCTTAATTCCAATGCCAAAATATGTAGACAAGTCACCGTCAGGTAAATCATTTCTTTCGTGCAGAAGACCGTGTAGAAGCGTTGAGTTATAGGTCTTCATGCGCACTCAATCAACGGTCGCCTGGGTGAGGCCGCACAGCTTGTTGATTAATAAACCAGAATCAATCACAAATGTCGAGAGCAAGTCACTAGGTTCAGTATAATAATTCTGTTTATACACAACTAGCAATTGTACAATCGCAAACCGCCATGGGCTCGTATGAGAAACCGCAGTGCCAAGCTTGTTGCCATGAAGATAAAGAAGTCAAATCCTGCTTGCTCATCATTCGATTGATATCAATCCATCCGACGTTTGGCTACCCTTACACAGCCCACCGATCAGATCCACAGTCTCGCCACAGGGACTTCAGGACTTCGACTCCCTCCTTGGATTGTGTAAAGGATGTTCGAGCTATGCTAGATGGTTGGTGAGTGACCGGTCCAAATGAGCAAGCATTGAAAACTTACCTATCCTCGACCAGACATAAGGCCCTTGAGAAACAGCATGGTTTAGAGCTTCGGGGGGAAAACATCCACAACGATATCTCCAGCCCTATAACCAGGACGGTATACGTATGGCTCCCACAAAACATCATAAGCAAGTTGCTGCATAAGATCTGCTCGGGCGTTCCCATATTCTTCCTTTGCGGCGGCTCCCTCTTTTTTGAGATGCTTGCCGCTTCTAGGCTGGTCCTTTTCCACTCCCTCGTCCCAACGACGCTTGCGGTCAGCGTAGGTATTAGCTGCGTTAATAGTACGACGTACGAGCCTTTGGACTTCGGCTGAGATCAAAATGTTGCCCTGGTCGTCGCGGACAAATTTCTCGCGTTCTGCTTTCCTCTCCTGGGTCTGCTGGGAGATCGCATCGTTGTGAATCTCATGGGAAGAGACTGCTTGTTGGTCTTTGTTTTGGACATTGCTGGAGTCTTTCTCAGCTATTATGGTGTTCTTGATGAGGATCAGATCTTGGCGTGCTTTGTAGGTAGCGGGAGACTCAGGGCTTTCGCGAAGGGAGGCCATTGTATACTGAAGGGTTGGCTCGTTGACGAGGGCTTGATTACGGGGTGTTTCGTTGGTAGTAGTAGAGATGGGGTCTTCTGGAAGAGGAGCCTTTCTATGTCGGAGCTCTGGCGCGCATATGGAGCCAGGTGCAGATAGTGATTGAAACGCGACTGAAGCACGCTCTCTGCCGTTTACTTTGGTCTTTTCGTTTACCTGGTTTGCGGCTGATATGCGGCGATCGCCGTTTGGGTTCGAGGTGAGATGCGGGCGTTTGGTAGTTTCGAGCGTATTCAAGGTGGAATGTGCCCCCGTCGCTCGATTGCGCTCGCTACCAGCCCCGGAGGTACTGTTGTCCCGATCATGGCCACCCACTTTCAGCACCCTCCGGCGACGTACAGGAACGCTAGCCCTCCTTCGATTTATCACTTGCTGATGGACAATCTTGACAAGATCTATTAATGCCTGGCCCCTGGAGATCTTCGAGCGTTTACCGTTACTCTCCTGCCGGTAGAACACGCAACCATTACGTGGAAATTGCTTCTCAACGTCCACACCTTCATCAGCCAGGAAAGCCTCTTTATCAGCAACGTTTATTTTATTGTAGAGGGTGGAATCAGAATAGACTTTGTTAGCTCCGTACCACTTAGGTTTGAAGGGATTCTTTGCTTGGCCGTGCTTAGACTTCGTCCGGCGGCCAATGGAAGCAGTAGAAGAGTCTACAGAGGCCGGTAGAGCCTTAAGGGCATGGAAAGTGATGAGGTGGTTGTAGTCGTCGAGTTCCGGTGAGATTTTGTCGGTGGTGTCTTCCGGTTGTTGAGCTCGATTCCCATGGTTGTGAGTACTGTGATCTGTGAATATTAGTATGGGCCAGCAAAAGAATTTCCAACTTACTGATACTGTGATCCTGCGACACAACATCTGAAGATTGGTATGCACTCTGTGTCAGATTCCAGAAATCGAGCAAGAGGGCCGAACCACGCTGTTGCCGATTAGGCGTAGATTTTTCGCCTAGCACGTTCATTTTGCTCTCTCAAGTTTGGGTGTGCTCTGATTGAATGGAATCTTAGGCCGAATTGATACAACGCGTTCTATGATACCAAAAATCTTTCAATATTACCGAGGCGTTAGTTGGTGACAAGTAATGCGTGCTGCTCCCGTGAAGGACGCGGTGCTGATCAGGTAGGGTGGGGATAAATGGTATGCATACAGTTGAGTTGAGTGAAGCGTGGTGCGTGTGTGATCTTGTAACTCCTAGTGCGTTGTGCAATAGATTTGTGACTGATTAAGCAGGAGCCCGTCACACGTGACAGACGCATTTACACTGCATGGAAGTTGACCGTTGCAGCAACTTACACTTGGTGGAGATAGATTATATTTGTCATTTCATACGGTCATTTGTATATTTTAGGCATGTTCTAGTCTTAATTGGCATAGAATGTGCTGCTATGGGTTGCTATCTATATCGTTGCTCGTCACAGAAAGCACCGAGAAGCACTGTATATGGGGGTAGATAAAGCAGTCTTGAAGTCAATCAGCTATTTACGAACCCATATTTCACCGTCTGAACTCCTGAACAGCTTTTATCCCGGCAGATGAACTCAAGCCTGCGCCGTAGCGTCTATTGTGAGCTTTCTGTGAGATGATATCAATTCCAATGTATCTGCGCATTACTAATTTGCTGAATTGATGTACAGTGCCAGTTAAGTGCGCAACATCACTTATCTCTATAGAAGGATGAGCGGTAGATATGGGCGAGTCATTCCCACCTCTGCATCAGTTACTACTGGTACAAGCACATTTTATTTGATCTCTAGACTACTCATGACATATTCGATCCTATGGTCATACGAACATAGTGATGTGTAGCGACTGGGTTTGGACATGCGATCTCTAATCTTTTGGAGCAGAAACAATCATTTAATTACGTTGATACCCATTTAAGATTCGCATTGCATATATGAATTTATTAGAGATATCTTGTGTTTTACTAGAGAGAGATGTAGATTAAGACTGGTAAGCCCTGACATGCTAGCTCTGACGCTATAAATGTCTTAGACATCAACAATTACGTGCCCCTATATTGCGATTTAGCCCGGAAATTCTCGAATCCAACACCACTCAATCATTCATAAGGCTTCCCACGACATATAATTTCAACTTTGACGTTGTTGCAAGATTCGAAAGCTGTAAATAGGGTGATTATACAGTTACTTAGAATCAGCTGTAAGGATTGAAATTATCATTCATCTCGCTATAATCGACGCTGGTATCATTTCTGTTCGACGCTATATTATCGTCGTAACATTTCAAGCCTGTTCTTGTGTGTTTGGTAAATCCAGATGTTCTCTCGTCTTCTCAGCACAGTTCCGATAGCTCATGTGGACGCCTTATCTCTGCTATGCTCTTACACCCTTTGTAGTCCTCGATAATCAACTCGCGCTGTTCTCGTGCATATTCTTCCTCTGGTTCTGTTCAACGTTAGTATTGTTCGTCTCTCTAGTAGGAGGACATACTTCCATCGTAACCGATCTAGAGGAGATCTGTGACGACGAACATTGATCCTAATGCGCGAAGGGATCTACAAGGGCTGTTAATATAGATAGCCGCATCGAACGAGATACAGATCATCTTTCCATGTGACAGGGCTGGGAGTTCACCCTGGACTAGGTCGTTCAAGGCTCGTATATAAGCGGCTTTTTGGTTCAAGAATATCGTGCAACCTAGCATGTTGGATTCGAATTTGGATTGGGTGATGAAGTATTTTCCGACGCACTATGCCCGTAAGGCGAAGATATATTCTGCATCCAGGCAGCAGAGCTCTGTTGCCTCGCAGTATCCATGGTTGCGATTTCTCGGTACCACTTCAACCATCCAAGCGTGACGGTGTTGGCCCTCACGATGTTTTGGTAATCCTAGTCAATAGAACTACCAAATGATACTAGAGGAATAGTAATCGCGCAAATCAGCAAAAGCTGATTTCATGGTTTATTATATTCTCAGCACAGGTAAGATTTCGATGCCATCCACTATACTCGTACACCAAGCAATCTATCCTTGAGTTTGCCACACTTGTAACATAAATCCTTGCTCGACCATTTCTGTAACTCTGAAAACGATGTTCACTCCATCACCCCATTCGATCGCTCGCAAAAGCTCCATAACGAGCTTGGTCTGGTCCGCTATGAAACCTTGCAAAAGCTGAGAGCGGAGATGTGGGAGCCTGTTTCTGGCTTCGGTACCGAAGACGTGCATTCACTTCTCCCACTTGGCAAGGCAACCAATGATCTCTTGTGCGTGAATCGAGATCATAGGCCGACTGAGACTGTCGAGAACGACGTCATGGAGAACACGAGCTGAATTCAAAATTTAAGATAGCCTCCTTGATCGCGCGAATATCTACACGAGTACGAGAAGCAATCGCCAACCGTAAAGTCTGAGCAGTGTAGTCTCCATCGAGTTCATATTAGCCATCTTCTCTGTTACCCTCTGCTTTGTGATCCTCTATATGAGAACGATTTCGGCCCGGATGTCCATCTTGGCACGATAGCTGAATGTCAAGTCGGGTTCGGTACCGGACAATTGCGGTGGTTCTCTAGCCACAGCCATAATTTGACCACCGACGCACTTCTGGGCTTGTTGGGCCTCTTAGGCTTTCGGCGCTAGAACATTGTTCCTATTTATTGCCGCTCCTTTGTAGATTATATGCGACTTTGTGAAGTCATCCACAACGTCGATGCCACGGTCTTTTAAGAACCTGATGCTTTTTGTGTTGCCGACCCTGTTGCATAGTGTTGTGACAGAGTAGACTGATATGGAACGCCAGTTGGGAGTGAAACCTTTGCTGTCTTCCTTTTACCGTTCATGCTTTTCTTACGTTACTTCTCAGGTATGCCTGTTCGCTCATTCTATGTTTATGAGCGGGAGAAGAAGTGGCATCCGAAGCCCTCCGCTCTGACGAAGATGCGGTGTCTGACTCGCATTGAGAGGCATTGGCCGAGTCCATATTAACGACAATACGTGTCATGGCGACAACAGAGGCTACCTTTCAGGTTTGCAGGCGGTACTGAAGGTGAGTCTCGAGAGTGCCAGCCCTAATCGGCGGTGTGTAAAGGTTAAAACTGCTTAGTTGTTGAACACCATGAGTCTCCCGAAGCGACAAAGAAAAATGATTACTTACCGTAGAGACCTTCTCCTGTGCATTTGTCTTGGACTTATCTGTCTGAGCCATAGCCGAGTCAGTTGATGAGTTTACCAGTGAATTGAACGCGCGGTTTGAACGTACCAGATAAGATGCAGAGTACCAACTGATCTGTGAGGAAAGTAATTAGTCGCGATGAATAGACACAGAGCAAATGTTTTTTGAACTCTAGTCGCGCCTTTGACAACTGATGTGAAGTATTCACTCTCCGTGGCTACAACCATATTGTGTTTATAGGTCGTATTATCGGTGGAGGTTCAAATCGAGTTCATATTAGACATGATTAGGTGCATCGGCTTTGGTCATCGATGATTTATGGTAGTAGTTCTGCCCTAACGTTAGAAATTGAACGCAGTGCAAGCCCGTGGCATATACTGACCGCGTACGGCATAAAAAAGGCAGGTAAGCAAGTTTCGAGAGCGAAATACTACAAGCTGGTTATGCGTCGGTTATACATGCAGATAACAGTGTGTGGCTCAAGATAATCAACAAAGGGAAAAGGGGAGAAAACTGTGTTTGAGTGCGTAAAATCGAAGATGGTGGGCCGAGAGACCAGAAGTGCGGACGGCGGGTATTGAGTAGCCGCGTGTTCATCAGCCACATTAACGGCGCTACTCTCAAATGTTCTATTTGAGTTGTCATTCAACAAAGCGAGAACACTTCAAAAGTTAGAGTGTTGACAGATATCGCACGTTGATAGCAAGAACACCTAGGTAACACAACTTGTTCAGTCTGACATCCAGTGCGAAAATCAATACCATGGCCCAAAAAGAAAACATTGGCAAATACAAACGGTGACCATCTGCCTTTAAATGCTTTTCAGTCGATTATCCAAGAAGCTCTCGGGTGGTTCCCGTCTAGCAATTTTGTAAATTACAATGAATCAACCATATCCGTAGAAAGAAAAGGGTAATCTTGATCAAAACCCTCCAAAAAAGACACCATAACCAAGCAACGTACACAAAAATTTTCACGACATCGAGCTACCAAGTCGTTTCATCATCATATGTCTGGGCACAGAAGCACCCATTTCATAGATGTGGTGGAAACTCCTGTACCACTAGCCGTTGAGCAGTGGCCGCGCGGTCGACGTTCTCCTCCAGATTCAGGGCGTCCCGGAGCTCATATCTAAGCCTTGCTCGCAATTCCTCGTACTCGCCTGGAATTTGGAAACGTTGGTCTCCAGATTCGGCAACGTGAAGGCTTCGGAGCCTATTACCACGAATCTGCGCGTGAACGATTCTGTACACAAGGCGCTGGACATTGGCGGAAATAAGTGGCTGGTTGTCACTGCTGAGTACAAGATTCGTGAACTCGGCTGCAGGCTCCTGGTTATTATCGTACGCCGCGTTGATCTCGGTAGATGCCTGGTCTCTGATCGTTTGCAGATCGATACGCGCCAGCGTAGTGCGATAAGAGTCAGGCACCATGGCCTCAGGTGGAAGATTGCCGGGCCACCCAGGAAAGGTTCTCGCTGGATTAGAAGAGGTGTCGATGCGAGCTCCCTGCATGATCTGATTGGCTTCCACCTCCCGTGAGACTTCTTCCGCTCTAGCAGCCTCATGAGCGTCGAGGAGGCTCTGATGTAGCTCACTACACCTCTCTGCCATAGCATCTCCGCGACCAACCGAATTTCCATCGTGATTATAATAGCTCCTGCCCACAATTGGGAACTCAGCGTCGACATCGATGTTGAATTCTTGTCGCCTCATGAATGCTTGCATTCCAGGAACGCCGATCCTGTTCTTGAAGGTTGTTAAGGTGTAGGCAGTGACCGCGGTATCGTAGCTCGGGGTCCATTTCTTGCCTTTGCCCTTCTTCCTTGACACTTTCTTCGCCTTCTTTGTCGGTGCGCTCTGCTGGGAATATGTAGGATTTTCTTCTACTGCGTCTTCGGTTATATCGACGTCTGACATGACACTGTTGCCTGTATCCAACAGTTAGCCGAGTTTTCTTTACTTTAGATCTATACTCACCATTGCTGTTGTTGTCGCTGTTGTAATCACGCGATTCATCATCAGAATCGACATTCGCTGCGTCGTCGGGGCCTGTGCAGCCGTAAGATTAGTTTCTTGTCGGTCTCCTGAGAAGACTACTCACCTGGCGATCCCGAACCCGAAAGACCATTTGCAGCAAAATCTTGTGCCGCTGTTGTAGGGTAGTTACCCTGCATGGTGGCCGGCAAGCGCGCTGATCCGCCTCTATGCGAAGAGCTCATAGTGCTGAGTACCGTTTTTTCTGAAAACTTATCCTCTAAGAAAAGCTCTGCGTCCCTACTATATATTATTGTGGGGGAGATTCGGACTGTATCGCGTTAGTACCTTAGGGAGCAACCAGTGCACATTGCATACGAACAGCGCGAGATCCAAGTCCGTCAGTTACTGTTTTCCAGGCGCTACAATGCTTCAGGCTGTGGACACGCTTTAGAGTAGTTCATACCATGTTGGTTATGCATACTTACAGGTATACGAATGTAGTTGACGGCGACAAGAGAGTTGAGTGTATAGAAAGAGCGCACAAGGCTTTATATAGTAGGGCAAGAGCTGCGGCGGGAGTCTCACCTCTAGCGCGTTCGATTAGCGTGGTTTATTCGAGCCGCGACGCGTATCGAAACAAGGGGCAGGTGAATGAGGTCACCGGGACGACGGAGAGCTGAAAATACAGGATAGGCTATATAACTTGATACCGTGAGTATGTAGAAAACTATGTGGTATTTATGATCGAAATTGAGGTTCCAAGCAAACAGCACAAGCAGTCGCAGGAAATGGGAAACAATCACAGAGAAGCATATGACTGCAACATACAGCCACAGTTGTAGCTTACCCAAGCAACATGATTCTCCAAATCAAAATCTACGAATTAGGAGAAATGGCTAAGACAGTTATTTAGCTCTTTTTTAGACAAACTGCAGCAGTATTCAGGACTGACGCAAACTTTTTTTCTTATAGTTGCGACAGATGAGACACTACAAACAACCTCATAATGTTCTATGTACTACGACTATCTTATATTGCTTAGTATCTAATGCATCAGCATTAGATAGGGTATGTGGTGAAATCATACTTTATAGATAGATTAAAATCAGTTATTCGTCACAGATGATGATCACGTCGTGCTTCATATGAGGTGAAGTATTTTCCTTTCGAGAATAAGTCAAAAAGCGATAAGTTTACAGGAATATACAGAGGAATCTACATCTCAATGACTTGTTTATTTGTTACGCTGTCGTTGGTAGACATACGACCAAAATCATTCTTGCTTCCGTGTTTGTATCTGCCTCCGTCACAAATCCGATTACGCTATTTGCGTCTAAAAACCATCTACCGCGTAGGCCTAGATTGAAGCAAATACCGTAAGTTCTACAAGACCTTGGCGAGCAATTTGTAATCATCCTCTGTTGTTGAGGATCCTATTCAAACTCCGAAGGCGCGACACCAAAGTGGCACTGCTTCTAGCGTTGAAGCACATTTGCAGGGCCTAAACAGCGGAACGACTTGACAATGTGATTTTTGTTCGATGATGATTACTAATTGAGGCGAAAATGACCCTGTAGGATGTATGTATCGTGCGAGTGTAGATGATAGAATAGATCGGGAGGCATGCCTTTCTGGGGGATATATATCAATATGCATCCATCGGAAAAGGTGGATAAATACCTGCCTGAAGTATCGCCCCTTCTCTGCAGCTTCTCTTCTCAAGTCCCTCAGTATCAAGCAGAAATACTCTTATTGATATATCTAACATGAGATTGCCGCTCTCTTGCACCGCTCTGCTTTGCGCGCTTCACCTTTGCGCCGCACACTGTACTTCCTATTCCTTCAGTTATTACGATTTATCTAAGTTTGAATAGACAACTTCCCCTACTTCCTCGTTAACGAAACGATTAGTCCCGCCTTTCGCTACACCAGGCGCGTCTCCGACGAGACCCATGCTGGCAATGGACCCAGCTACCCACCATTCCATGAGCAAGATCTTGTATCATCAGATATTCGCTGCGGAAGAAATGCAACAGTCTCAGGGGTAGATAGCGATGTTGCCACCGTAATCGCAGGCAGCAAAGTCGGATTCAGGCCGAATTTTTGGATCAGGAATCAAGTACGCGGGTCTCCACTACGAAGCAACGAACCTCGAAATATAGAAGCTGACTAGCGGAAAAAATAGACCGGACCCTGGGGCTTGGTTCTGCACGATGGCCCGCTCGTTGCATACCTAGCCCGCAGTCCCATTCAGACAAAAGAAGGTCTACAATCCTGGGACGGCGCATCCGGTGCATTTTTTAAGATCGCCCAACGCGGGCCTACTACGGATACATGGTGGTTCACCCGGGAAGAACTCGAAGGCGTGCAATTCAGCGAGGTGAGTTGCCTATATCTTCCTAATCTATCCGGCTATTTTCGACTTACGCCTTGCTGCAGTACAATTTTACGGTTCCGGTAGAAACTCCGCCGGGCTTCTACCTCATGCGTATGGATAGCATTTTGCCAGTGGGAGGAAACCGTACCCAGTTCTATGCGGGGTGTGCGCAGGTGGAGATTGTAGGTGAAGGAGGGGGCAGTGAACCGGGACCGACGGTGAGTTTTCCGGTACCGGAGAGCATGCTTGATGAGTATCTTGCGCAGGCAAAAAGTGGTGAGTTGTTTTCGTACAAGCTGCCTGGACCTAGTGTGTGGAAGGGATGAGCTATGGTAGAAGTTAGTGTGGAACTAAGCAAGGTGATTGGGCTGAGCGAGAGGTAGTCGTGTAGCGTTCCATTTTAGGACATAGACTGCGCTTTTCCCTATTTAGTAAATTTCCATACGTTGCAACTCCTTTGATGCAATGTGATACTATTCTCGAAGGTGATGAAGAGCCTATGATGGTGTAGTTGAATAGATTTCAATTTTTTTGCTCATGAATACATGCAGCGCGACGTGCAGTCTCTATACACCCTCGTCGTAGGCAGTGAATGATTAGCGGACTTGAAGGTAGCAGAAGATGTGCGATGAAGTAAGAAAATGAATAGCTGCGATGAGCAACAGTGAGTTTCTATTTATTGCTTCATGCACTGGGCTTCAATTGCTTGAACGTCTTGGTAATGTTGGTAATCGCCTCCTCGACCGGTAGTCGCTCCATTGAACTGGCACCGTAAAAACCATGCACGCCCTTCGTCCTCGATATGACATACTCTGCATCTTTCGGTGCAGCGATAGGACCACCGTGACATAGCACAATAACATCCGGGTTCGCTTTCGTAGCTTCATCTCTTATCTCTTGGATCAACTTTACGCAGTCATCCAAGCTCTTTCCACTCGTTGCACCAATAGACCCAGAAGTGGTCAAACCCATATGCGCAACGATAATATCTGCACCTGCCTCACTCATCTTCTTCGCTTCTGCCACGTTGAAAACGTACGGAGTAGTGATGAGGTCCAGTTCACGTGCCTTTTGAACCAGTTCGACTTCTGCATCGTAGCCCATACCTGTCTCTTCCAGGTTCTGTCGGAACTGACCGTCGATGAGACCAACTGTGGGAAAGTTTTGAATGCCAGCAAACCCGAGGTCTTTCAGTTGTTTGAGAAAGCGATCTATATCGCGAAAGGGGTCAGTGGCGCAGACCCCAGCAAGAACCGGCGTCTTCTTCACAACGGGCAGCACTTCGTTTGCCTGGGATCCATCATGAGTTATCGTATAGGCCATTGTGAATGAACTGGACCGACCATCTCCAAAACAACATCGTTGGCATTTCCATACGGCATCAGCCCAGCCAATGAACCCCTGCCTGCCATCCGGAAACGGCCGCTATTGTAGATGATGATCAGGTCACCACCGCCCTGCTCGATAAACTTGGCCGAAAGGCCGATGCCAGCGCCAGCACCAACAATGACAGCGCCATCGGATATCGAATTTCGCAGTTTCTGCAATATCTCTTTGCGGTCACTTGGGGGCGCCATGGTTGTGTTGGAGAGGTTTCGCCGCGGACGCCTGCCATTGAATGCGAGGCGCTGACGTCACCTAGTCAACATTGCGGGGCTGCTAGAAGCGACTACCATCCATCACATTTCGACCGACCATTGTCTTTGGAAGATCATAGCCTTCTTAACACCGTCATGGTTCGCGTAGCTCTTCTAGGAACCTGCGATACAAAACTGGAGGAGCTTTTGTTTCTCCGCGGAGCTATCACGTCGGCGGATCCGAATGGGAGCGTCATCTTCATCGACGTGGGAAGACAAGAAACCCACCATAAGGCTATCGATTATCCACACAACAAGCTGATAGAGAGCTATGGCAATGGCCAGAAAATCGACGAACTTCCGCGTGGAGATGTCATCAAGACGATGGCAGGCTTCACCACGGCACTAGTAAAGGATCTCTACGAACGGTTCGATGGCACCTACCTCGACGGTATAATATCCGCCGGAGGTTCGGGAGGAACCTCTCTCGCTGCAGCGGTCATGAGAGATGCGCTCCCAATTGGATTCCCAAAGTTGATTGTCTCGACAGTTGCCAGCGGCGACACCGGACCCATTGTCGAAGAGACAGATATCACGCTGATGTACTCGGTAGTAGATGTTGCTGGACTGAACCAGGTCTTGCGCAATGTTCTTAGCAATGCGGGCGCAGCTATCGCTGGCATGGCTTGTTCTTACGCAGCTCGGCGCACAGTAATCATGCCTGATGCAAAGACTAGGGTCGGCATTACCATGTTTGGCGTGACTACACCGGCCGTGGATGCGATACGCAGGCATCTCGAATCGAACTACAATGTGGAGATCTATGTCTTCCATGCAACCGGACATGGAGGTAAAGCTATGGAGCGACTGGTCCGTGAAGGCACACTTGATGCGGTGCTAGACCTCACCACAACAGAAGTGTGCGACCTACTCACAGGCGGTATCATGAGCGCTGGTGATGATCGCTTCGAAGCAGCTGCGAAAGCCGGTATACCCAACGTGGTGTCAGTCGGCGCAACTGACATGTCCAACTTCGGACCTATTAACACAGTGCCAGAACGTTACAAGGCCCGCAAATTGTACGAACACAATCCGGTGGTGACATTGATGAGAACATCCGAAAAGGAAGCAGCTGAAGTTGGGCGCTTCATTGCAGCTCAGCTGCGTCAGCACGCCCGAGAGCCTGCGATGATCGAAGTGTGGCTGCCTAAGGCAGGTGTCAGTATGATTTCTACGCCCGACGGACCATTTTCAGATGAGTCGGCAGATGAAGCAATGTTCAAGGCAATCCACGAGGGTCTTGAAGGCACCAACATTCAGATCAAGAGCGATGCTCGAGGAATTAACGAAGCAAGCTTCGCCCACGACATAGCAGAAGCATTGATGGAGAAAGTCCGGAAGCATAAGAAGCCATAAAATACATACGCACGTAAGAGGCAGTTTTCAGCATCGTGCACTGCCCGATTCGACAATCCTTTGTTTGAGACGTGGTTTAAGCCACTCCCCCTAGTCGGCTTTCGGTGCTCCAGGGAATGATTCCCGGCCTCTAATTTAAGACAGTGTGCTCATTGGTCCCCGAGACCTAGCTGCCTAACGTACCAAGCCGTGCGCGCAGGGCTGGTTCCAATACCAGCTTATGCCAAGCTAGAGGATTGGAACATTAAAACCACGAGGACCGCAGTTTTTGGACGTTACGAGAGTGCAGATTCCACATCACTATTTTCATTATGTTTAATCCTCTCCTTACCTTGTCGGTCGCTACCTCTTTCCTTGCGCGCTTTGGTGTGGCTCTAGATGTCGATGTAAATGACCAGGGTAAGTGGATCTCAGGAGAACACAAACCCGTCCTCGATCTAACCCGATTTAGATTCGATCAAGAGCGTCGCAAAAACCCTCGCTGGCGGCATTGTTGCTAAATACAAGAGTGATCTGGAGACGGACCTCATCCCTGGGCTTTTCAGTGATCCGTACTACTGGTGGGAATCGGGCGCAGTGCTGGGTAGTCTAATCGATTACTCATACCTGGCTGGGGACAACCAGTACGATGATCTCATTACTGAAGGTGTAGCGCACCAGGTTGGCTATTATGACGCCTTCATGCCAACGAACCAATCTAAATCTCTCGGCAACGATGACCAAAGTTTTTGGGGCCTTGCAGCCATGTCTGCCGCCGAAAACGGCTTCACGACCTCCAATTTGGGAAACCTATCCTGGATCAACCTGGCCTCCAACGTCTTCGACACCCAAGTTGAACGCTGGAACACTGAGACCTGCGATGGAGGCTTAAACTGGCAGGTATACATGTTCAACAAAGGCTACACCTACAAAAACGCTGCCTCAAATGGAAACTTCATCCTGCTTGCTGCCCGGCTCGCGAAATTTACTGGCAATACCACATATTCAGACTGGGCGGAAAAGGTTTTTGAGTGGACGCAAGAGAGCGGCCTAGTGTCGGATGATTTCAACGTCTATGACGGCGCTGACGAGCTCAAAAACTGCTCTGAACCTAACAAGATCCAATGGTCCGCCAATCATGCCACCGTCACCGAAGCTGCAGCCCACATGTACAACGTGGTGAGTACAGAAATCGTAAAGCCAACGGAAGAGTAGCTAATGTACGTAGACCAAGGGAAGCGACAAGTGGAAGAAGATCGTGTCCGGCCTTGTGGGCACTTTCGACGTGTTCCAGAAGAACAAAGTCCTTTATGAAGTCGCCTGCGAGAGCAACGGGAAATGCAACATCGATCAGCGCGCTTTTAAAGGCATTTCCACTCGCTCTTACGCACGCGCCGCTGTATCCGCTCCCTTCGTTTCTGAATCCCTTACGCCCGTTCTTCAAGCTTCTGCCCAAGCAGCAGCTGAGGGTTGCAGCGGTGAAGGTAGCAAGTTGGAATGCGCGTTGAGATGGTATGCGGATGACACGGCTATCAGTGTCGACACGGGTTTAGGTGAAGCATTTAGTGCCCTGGCTGTGGTGCAGGGGCTGCTGGTTCCGGATGCGAAGGCCCCTCTTACGGGATCCACTTCGAACGGCACGTCGACTGGAAATGCACCGGCTGCGTCTGGAAGTGGGGAGCCTATTGAACAACAGGGTGCGGCGGATGCTCTTGTTGTGTCGCGCAGCTTGGTGGTCGCTTTGGTTGTACTGGCTGTTGCACTCCTATAGCCTTTTTTCTTTCACGTGTAGGACTTCAAGCGAGGCAACTTTCGACGAGCCGATAAAACAACGCTGTATAATATGACAAAGTAATCACGACCGATGTCTCAGCATGTTAGACAAATTATGACGAGCTCTTGCTCTGCTGGTTCTCATGTACAAAGACGTCAGCTTGTACATCCCTGTCCAACCTCACAACATATCATAAGATCCTTCGACCACGCCACCATCTACTTCGCACTATCGGCACCCCGTACGCTGCGGCGAATGGCAGCACACTATTCGCAACCTAGGGTTTTGCCGAGTAATCGATATATATGCAATCAAACAATGTCACGCTAAACTGATCCTTCAGCCACATCCTGAACGCTTCCGGAACACAGCCTACACACAGCGATTGAAGACATCACACGCTGTCCGAATGGCACCGTACACCGACTGGTAAACACTTTCAGCCTAGGAAATGCTTTGAAGTGTCTGGCCGGGTTGTAAACGTGGAGTTCCGCGCCAATCATGAAATCAACATCGATATAATCTAATCATACTTTCAGAGCGAACAGCTGCTTCGGATGAACTACAACAAGTGTGTGACATCTATCTCAAGTCTCATGTAGAAGTACCAGTAGACTTGACACGGTGTTACGGATATATCTTTGTACCGCTTTATCTGCGCTGTTGCAAATCTGCGTGCGATACTTTTCATGATGAGCTTGAGGCGATTGATGGTATTGTGTCATGGTGGACTGGATATCGGATAAGTCAGGGTTTGGATCCTTCGCGTGTTCCAGCTTTGTTTAGGCGGTCATCTTCACTTCTTGATCCGCTTGATGCTACCGAGTCCTGCTTTGTCCTTGTTCAAATGCTCGTAATTCATGTAAATCAGATGCTTAACGTGTTCATTGATCAAGTCGGTAAGTTCTTCATAGTGAGATTCAGGACATCGATTCGTTACAACATGACAGACTACACTGACAGTCTTATATACAAGAAGAATAACACAACACTGCTTCAGAGGTATCAATAAAAACAAAAAGTAAGCACATCAGACATCAACCATGACCATCGATCTGTTTATCTCCCAGACCTCCCTCGACTCCTGCACCTCATGGCCAAATCGTACCACCTTATTTGGCAGAATGCTCAACCACCTCACGCTCACCCTTCAAGTCGTAGCCTCCGAACGCGGCGTTCACACGGCCCGGAATGCTGCTACGGCGGTCCAAGCCAGCCTGATGATCAGCTGTGACATGGTATCCACCCGTGATAGCATTCACGGGAGCGCCCGCAAGGCTAGAGCGTCGAACGGTCTCAAGCTCAGCAACAGAGAGGCGCTTCTCGTCGTAGTGGACGGTCTGAACTGCCCCACCGACAGCACCACCTTCGAGCGCAGTGGCAACCACGTTGTCGCCCTTGACACGGAGGATGTGCATGCCGTGGCGGACCCAGTGCAATGTGACATAGACCATGACGATGATGAAGCCAACCATGGGAACAAGATAGGAGATACGAGTGCTGCTTGCATCGGCGATGGCACCCTGGATCGGAGGGAAGACTGCTCCGCCGGAGACGCCCATGACGAGGATACCGGCACCGCGACGGGTGTTCCTGCCAAGGTTTGCAGTTCCGATGGTGAAGATACTGGGGTACATCGGAGCCATGAAGAAGAAGATGACGATGATGCATGCCACGCCTGCAGTCCCGTGCGCGCTAGAGACATAGGCTGTGAGGGCAATAGCGACAGCGGCATAGACCATGAGCATGAAGTTGGACTCCAAGAAGTAAGCTAGGCCAGCGGCGATGAATCGACCAACAGTGAAAACGATAAGGCCGTAAGAGAGTAAGCGAGCTCCCTCCTCTGCAGTGTAAGAGGCTGCCTCCGTAGAATAGTTGATGAAGAAGGTCGCAATAGTGACCTGGGCACCGACGTAGCAGAACTGAGCGACAAAGCCGAAGATCATGTTGTACTCCTTCCACAATGGCTTCTGCTCAATGATGTTGCCGTATTGGTCCACGGCCATACCAAGTTCCTCGGAGTCTGCTGCAACGATGGATGCTGAGCGCCCAGCAGCTTCCGAAACTTCTGGCAATTTTGAGAAGAAGAAAAGCACACCAACGGCGACTCCAGCACATGCAACAGCAAGGTAGACATATTGGACGTTCTGTGAGACCGAGTTAGAATGGTAACGTTAGAAGGGCGGATTAGATTATTACGTACCGTGAGGGAGTTAGCATTCTCACCCGAGAAGAAGGCCTTTGACGCAATCAGAGGACCAGTGAAAGAAGCAACACCGTTCCAACTCTGGCAGAACTGGAGGCGAGCGGAAGCAGTAGCCGGATGACCGATAACCACAGCGTAGGAGTTGGCAGAGGTTTCCAAGGTAGCTAGACCGCATGCAATGACGAAGGTGCAAGCCAGAAATCCGCCAAAAGCAGCCTTTTCGTTCTGTGGGGTCGAGAAATGGGCGACTGGCCAGAAGAAGATTGCTCCAAGCGAGTATAGAGTGAGACCCATCAGGATTGTGACTTTGTAGCCTTTGCGCTTGAGGACCTCAGCAGCAACCGGGGAGAAACAGAGATAACCACCACCGAAGTACATGACTTGGAGACCGGTAGACTCGAGGCGCGTGACGCCAAGGACAGTTTGGAAGTGCTTGTTGAGGACATCGAGGAGGCCGTAGGAGAAACCCCAGAGAAAGAAGAGGGAAATGACCAAGCTCAATGGGTAGATGAGTTTCTTCCCGCTCAGGTATCCTCCAGCGATTCCAGGAGAATCTGTCGGAATGCCACCACCAGCCATTGTTGTCGTGTGTGTATCTCTTTTCTGTCGATGATATATTTAAGAAGAAGACGATACTGAAATTGAACAAGGAGCCGTGGTACTTGGGAAACCCGTGATCGAGATGCACACTGATGATGCTCCAGAGGGATGGGCAAACACGATATCTTTATAGTTAACAGCCTCCTGCGAAAGGGCCTTACAAGCCTTGAGCCGCACCCCAACTTGCGATGCGCCATGGTTTAGTGGTTCAGAATCCAGATGTGCCCACGATGCACTAGCACGAAGCTACTGCATTAGGGGGCGAGCGTGAGTGGATTCTTGGCCAGTTGTTAGTCTGTGCTGCCCGAGAGTCTCCCCGCACCCCGCCTCAACCGGGACTACGCTAGTCGCCCCCAGGCATTCGCGAGTGAAGGTCTCCACTCCATGATGCGTAAATGGCTTCTTGTCCGAAGCATGGCAATGATTGCCGCGATCTTCAAACCACACAACGGTCAATCTTCTTCGCTAGCTCCGGGCCATTTCGCTTGGTACTGAACTTCGTCTCGACATATCTGATCATGCGCCTCTATAATGTTGTGTTCATCGATGAAAACTCCCCAGGAAATCGTACTACACATGCATGTTATTGGTTGACCTTGCTCGAGTAAGAATCTCAACAGCGTCTTCTAGCTTGCTTCTAGCGTGCTTCTGTGCAGCGCCAGTGGGCCTCGACCACCAGAGCCTCATGATGGCTTCATCTGCGGTAACGGCCTCTTGATGGCTATCGGTCCTTCTCCGGAGTGGGGTCACAGAATGCAAGATCAAGAGCCTCACCCTAGCCCGCATCTCTTCCCTTTTGGCTATAGTATAGCTTCGTTGAGCCGCGCACGTCACGGTCCAGATGACCTCTCCAATGATGTCAAATATACGGGACATAGTAGCCATAGCTTGATTCGTCGGAGGGTAGCACCCTAGTCCTTGACTTTGCGGTCCATCATCTAGTGCCCCATTGCCCCCCGCGCGATTGATCAATCCCAGGCGGTACCCAGCTTTGGGGATGCGGGAACTTGTGTTGAAGCTAGTCGTATGCCGTCCTCTCATGAGTATGGCGCGTAGCCTGGTCGAGACGCTCAACGCTGCGCCTTCTTCAGAGGCTCAACAAACGTGCAATCAATTCGCTAGAGCCCTTGAGTTAGTCCACGAAGCATTTTTTCCTTCTGGCGAGCATTTCTGAACTTAGGCTTCAGCCGCAATATGTGGATCGTGGTAGATATTAGCTAGGGCCACCAAGGCCACGCCATGCTCCATCAGTGTTTAGTTGATTCTGATCGTTCAAGCATAGACGATCACCTGAGCCGAGGGTGGCGTAAGACCCTCCTATGCCCCCAAATCTGAGCCCATATTGCTTCTCCGTAGCCCATGAGCGCGTTTGATGTTCTGCCAAGTTCTGTAAGTTGTCTCACTTTGGAAGGCTTGCTACTACAATTGGAAAGGGTTGACTTCGCAATTGCCTGGGCGCAGAATTCGCCTTTCCTCAATCGAGACAAGGTAGAAGGCTGCTATTCACAATTGCCTGTGCCTTTTGTTGCGCTGTATCTCGATCGGGGGATTGTGTCAGTCACCGGCAGACTTTCTGTGATTCCATAGCTCAGCGCCAAAGCATTGATGGGATGGAAATGGCAAAGCTCATCAACCACCCACTCAGAGACTAAGGGAATATTCTACTACGTCGTGCAATTCCACCTAGTGACAGATCCGTTATAATGGTAGCGAAGACCGAACATCGACCGAAAGGATGGTAAAATGCCATGATTACGTGGCCTTGATATGCGGTGTACGTAGCTAAAAACTACGGAAACAAGCTTTAAGTACACTGGCGTGAAGCAACTTGAGGGACTGAGGAAGTTTGTAACAAAAGCATCTACTGTCCCCGACTTTGATTTAGGAGCTCCAGGTCCCGCATACGAGTTTGGAGAGCCCGTAGCTGCTGCTTAGTGGATTGTCCAAGCTCTTGATCTGCGATGTGACCGAGCTCGGAGATGTGCTGCAAGTAATCTAGTCGTATGTTCAGCTGGGGAAATCGGTCTTGAATAGCGGAAACGCATGGCGTAGACTTCTAGTATAGAACTTGGGACACGCTCAACGCGATTCCGTGTCAAAAAAGCAGTTGCCTTCGGCTGGTGCTGTCATGATGACACCGCGACGCAGCAGATCTTATCCTGAAAGTAGTGCATCGGCATTTGCTCAAAGCTTCAGAACTAATTCGGTAGTTCACCCATGGACCCGGCGCTTCGTAAGTCTTAACTGTAAAAGCCACTCGTACTTATATAGCGCGCCGTGGGTTTTTCAAAGGGGCCCCGCTTCACATCCCAGATGGTAATTTTTAGCTGATCAATGCTGTCACAGATTATTGTTCCCCTGGGGCCAAAAGTTCGCTACTGAAAAATTTGGACCATGGGGTTTTGTTCGCTTCGAAACCTGGAGTAAACGCATGCCGTACTGGGGTAAGCGACTAGCACCATGCCTTCGCTATTAATTGATGGAATGGAGCATTGCTTGGAACTGACAGATTCTGGCTTACATCGCGACAATGCGTTGTATAATCATGCTACACATGTGAGCAGGGTGTTAGTGTCCGTCGTAGTGTGAGGATGGAAGGGAGTTGCTCATATCATCTAAACACCGACACTCAAGGCAACCAAGTTGCACTGACATTCAGGGGCTGCAAATTTTACTCCTGCAATCGGTTCAGTCCTTATACCATCTTTAATCTCGTTGTCCGAATCTTTACTGCTTCCGTTTTCTCCTACTACACCTTCGCGGCGGCCTCCACATGGTACCCAAAAAGAAAACCGCACATAACCAGTGTATGATCCTGACTATACGGCGGTAACACCGCATCATATCACACTTTTTCAATACCTAAACTATTTCTCTCTAATATCAACAGCTATCGCACACTTACCATCTCCATCATTCACTAAATATCGTCTACCTCCCCCTCTTTCACTCACTCACTTAACCACACACTATTATTGCCATATAGTGCAGTTCATTCACACACACACGCACACACACCATACTATCTTAAACACCCTATATATACTTGTTAAGCAGCTTTCTCATCACCGAATCAAACAAAAACTCGTAATAGAGTTCTTTGAGCCGGGCTTCGAAGTGGCTTTTAGTTTTTGATTTTTTTTATTCTGCTGACTGTAAAAGATCAGACGGCGCGTCAGTTCAAATCCGTCAGCTGACAAACAAAACTAAGAAATATATCTATCTACCTGGATAGCATCGACTTGAATAGAATTCACAGCCAGGGCGCTGGAGCATCCACTAATTTTATTAGAGCTTCCACAAGACATCAGGTAAGTAGGAGCCAGGTTACCCTCAAGGCATTAGAGATTCTTCGATTTTAATGGTGAGATCTATCCGTGACTGTACTCGAGACCCATTACCAGACCCTGATCCTTACACCACGGCCATATTACCTACCCATATTTATACCCATACCATATCATATCGTATTATACACAAGCTTAACATTTTGAGTCTACCCACAGCATACTTTCAAGAACCCCGGCGTAGGATTGGTCCTCCATAGAGTGCAGGCCCAGCGGTCGCTCATCGTGATAAGAACCCCATTGCGTCTTCCTCCATCACGTCCAGAATTCCCTCTAGTGCTTCAGTAGCTTCCACAGCCCTGATCTCGGCTAGCGACTCTTCCTTCGTCTTGTTCTTTTTCTTCGCCGGTTGCTCCTCGCTCTTATCATTCGCTCCATCAACGTCGTCTGGTTTTCGCTTCTCCCCGGCTTCCTTCAATGTATTTTTCTCCTGCTTGGTTGGCCAGAAGAGGTGCTCGCCAAGTCCCTCAGGCGTCAGGATATCTTCGTCCGTGATCTCCCATGTTTCATGCTCCTGATCTTTAAACTCTGGGTGCTTTGGAAACAGCTCAAGCGGCATATCATCCTGACGGAAGAACACTCGTTGCACGAACTTCATGCGGCACCTTCTCCTCGCGAAGTTGTATTTCAGGGAAGAGAAGGGGAAGTAGCTTCCAAAGAAACCGAAATCTCCACCTTTCTCTTCCACTTCCAACATCTCGAAACGCTCGTCATCAAGTAACTCGCGCAAGCCTTCGGACCTACCCCAATCGTTGTAGATGCCGATTGGCACATTGGCCGTAAGTTTCTTCAGGTTGACAAATTGGGGTGCGTAGCGTTCCCAGAAGCGGCGCCAGCCTTTTAGTTCGCGAGCAAGAAGGACTCTCTCGGCGTCCGAGGGAGTGCGTGAAGAGCGTAGCCAGCCGTGAACACCAGGTACGTCGCCGGGGTATTGGATTGTGAGTTCGTCGACCATATCCGCGATACCGGTTAGGTTGAAGGAAGCTTGTGTGGGGGCGAGAAGTTCGCGTCTGTTCTCGCCCTCCCCAACAAAGGTCTTGTAATCGCCGAAGTAGAGGCACCCGTCTGGGCCGGAGCTAGGACAGCTGTTGGCCCGATCACCAATTGAAAGGCGTATAGGGATACCGAGCGAGCGTAAGATGGAGATCATGTCTCTAATCCGGGTCAAAACTTCTTGTTTGGGAAGGAATGAGCGGCTTGGCTCGAGATTCGCCGGAAACACGTCACACATCATACTATCCCATGCGAGGATGGGTCTCCAGCCGCACTTCTGTGCTAGCCACCGCAAAGCCTCTTGTATGTCTTGATTAGCAACGGGATCTGGCTGCTGTTGTGCGTTCTGATGTTGGGCGTTTCCGTGATGTCGTCGCTGGCTGACATTGACTAGATGAAAGGGGTGCAGAGTGATGTCTCGAAGCGTATCAATCGGCTTTATGTTTATTAAGGGATACTTTCGGGTAACAGTACGCAGGCTCTTGAGTAGATCTTCGAAAGATGCACCGGCACCTTGTACGACGTTGTTGCCTGTACGGACTCTAATGAGTATGTCTCAATCATATAATGACAAATAAGTGGCTCAACTTACCTAGATCCATATGATGTCGCTTACAGTCATCATACGTCTTGTCATCGAAAGCCTCCTCTTCCTCGCGGTGATGGTGGCCCTGGGTGATTCGGTAGGGTATGGGTCCGATTACATCTCGGTCTCGACGATCTTCCATCCAAGCATACAGGCCAATCTCGACGGTCTGAATGTTTGACCACGTGGCTGCGTCGGTCGAGAAGAGCGAACGATAAGGCGCTGAATATTGTCAGTGCACGACTTCAGTAAGGACGTGGATTCACTCACCGTAATCGTGGACTCGTAGCTTGGTCAAGCTCGACGGACAGTTGTTCTTGATGCCATCTATAAGGCAGCATACGCGTTGATGAACCTCCCACTCGTTCCAAGTGTGGAATCCAGAATAACGCTCTCGAATTGCCTACATTGTTAGCTTAAATCTCTCTACTTCAATGTTGAGTGACGCTGTGCTATTGCTCTTGAATAGGTAGCATGATCGACAGTGATTCAACACTAGAGAAGCATCGCGGAAAAATGACGAGGATCTTACCAGAGTCTTCAGATTCTTGCATAATGGAAAGATCATCTTCGCGACAGATCCACCCCCTCGCCGCCGCGATAGACGGAACTGTGGCTTAAACCTGTAGTCATTATACGCATAACTGTATTCAATGCGTGAATGCGCAGTGTAGTCAGCCCAGTTAGACACCTCCAGCTCTTCTAAGCGTGCGAACAGCTCCGGGCAAGCCTCAGCTAGTGTATTCCACGACCAGATCTCCTCAGGCGTCCAGACGAAGTCTTTGATGGCTGAGAGATCCAGCCCAATGAGAGCAGGCAGATTCTCCTCTATCCACTTAAAGTCATCGATGCTGCACCAATGGCTCATGGCAAGTTTTTGCACATAATGCCGGTTCTTGTCGTTGATGCTGGCCTGAAAATATCTCCAGCGCGCTTGGCCCATGGACCTGTACTTCCAATCGCCCAGCCTGATGTCCTTAACATCGCTCAATTGCAGCGGGTATCGATAGAGTAGCTCATCCACGACCTTGGATGTCGACATGCCTTTGCAGGTACGCTTGAGTGACCATGCGCTGTCTCTGTCGAGATAGTCCAAGACACACTTGAACAGGTCGTTCGGCAGTTGGAGGAAAGGCGAAGTCTGCTCTTTCCTCTTACCATGACTGCGAAAGGGATCGGTATCGAAGTCGCGCAATATGGGGCTCTGCTCACGACTGTCCATTCCGTCGAAGGAGGAGGTCGGTGGCATCTCGAAGGGGGGGAAGCCGAGCAGTCGGTGGAGGCGGAGCAGGTCGTGCAGCGCGCTCATATAGACGGTTCTCGGGCGCGAGCGCTATTGTCTCGCATGCCAAGCCAGTTCGCAAACGGTCGGACTGGTGAGTTTAGAATGAAGGCGGTGAGGTTGCACGTTTGTAAGCGGCACTGAGCTCGCTGGGTGGCTTCGGAGGTGAATGAGCACTGTCTAAGCGCCGGACAATAGTATGAAGAACGCAAAAAAGATCGTCACTTGGCAAAGGGGGAATATCAAGCTATGCGCAGTCGGCTGAATGTGTTATATTTAAGATTTGAGTTCCTGGCAGGACGTGTTTGCTGCTGTAACCGCGGGGCGTCTCCGAACGGCGATGCGGCGGAGCACGGGGAAGGAACAACTGTTGTTCCGGCGCGTCCTTTGGTGGAAGCTTGACATGTTTTCTTTCACGTCCCGCTTTGCTCCCCGCGTAACTGTGGTTCCCTTACACTTCAAGCAGCGTATGCTCCGGTAAACGCGCGCATCCTCGCCTAATACTCCAATTTGTCGTTCGACACTTCCTACTGCGAAACTTCCACCCGTGCACGCGCAAAGCTTGAGCATTCCCGCCCACCATGGCCGACGCAACCCTCTTCGAAGACACTTTCACCATCAACGATGTCAACTCAGGGAAATACGACCGCGTCTCACGCCTGCGCGGCGTTTCCACCGATAACTCCGTCGATCTGACCCTCGACGTAAACCACGAGCTGTTCCCTGTCGAACGAGGCGAGACTCTCACTGTCGTCTTAGCCAACAGCATCCGCCTAGATGGCGTTAAGGACGATGCGAAGGCTGGTTGGAGAGATGTGCAGAAGGCTGGGGAGCAGACGCTAGCAGACCTTTACGACTATGTGTGCCACGGGAAGGTGTACAGGGTCACTGGCGAGGAGAGCAACGGCAATAGGTCAGTTCTCGTATAAGAGGTTGTTGGTACGCGTGGAGCTAATTATTTGTACAGCAAGGTCTATCTGTCGTTTGGAGGACTGTTGCTGGTCATGGCCGGTCCGTATAGGAAACTAACCGGCCTCAAGATCGAGCACCTCTATCTACTCGTCAAGAAATAGGCCTCTGGTCTTCTCTCATTTTATATCACAAAGAGCACGCAACAACAGCATGGGCGGCGTTTAGGAAAAGGTGGAGTGGTATCATTTGGTCTCTGTCTAGTCTATTTTACTTCACGGATACCCCCAGAGTGTGAGGCGTCCTTAGATGTTCAGCATCCTGCTTTATAGCGTAGGAAACTCAAACTTCCGGTGCAACCGGGCCACAATCTCGACGAAGTCTTTTTCGTTCTCGGGTGTCAGAATGCCATGTCGTATGAAGAAATCGATCATAACTGACGCGCAGTTCGGCTTGAATTCTCCCTTCTCCAGATGCTCTTTCACCTCATCTACGCTCCATAGGTAGAATTCCTCAACCTCGTCGTCTCCAGGCTTGGGCACAACATCCTCGGGTAGCTCCAAATCATACACGTACTCCACCTCGGGCTGCATCAAACCTGTCTCTCCTCCCGCGCTCTTATCCCTTATATAGAAATACGTGATGCATCCTGTTGTCTGCACCTTACTCCGCACCAAGTCCTCTGGCAGCGATGCTTCTTCTGCACACTCTCGAACTAGACTCTCGAACGCGGATTCACCCGAGGCGATGCCACCTGCTACAGCGTTGTCAAGCATGCCACCATACGTCTGCTTCGTGCGGGCCCTCCTTGGTACCCATATCCGCAGCTCACCGTCTTTCTTTACGTATGCAGTTAGGTGCACACCATACGTGACTACACCAAACAGCGGGCTCGCGCTCCGCTCCACATCGAAGAGTAGCTCTCGATTACGTCCGTATACTGGGTACAACTCATTGCGCCATTTATCAAGCACCTTGAAGTGTCCTGTCTCGCGCAATGCCGTGAGTGTGGTCGCGACGACGGCAGAGCGCTCGGCTGCGTTGGAGCCGCCGTTGAGCGTGAGCGTGAGATCTATATCGTCTAATTCCCAGTGTGCGACGCCACGGAAGACTTCAGCAACAGAGGGTAACATATAGCCCAGGGCATAATTGTGGTCTGCTACACGGAGTTCGTAGTACGTGGATATGCTGGCTTCGTAAAGGTCGGGGTTAACTTGTTGGTATGGGAAGCTGGGAGGGAGTCAGCGGCTGTAAGCAGTAAGTAGGAAGGACGAGTACCCATCGACCGCATTGATCAGATCAAGGTTTGTGGAAGGCATTGTGCATATGGGCGTTTGGAACTTGTGTTAGGAGGAATGGTGTGACATTGAGGTTGTGGAGGCACTTGTGCTTTCGGTGGCTGTGCGAGCTTGGTGGGGGCGGGGTACCTGGCTAGCTTTCTTCCAACGGTTGGTGGAAGTCCTGAACTTTTTTTAGAGGTGGAGATCCATCACACCACATAGCAATTGGTACATTGATTCGTTCTCTACATCACTCTACCCAATACGCCCAGGGTATGAAGGCGCATTATTGGTCGGACTACACTTTACTACGTTCCACGCATGCAAGACACAGTCCGCCGTCTGACCCAGACATCTGCGGAGACGTTTCCATGAATGACTAGCAAGCTAAGGGGGAAAAAGAAAAAAGAAAAAGACAGAAGTAGTGATATATGAGAATGGCAGAAGAGGGATCTACACGTGATCAACCAACATGCGCCCAGCTCATAGTACCTCGGCGTCATGTCAAGCGCGTCAAAACGGCCTTGGAAAAAAGCAAGTCCCTGAACAAAACGAGAAAAATTGTCCAGTATGAATTGGTCAACCGAATAGAGAATGATCACTATATGAGCATCTGCACGAACATACCTTTTTCCACTACAGATCAGTCAGCGATTCTGGTACCGGCAGAACATGATCAAGAATTCAATGTTTTGTTCAGAGAGCTAGGCCTCGATGACGTTCGAGGAGAGATACGGGTGACATCTTATTCTAGCCCCGCTAATGACTTGGAGACTTCGGGGAGCAATCCCGTTCTTAAGACTCTTAAGGAGAGTTTCGAGGCTCTGCCAAAAGAATTTCTGGTTTCTCTAGACATATCAGTGGATGCACTGATATCTGCCTTTCCAACCTCTTACACGATATACCGACCCATGCTTCTCCTACCTCACAACGCCTTCATATCAGCCCCCTGGACCACATTTCGTCAAGCTGAATTGGTCCAGCCATCCAACTTCCAATCCTTCTGGAAACGAGTCGCTTCTGGTGTAGGAGTAACCCATATTGCCGTCAATGCCGGGATACCTCTCCAAGCTTCATCACAATTCACGCACTCCTCCATTCCCCTCAATAGCATAGAGAACGCATCACCCGAAAATATTCTCCGCAGTCCAACAAACCTCACACCAATATACGGCGACTTCGGCCCTCGGCCCTCCACTCAAACCCTCTCGTCCCCAACCGCTACCGACTTCGACAGCGCCCTTTGGGTCCAGCATACGCAGAACGGCATCCATCAAACCTGGGCACCCCTCCACACCATGTTCAGCCGCGGCAACATCCGCGAGAAAACACGTCTTCTTACTCTCCCTTCGGTGACCACTTCGGTCGCAGATCCTAGGGGATGCACAGCCGTCGACTTATATGCAGGCATTGGCTATTTCGTTTTTTCGTATAAGAAGGCTGGAGTTAGCAAAGTGCTCTGCTGGGAGTTGAACCCCTGGAGTATCGAAGGGCTGAAGCGGGGAGCGAAGTTAAATGGATGGAAGGCACAGGTCGTTGAACCCAACACTCCTGGATCAAATCGTCTGGACGAGAGTAGCGATTTGCTTATTTTTGCGCATTCGAATGAATATGCGCACCAGGATCTTGCGACGATACGGCGCTTCGTAGAGCTTTCACCGATTCGACATGTCAATTGCGGGTTTTTACCTTCTTCCAATCTGTCTTGGAAGAGTGCTGTAGGCATGATTGACAGGGAGTTGGGAGGATGGATACATGCGCATGAGAATGTGGGAGTGAAAGATATTGAGAAAAAGGCAGAGGAGGTGGTAAACGAGATAAAAGGGTACTTGAATATCGCTGGTTTACACGGAGAGGTGAGATGCGAGCATGTTGAGAAGGTAAAGACGTACGCGCCAGGCGTGCTGCACGTTGTGTTTGATGTATTCGTAGGGGGAATGTAAAGTGTATAAAACTCAATAGCCTAGGAACACCGCAATAGTGAAACTTCCTTGTGTGCTTGAAAGGGGGCTATATAGCCTTGGAGGACTCACAGTAGGATTTTTCAAGTTCAGTGGCATGAATGTTTGAAAAACAATTATATACAAGGGTAAAAGAGAGTATTGGAAGAAGCTTAAGAATCAAACCAGTTTAAACCACTGGGACCTATCATTGTGTTGCTTGTCCTGTACTGCCTCGCCATCCATTTGCCCATGGATGTAAGCTTCCCCAATCAACTCATAAGCTTCGCCGATAGGCCGAAGGATCACTGGAACACTACAGCCGTACAGAATAGCAATAGCATCACCATCCTTGGCTTTAGGGGGTCCTAAGCCTACAAGTTTCTCAGACGTCTGGGCAAGCGACTCTGCTTGGAAAATGGATCGGTTCCATGTTACTGCAAGAACGCGCTCCAGATAGTCTTTGGTAATGCTTGTTTGTTCATTGAGTGCGATTTTCTTAGTAAGTTCCGACACATTAAGATGGCCATTGACTGTCAGGTTGACTAGGCAATTGAGACAGGCTCTGTGGTAGTATGTAGGCGCATACTGTCCATTTGGACCACGATTGGCAACAAGTGTCCGCCACAGTTTCTCTGGTGCATTTTCGAGTTCCGTGCGAACTGATTCATTATCCCAGCCAAGATATGCGAGGCAATCCTGAGGAATGACTCCGTCAGGTATCGAGATGGGTGGGGCGTTTATTTGTCCGATGTGTAGACCGCGGACTGATAGAGATGTATCCTGCGTGGCTGTCTCATTTTTTTTTCGTCTTGTCTCATATATGCCGAATTTGACATTTGCTGTAGTACGACCGCAGGCGGTGTATGTATTCCTGCCAGGAAGGCCAACAAAGCTTTCACCAGCTCGACGTCCTCTGTAGACATCTGCACCTCTGCCAAAAGGGGCGTTGTCCACAGTCTTGATCCACGATGGGAGTTTCTCAATCAGATATGGAGTGGCTGGTCCTTCCCTTTCCCGTTCGGGCAATGCCCAATGCCGACATATGATATCTAGAGATTCAGAAGTATCGACAGTCCACTTCACAAACCTTTGATAAACTTCCATGAGATCTTGCCCATAGTCTGACTTAGGTATTTGGGGTTGCGTACTTGGAGGGGGTTCTCCGTTCGGGCGGTAACCTTCTCGGGAGATGTTTCGTAGTGCATGAACAGTATCACGTGGATCCGCTGTGTCAAAACCAGCAAGCTGCGAGACTAGCATCTCGAGCGATTTGGTCGACTGATACGTTTCGTCATCGTTCTTACGAAAAACGTTACTGGAAAGGTCGACGAGAAGTTGAGCGCCCAGGGATCCCAGGTCATCTGTGATTTCCTTGCCACGAGGATCGTGTTTCTTCATCCTCCACACTAGGTTGTCGTAATATCGGTAAAAGATACCAATAGCGTCACGGAAATCGTTCCAATGGGCTTGCTTCCTACCGCAGTGTATCGTTGCTTCTCGTGCTAGGGCAAGCTCCTGGATAACCCAGCGGCGGGTAAACCAGCTCCATTCTAGTAACTGGTATAGACATATCCAGTGAGGAATGTGTTGATCATTTGAAAGGAGTTCTGGGAGCAAATCTTCGTTGATGACCTTCTTTATGAAGTCCATCGCTTGATCAGAATCTCTATCACCTACACCAAGCCAGATACAAACGTTATCTGCCTTGTGGTAGATTTGACTCATCTTCATCACTTGTTGGGTTTTCTCAAACTCGTCTTTCTGATTGATGCACAGAGCATCGACCCACAGGTATGTTTCCTTAGAGGGATCTCGTAGGCTTTTCAAGGCCGCAAATAAGTTCTCGCGCACGCCATAGGTCCGGGCTTTCAGGTCTTGTCGCTTGTTACCTTCAGTCTTGTTCTGATCCAACAACTTGTCCACAACCGATACCAATTTTGGTATGGGCTTCGAGTTCCACTTGTCCACGATGATGATGTTGTCTTCCGCACCTTCACCCCAATGGTATGAGAGTGCTTCATATTGAAATCTTTTACCCAAATCTTCGTCGTTGACCGGGAACAAACTGACGTTGATTTCTTCGTCTTCTTTTCCTGGCTTGATCATAAGCAGTCTGACCTGATCCTCTCTAATACGCATATGGATTTGTTTTGACATGACGCTCAAAACCCTTTCTCTCATGCCAATTGACCTATTTTCATTTCCTGCTGGAACACGCCCGAACCGGTGTCTGTTCTGTACCGGTGTTGGCCTTTGTCGGCGACGTACTTCCGATGGTGGCGGCTCGGAAGGAGACGTCGGATCGTCGTCATCCTGGTCAGTCACCCTGGGTCTTTTAGAGGATGCATCTGAGGATTGGCCAGATCTTTGCTCTTCGTCTTGTTCAGACCGTTTACGCTTCTCTGGTAGAGCCGTGTTACTCTGTGCAGTAGTGACAGTGGACGGGTCGTCCGACAGACCTCTCCGCGTATCTGGCTGATTTGAGGGCCATTTCCCCGGTGTCTGTCCCCTATTTCGGTCCGGACATATGTGATGAGATCCATCAGATGAGACTGTGAGCTGTTGGTTGCAGTACTGGCAGGTATTCGAACCCGTTTGCGGATCGTCTTTCTGGTTGGTCGACAATGTATGAGGTAAATTATCTGACGACACTGACACGGCCGGCGAATCGTGTGCACCATCAGATGATCGCAGCTCCACTTCCGACATGTCTTGTTGTAACTTTTTTGTGTGTGTACGAGATCTCGATGAACGTTGGCCTGGCGGTGTCATCACGAAGACGAAGGAGAACTGTGCAATTAGCGCTGCACATCAAATCCGGCTGGAAGAAAAGTTACATATTATACCACTGGTTGATCAGTGAGACTTAGATAAGCTTCTTCACTAGCTTTCTTATGTCGTATCGACCGTACAGCTCAGCCGTATCGCACAACGTTGCTTCGGCGTTACGTCGAATTGGAAATGCTGGTTGGGTATCTGATTCGCTCATGTCATCTCACCACACCGCATTTCGGAAACTTACATATTCTATTCATAAATGCGGCAGCTTCTGCGAACTAAAACGGGTAGACTCCCAAGCCGATCCCATATGGCAAGACATTAGATTGGTTCACCCTCAGCGCCACGCGTTCAAACCCAGACTTAGGAAGGTAACACCAACAATACATCCCGGCTGGCTACCAAGGTGATAATGTCCGAGCTGATATAGATAGATTCGAAGCTATTAAGCCAAGCAAGTACCCGGCCGAGAGCATGCGAGGTCCTAGCCGGTAATGAGACGATGTGCTCTTGTTGTCTCCAATAGTCTAGTGCGTTTAGGGTGTTGAATTTGATAGATTTGAAGGAGACACCGAAAGTAGTTGCTTTAGCTCAGACCACTGCTAGAGATGGGGACTTTCGCTCATGCGTGTGATCAACGCCAATATCGTTCTCCAATCGTAAGTCAGGCACGGGGAAGGGCTAGCGAGTTCGTAGATGAACTACTGCGAACAGAGGTATTTGAGGCTCTGCGAAACAGTCATGTGGAGCCACATGCAGGATAGAGGTGCATGATAAGCATCTGCAACTACGGAATTAGGACAGGCTGAGCAGCATGAGAGACAGGGGTAGGCGCGTAGTTACATTGCACGCTGCAAGGCTAACATAAGGTGCCCGCACTTGGAGCCTTGTGACGTTGTGCCCACGAGCGATAGAATAGTGCTTTAGGTCGCATTTCTATCTCTTTTTAGCATACGCCTTGAAGACGAATTATGCTCCGGCTTTTTGGAATGCTGCCTGTTTTGTGAGTGAGCTGAGCCTCGCGGGGTGAGGCGTAATATACCGCGTCCCTTGGCCCCGGCATCTTCAGCCTTGCACCTTTTTAAAGTTGCGGTGTGTCGAGTTGCTGGGACAATCGGCCCCAGGATCGAGGTAGGCTGCGTTCGGTCCGGTCTCACTAGCATGACACTGTCGTATGACGCGCAATCAGTGGTTGAGGGTAGGTTCTGGTGGCGTCTCAAATAAGGCGTTCCTCGGAGACCTATAACATGCACGATAAGCGCTGAGGAATTGTCCATTCGTTAAGCCTTGTTTTTCTTCAATGTCTTGTCTCTTGATAGTACTTTCGCTGTGTCAGTGTATGCATACGTCTGGGGGGCCATCTTCTCTCGCAGTTCACCTGAATCTCTAGACATTCAAAAGTTTCCATGTTGAAGTTGTAATGAACAGGTCCTACACAACGAATATCACGTTTCACGCTCTAGACTTAGTGATTTTTGCAAGTAATGGTTTCCAGAGTTTCGTCCGAATAATCTAGGATGGTATATGCGTTCAGATAAAGTAGAAATTTGTATGAAAAGGTCTGGCTGATATCGAGTCTCAGAAATTAGTGCTGCGGTCATTTTTATGCCTTGTCAGCCTACCGGTGAGGACAAGGCCGTACCCAAGGCTTTATCTATAGCCATTCATGCGTGACACAGGCAGTGCCTACCTTCGGATGTGACCAGTTAGCCTACGGCACGTATGCACAGCTCCGCCTTTTTGCCTGCACCAGTCTTGATGCGAACAACTACAGACGGTAAATCATTTAAAACCACCATCACCACGATTGTGGAATTATCTGATCTACTTCTCTTTCCAAATGGATCCGTTGAGTGTAACAGCAAATCTGATCACCGTACTTCAATTAGCAAACTCTGTTCTTTCAGTATGTTACGAATTTCGCGCCGCGCTGCATAAAGCACCATGGTCTCTCACCTGGGTACTTGACGAGATCAAAGACCTACGCAACCTCTTGGAAAATGTTGAGCGCGTTGTGGAACCACTTAACGAAAGCAACTTTGAAGACTCCAAACGGCTGCGGACCTTTACCATACTCTGTGATACAGAGTCGGGGCCCTTAGTTCGGTGCCATCAGGAACTTGCGCTTCTCGAAAAAAAGATTGTCTCGACTTACGGGTTTAATGCGCCTATATCAAAACGACGAGTGTTCATACAGGTAATGGGATGGCAGCTCAAGGACACTGAAGCAAAGGCATGTCTTGAACGAATTGATCGATGCAAAAATACGATTATACTTGCGATGACAGCGGACGAATCCATTATTCTGAAGGAAATACGCGACTTGAATAAATCACTGGGTGAAGATCTTCAGTGTATCGGTGCAAATGTCTCTAAACTCGTAACTGATATCGACACAAAAGAGCGCAGTATGTGCAACAACTATTACGTTTACAATTCTTATCTGATTATACCTTTCCAGACGACGCAGACAGAGCCATTACACGATGGCTAGCACCTATCGATTCTTTCGATAACCACGAGCTGGTTGCCAATGCCCATCACACCGGCACAGGAACCTGGTTCCTTAAGTCAAAAGTGTTCCAACACTGGCGCACTAGCAATAATGCCTTCTTGTGGCTTAGTGGTTTTCGTGAGTCTCGAGCCATGTATGACCAACATAGAGCGTTTCAACTAACATAGCACAGCGGGCTGTGGGAAAACATTTTTATTGTATGTGCTCCGCTAACTCTTTCCACTCGCAGTTGCGTCAACTAACATTAGTAAAAGCTCTAACATAATCATGTCACTAACCAGCGACTACTTTGCTGATAGCGATACAGTGCACCAGCCAATTGTATCGTATTTCTATTGTGACTTCCGCAAAAATAACACACAGAGTGCTATTAATACTTTAGGTTCACTTATTGCACAGCTATGCTCTCAGATGGGTTCTTGTCCAATCGAATTGCGGACTGCTTTCGAGGGAAGCCAACAAGGAAGCGGAGTACGCAAGCCTCCTTCATTCTCGGCTCTACGGGCGGTCCTACAGTCTCTCTCCAGACTCAACAGGATTATATTGCTCATCGACGCCATAGATGAATGTGAAAGTCGGCAGGACCTCCTTGACTTTTTGGTGGATATACAGCACTCTACGAAGAAGGTTAGTGTACTAGTAACAAGCCGTGACACGGTGGACATCAAAGATGCGTTGTCGTCCTTTACGCGTGTTCACATGGAGGACTACGTCGAAGATGTCGATGAGGATATCAAATCATACATTGAGCACCGATTGAGCTCTGACACACGACTGCGAAGGCTACAGCCTTCTGTCAAATGGGACATACAACAATCTCTCCGGTCAAGATCTGACGGAATGTGAGTAAGCATGAAATGTCAATGACAATTTAGAACTGAGGTTTTCTAGGTTCCGTCTCGTACAATGCACTATAGATGAGATAGCTACATTGCGTACAGTCAGGGGTATCCGGGTTTCACTACAGAACATACCTAAAGGGCTTGGTGAAGTATATGAGAATGTTCTAACCAAAGTTGCTGTAGCCGATATACATCTTGTTCGCAAGATCCTTCTCTGGTTATCATTTACAGTTTTGCCATTAACCCTGGAAGAGCTGCGGTCTGCAATCGCAATTGAGCAAAATGCAGACGAGCTGGATACAGATCTCTGCCTTGCTAATACGGAAGATATTCTAGAGATGTGCGGAAGTTTAATCAATGTCAGCAGAGAGGGACATGTGCAACTGGCCCATTTATCCGTCAAGGACTATCTGCTTTCTGCTAGCATCCGGAAAGGACCTGCATCAGCATTTGCGGTGTGTAATGAGACTGCAAAGAGTGAGCTGGCTGTTGATTGCTTCACCTATCTATCATTTCTGGACTTCCAATCGGGGCCTAGCGAGAGTGCGGATTCGTTTGCTCAACGACTAGCCGAGCATCCGTTTCTCAGACACGCTTCTACAGCTTGGACATACTATCTCCGAGGATCGAGTGGCGAGACCCAATTGCAGGAGAAGATTGCCGCGTTTTTTTCATCCGAGAACCGCGCAGCATTTTTGTCATGGGTTCAGGTCCTCAACGCGGATGCGCCATTCAAATGGAGTCTCTATCCCCGGCATGCTACCCCTCTGTATTATGCCGCATCCTTTGGTCTATTCCACATAGTTCAACACCTTATCAAACAAGGAGTTGATCTTGACGCACCAGGCAGCCGCTTTGGTGGCACAGCTCTGCATGGTGCGGTCTATAGGCATCACTCACTCATTAGTGCTGCCTTGTTGCAAGCAGGCGCAAATCCTAATCGCGCGGACTTTGACCGAATAACACCATTACATACAGCTTCAGGCCAGGGTCATTTGGAGACTATAAAATTGCTGCTGGAGTATGGAGCCAATCTGGATGCTCAAGACCGCGGCGGACAGACGCCGTTGGATTGGGCTGTTCGTGCCGGCCAGGACGAATCTTCGAAAGTGCTAATGGGTGAACTATCTGTTGTGAAAGCGACGGATGAAGACCAAACTTCTCATGTGTGGAAGCCTCATGCAAGATATGTTCCAGACTGGTACGACAAACGATCAGGGATGGACTCTTCGATTGTGCTGGCAGTCACGATAGGTGGCAAATGATGGTAGTGATAATCAGAGTCGATCCGTATCTCTGAGTATACTACGCTTTCATGATTATTATGCCGCACAACGGTAGCTAAAGGCTACGTTATTATTACCCTGCTTCAGCTGGACACGCCCTCCATGTCCAACGAACAAGAAGATACGACTGGTTTTGTTGTGTATGTAACAATGCCCATCATGCAGAGACTGGTGACTTTTACTGCGGTCCGCGACCATGGAACCGCCCCAGTACGTATGTCTGTGCGTTTTGCGCTATGCGGATTATCGAGGCAAGGTTGCGTATCCTAGGCACCTTTCAAATACCTCCGAATGGCCATTCAGAAGAATGTTCATCATACAGTATATATACAACACGCAGCGCGCAACCCCAACATGACCCGTGGTATCTTAACATCCCATCCTATGCCAATCCCCAAGTACGCCATACACGCCCTGAAGCCGCGTCATCAAACACTCTTCAATTGATCCTAAACTTCGCAGGAATATTCTTCTCTACAATCCCCGCGCGCTCGGCTCTCTCCCACTCCTCCTGCTTCCTCTCCTGCTCCTCGTGCATCTTGAAATGTGCGATGTCCTCAGGATGATTCAGATCCTCCTCCTTGACATCATCCCCACTATGATACTTCTCCCAGTGGTGGATTTCATACTCGTACTCGTCGTCTCCATGGTGTCCTGGACCCATGCCGAAGTCCGGAAGCTTTACGCCCTCGTGGTCCTTCTGGTAGAATTCTGCCGCCGAGATCTCGCCGTCTTTATTGATGTCAAACATGTCTAGCACAGTTTGTACCACCATTTGTTTCTTGGTCTCGGAAATGTGGGAGCTTGAGGGGTCGTTGAGGCCGTAGGTGCGGCGGATGTCGACGCTGGTCCAGAGACCTGTTGAGTCGTAGTCGTGTAGCGTGAAGAATGTGCCGGCGTCGAAGGCGGAAATGTGATGCTCCTCTGTATGCCAAATTAGAATATATATCTAGGCTGTGTAGTGAAAGGGTTAGGTTATTCGTACCAGCCATGTGTCGCGTCGCCCAGTCCGCGTCTGGCGCAACAACAATCTGGTGGTTGTCGTTCCCACCGTGGGCAGCGACATTAAGAGCGCTGGACAATAAAACCAGCGCGCTGAGCGGTATCCGGAGTAATCTGCTCATCTTGCATACGTATTGATGAGGTGGAGGGACGGCGACACCTGGAGATTGCGGAGGTCAATCTATCTAGACAGGGGTCAGTGGACAGGGATCCGCCGGTGAAACGTGCGGTCCGACGTCACTTTCAGTTTCACGTGGGCATGCACCACTTTCGTTTCCTTCCTTACCCACCCGTTCACAATGAATGTCTTTCTGTTGCTGGTGCTGTTGCTCGGCGTGCCTTTCGTGTTCTTTCTCGTATTTCTGGCGTTATCTTCGTGTTTAGGGAACGACTTCCGCGCGAGAGTTGCGGGCATTACATTCAACCCAAGATACGCATCCTACGGCGATTCATATGGCCGCGGTCTACAAGGTGGAGCTGGAACTGGAGGCTGGGAGGGAATTGAGATGGATGAGCTACTAAGAGAGGACAACGAAGATGAATTCTAACCCATCGAGGCCGTCAGATCGCGACTCCATAAAACACTAAACGGTGTCTTAGCAACAAAGGGAAGCGGAAGAATGGCATGGCAAAGCTATGTTGTTCAGGCACATACTATATGAGTCTATCTCGCCTATCCAAAGCTCGCGGTCGTCAGTCCGGACCCATGACCCGCGCCTCAGAACTCGAGATCCTCTTTTCGCGGCATCGCATTACCGCTCACCTCCCTTACGGCATCCTCTTGCGCCTCCCTGTCACCCTCAAGTGGCGGCAAGCTGAACTTGGCGATGACGAACTTCCTCCGACTCAATGTAAACGCAAGCTCTTCACCTAGCCCTTCTGTACTCCCTCCGCCACCCCTCTCATGGAATACAGGTAGCTTATGCACTGCAAACATACCTTGTGGCTTTTCTTCATCTTTCGTCGTACCCGCCGATGTGGCTAGCGAATCAAGATGCGAGTACGGGAACGGTGATAACTCGAAGACGCCGTCAGAAAGGATCTCCATCCAGCGAACGACGCCCGATGTCCGCGGATACAGCGTCGTAGGAAGGGTTATCATGGCAGTGAGGCGAGTGGAGTATTTCCGGAGGAGGGCACGGAGAGTATGGAGGAACGGGAGGACTGCGGATGGATGGGAAGTAGCGGGAGGGTAGAGGGCGGGTGAAAGCAGGGATGGAATGACAAGCCGGTGTATTGAGTTCGGTGGCGAGTTGGCTATCTGTCTCTGCAGGTTCTCCAAGATTTGAGTAAACGGCGAGTTTGTCGTTCGTGGGATGGGGATGTAGTCTATCGCCGTGCCGACGGGCAGCGTGAGTCGCCGCGCGAGATCGAATGTGTGGCAGAATATGGCGGCCTCGTCTGTTGCCGCATCACCTGTGCTCGGGGATGGAGAACCTACATCACACTTAGACCTTCTTCTTGGGACGATCGAGATCAATTTGAAGCAGTTTGTTTGCGAGTATATACAACGCACCTCTCTCCCTCGAACTCCCATGCGCACCTAACCCCTCATATCGCCACGCAATCTTCATCTTCTCCGCCCTCTCCTTGCCCTCCTTTCGCCTATCCTTCTCCTCCGCTATGCCTGGCAGCTCCCTTCCCCAGACCTCTCCCATTCCCACTACATGCACCTTGTGTCCCTGTACGACGCCCTCCGCGGCATAGAACCGTAGCAATGCACCTGCATAGTCCGTCGTTCCCGACTCGCCAATCAAGATACTATTGCCGATAGGTAGACCTGCGTGCCCGGCGAGAATAGAGTCGAGCGAGGGAGCGCCTGTTGAGGTGGTGGGGCGGCCATCGATGGGTGAGGGGCGCACGCCCGGTGTAGGTGGGGCTGGTGTAGTTGATGAGACGGGGGCCAAGGAGTTGCCAGATGGAGGCCCGTCAGCTGGAGAGCGTGTGAGGGCTACGTTACGCTTGCGAAAGGCCATTGTGCGATGTAGTATTGTGTGGTAAATGCTTGCTCCAAAAAGTTAGAGCTCTTATCGATAAGCGACGTGGGTTGACGTCGCTATTCAGTGCGACGCGCTCCCGGGGCACTTACACCATCATGTGATCATGAATGTTGCCTCTCTACACCGCCTCTCGATAATCCATCGCGACGCCGCTCGCAATGTTGTCTCGAAATATCTTCTTGTTTCGGTCGTATGACGTGGTTTGGTGACCTTTGAGGCTGAGCTCTATTGGAACGCCTGGATGCTACACTTACCCACTTCCGGCCCCAATCATATTGGCTAAACACAAGCATCGACTCGTAAAGTAAGCGTTTCATGCGTTTAACGCTTTCGTTAAATCTCACACGATGATCGACGTATAGTGTACATATTGATCTACAATAGACTAGCTCAGCTCGTATGAACACGATTCTACTGTCGGCACGTGCGACTGCAACCCAACAGTGTCAGTGACACAGCTTGGAGCAGCAATTGACTCCCCATTGTCAGTAGAACGTAAGGCACCGAGTACGATAGATGCAACATTTACCTAAGGAACGACGACATATATAAAGTGCAACATCTACGCACTGAAAACACCATCATCAACAACCATCACATCTTACTACAGTCCATAACTCAAAGTCCTATCCACTCATCTATCCTCTCTCATCTACGCAATCATGCACTTCATTCTGCCTTCTCTTGCCCTCCTGAGCATCGCATCTGCGGCTCCAACTCTGACTTCCCGCGCAACATCCACCTCGCCGACTTTCAACCTCGTCTACAAATCCAACGGCAACGCCCCTGAGCCCGTCGATGCTCTCAACAGCGGCACCTGGTACGTCGCCAACTCGGTCGGACACCTAGTCCTCACGTCCTTCCGCTCTTCCCGCTCCCTCTTGTACAAATACGGCCAAGACCCTAAGATCGGCACGGCCTCCGTGGGCATCACCATTACCCCAGGCGGCACAGCTACCGTCCCAGACGGCAAGGCCATGACATTCGTCAACAACAACGGTACCGCGCCGACCAACATCCTCCTGAACGCATCTGGCATCCCTACTCTTTGGCACGACGGCGGAAAGTTCCAGGCGTGTGCGGGTGAGAATGACGAGATCATTCTGAGCTATGTGCAGCCCGGACAGAGGTTCCTAGCTGATTGTGCGGCGGTGGAATTGATCAGTGTGTGTTCTACGGAGGGAACCGGCAGCCAGATGACAGGGCAGTTGGGCAAGCCTATTGATGTTGCTTGTGTTGAGGAGTGAGGGATTGTCCTGGGGGATGTTGGAAGTTGCTTTTTCCTAATCTTTTTGTCGTTCCTTTAGCGCATAGCATCGATGCATCACCAAAATCGCCATGGCCAACAGTCATAGTAATAGTAATACACTCCTTTTGCCTTAGTTTTTATCTTCTTTATGATATGCTTATTGGGCTTTTCTGTGAGGATCATACGGGATATAAGAAATTGGAAATTGTTCTGAAAATATATGCCCTAAATGGCCTTACTTTTCTCCACTTCCTCACACCTGGTAGTCTCTCTCTCTCTCTCTCTCTCGGTATGTTCATATCATGGGGTCGAGTTTAAGCTGAAAATCTTTTGATTGTGAGATTCCAAATCTGACAGAAGCAACAGTCAGAAATCGAAACACTGTCATTTCCTTACTCCATCCAGTTACTGGTAATGACGAGCTGCTACCGGAAAGCAGTGAGTATGCATGAGGTTTTTGCCTTACTCCAAAAATAGATATAATCCAAATCTAACGGGTCCATCCGGCAAATTTTCCGACCGTTAGTCGCGCGTGTGACTATGACAAGCTTTGCTTGGCCATTTTCCACATTTCGCTCAAGTGGATGTACAACAAACTCGGTGCCTCATCTAGCGCACCCTGCAGGCTTTCCCACGTGCTACTACGTGGCTCGGTCCTCCTGTCCGCCAAGAAGTATTGCATACCTATATGGGTACTGATGTGCACGCATTGATGATATTTAGGCGGTTCCCAATGGGGACTGTTCTTGTCGGACGTGCCGGGAACGACCGCCCTACGTTTCACAAACTTCAGCTCGTCCACGTCACGCAGGTCGATCTTGATCTCAAAATCGCTCATGTCTGTGCAGATATAGCTCATTCCGTATTTGTCGTTGAGGCTGCGTAGAAAGTGTGGGTCGAAAGACAAGCTGGTAGGTTTTATGGATAGCTGATGGCCGTCGACATGCATGAAGGATTGGGTCATAAGTATGGCGAATTGGTTTGTGTGTGCGACCCAAACGATGATACCGTCTTGCAGTAGGCTCGTGGCGACGTCTTCCCGGTGTCGTTCCTTCAACTCGGTTCCGACAATTGCACGGACTGTAGTTTCCAGATTGACCGCCTCCTTCGCATGCGCAAGCAATACTTGGGCACGATCGACCAAGTCCTTTGCACGTGCCTCTTCTGTCTCGTTACGCCTCTTCGAGGCCTCGAGAGAAACACGATACTGAGACTCAAGCTCCTTCATCATAGTGCATAATATCAGTACGGTATCATCTCGATCATTCATCTTGAGATAACGGTCGCTTTTTATCACAACACCGATCTTGGCATTGATGATGGATGTCTCTTGTTTGTGTTTGTCTTGCATGTTCTTAATCGAAGCATAAGACTTTTCAAGGGCGTCAAGCTGAGACTGAAGGTCCTTCAGCACTGCTTGGTGCATTGCGATGACGGTGGTAGCATCGCCTGCCTCTTCAGTAATAGTATTCTGAAGTTTCGTAACCGTTGTTCTCAGCGCTGTCACAAGATTGAGAGACGATGCATCCATAATGACTTCTTAACAGCCCTTAGACGATTAGTTTAGACAAATCAGATGGGTCCCCTCACACATGCATATGTTATTACGAGGGCCAAAGAAATGGAATGGAGTCGGCGGTGGCTTTTTGGGGACTGGTGTTGAAGTAGTCTAGTAACAGGAGTGAGAGGTGCAAGGCTGCTTCGAATAGGCAGGCGCGAGTGATATCTTTCTTTGGGGAGATCTTGGCACTCGCAATATTGAAGTGGGGAAGCGAGAGTTGAGTTGATGACGTGGTGGTGTGAAATAGCCTCAGCGCCTTCCGAACCACGGTGTGAGTAAACACACGAGCTATATCTTCACAATACCGTCCTGGCATATAGGAAATTGATACTACCAGAATTTCTAGAGTCGAGCGCCTTGGGATATGATAGAATAAGCAGTTCAAAAATTGACCACGGTGAAACTGCTCCGTTGTGTGTAAGGGACATTTCAGAGTCGAATAAGCCCTGATTGACCAATTCTTGTTTGTCTTCCGGTACTATATCTCGGTCAGATGCGATTTATTATGTATTCTGACCTAGAAAAGCTCATAATATGCTTCCGAGCTTGTGAGCATATCTTCTGGAGTTTTCGGTGTGGGCTTGTACATAAAAGCGCGTAAGCGTAAACGTCTCGTCAGCGGTTCACATCCAGTATTCAATTCGCTGGCTACACTTACCTCCACCATTAGCCCTTGAGCGTCAAGATAGCAATGTCCCAAGTCTATGCCCTGAACCAATGATGAAACAATTGCGACTGAGGCTGTATCGCAGGGATGTATAAAGTATTGGACATTTCTTTGAATCCAACAATGGACCTGTCACACACGAATGACTTAGACTTGTCATTTTCCGATGAAGGAGAGCTACTGGCCATCATTATGTATCCATTCCTGTCAACAACATCTGGTAATTGCGTGTTGTATAGGCGACTATATGTATATCACCGACATGTTGCACAAAGCTATTTCACATATATCCATATTCCTTTTTTTTCTTATTAGCCTATTGGAAGATTGAATTGATAGAGTATTGAGGCAAAG